>JAJMIZ010000009.1:0-349928 GCA_030568845.1 Millerago galiae | reverse complement strand
TTATTATTATTATTATTATTATTATTATTATTATTATTATTATTATTATTATTATTATTATTATTATTATCATTATTATTATTATTATTATTATTATTATTATTATTACTATTATCATCATCATCATGATCAATAACGCTATTTAAATCAAGTTTTGATCTTTTCGATTTTAAAGAACTTAAAGAAAATTTTCTCTTTTTTGAATCATCATTTATAATTTTTGAATCATCTTCTTCATCTAAAATATGAGCAACAGGACATTTACCACTTGAAGCAGTCTTACCGCTAACTGGACATTTTTCTTCATCTTCAACAGCATGTTCATATTCTTCGTCTTTATCGTCTTTTAATTCTGGGGCAGGAGAAACCGAGGATCCAACAGGACATTTACCAGAAGAATGTAAAACGGGACATTTGCCTTGGGATAAATCTTTACCACTAACAGGACATGTGGGTATTATTGAAAGGTCATCTGTATCATTTGAGTCAGAAGGTTCAAGTTTAACCTGTTCGAGCTGAGGAGTCGGAGTATCACTTAATTTCAGATCATTTGGAGTTTTTAATTCTTCACTTGTTGGTTTTTCATTTGGAGTTTGGATATTTGAAATTGGAGTTAAACCGAAAGAATTATTATTAGTGGTAGAAGCGGTAGTAGCACTAGCAGCATTAAGATTTCTTCTAAATTTCATTTCTTCTGCTTGCTTTCTCAATTTAAAAATATGAGCCCATAAAACTCTTAAATATGGGTCACCTTTCATGATAGCCAACCAAGAAGTAGCACCCAAATGGACTGTTGTAGTGGTTTTAATATGTAACATATCAAATTTTTTACCCAAATTCAAAGATTCATTAGTTGAAGGTTTTACGGTTAAATCTTCATTTGAAGAATCGGAATCATTACCAGATGTTCCAGGAGAACTGATATTATTAGCACTATTCAATTGAGCTTCTAAATTTTTGATTTTATCTCTCAATTTTTCAATAGTTTCACTTTGTTCGACGTTATCAGAAGTTGAACCACCACCAGCATTTAATTCAGCATTTGACAAAGGCTGAGCCCAAGGTGGGTCTATGTAATGACATAAATGAGCGACACCAGTCCTTTCACAAGCAGTACAAACAGGTCTTTTTTTATCACATTTAACTTTTCTTCTTCTGCAGATGGTACAACTGATTGGAACTCTATTTCTTCTTCTCGAAGCAGCAGCAGATGATGAATCTTTCTCCTTTGAAGGAGAAGAAGTCGACGGCTTCTTCTCTTTCTTTGGTTTCGTCATTTTTGGTGGCATTAATCAAAACCCCCAGCTGTATAAGTAATCGGGTAAATTAAATCTGCCCAGTGCCACAAAAAAGGTGCAAGATACAAATTAAATCAATTATAACTGAAATTGATTCTAGGGAGATTAACGGGATCTCAGTTTAGCAAAAAAAAAATAAGGAATAAACAAGAAAGAGGGAAAATGGACAGTTTCTAAAAGTATTCAATTTTTATTTTTATTAATTTTTTGGTAAACAAGAGAAATTAATATTAAAAAAAAAAAACTGTCTATGATTAATAAAGAAATTCCGAGGGTAAATTATATAAATTTACAATTAAAATGTTAATCAAAAGGTTAATTTAAAGTTCATTAAAGAGTCCATCTGATTCTATCTATATTATTATAAAGCTTTTTCTTGACGCTCAAACACCCTCATTTTGTTGAATAATAAAAGAGTGATTTTATCTTTTGCATCTCTGGTACAAGGTACAAAAAAGGTGTTTTGCATAAACTCATTTTGTGCCAAAAAACTAATCACCGAAATCACCGACCGCTTATAAGTATGAATCATATGCAGAGTTCCAAAGGTAGAATAATCTTTCCATTTCTGGATCGCCTTGGACATTTAGTAAGTTATTTAATGAAGTATTGTCAGTTTCTGAGTTTAATATGACCTCTGCATTAGATGGCATAACATTATTGTTGTAATTATTAATCACATTTCCATTAACTGGAGCATTAACCATATTATTCAATGGCACATTTGTATTACTGTTATTACTATTTCCTTCTGGTGTGGTGCTGGTTGATGAATTGGATCTGTGCATATCACAATTTCCCAACATTTGTTCTAACCATCTTTTACTATTATCAAGAATCAATTGTGAATTCCAAGTATTGAGTAATTTATTATTTAAAATCTCTGATTGATCTTCAATATCTCTGATTTCTTCGAAAATTCCATTGATTAAAGTAAAGTCATTTAAATCATATTGTTCAAAAATTGAATCATGTTTCTTCAATAAATTAATTGATTCAAAAAAATTCGCATCTGACTTTTTGATTTTGCTTTCATCGAATGCACCTTTAGTCATTTGTAACAAATTTGATATTATAAATGTATGCATCTTACTAATAACCCAAGCATGATAATAAGTATCTGAAATAGTGACATACCTAGAAACTAGCAAGGTACCAAGCTCTGTGCAAATTTCTCCGATATTATCAACTTTTTCCATTATTTGACAATTAATTGTTGGTTTAATTGATTTCAATGATTTACATCTAGCTATTATTGAAAAAAATATTTCTGAAAATCTATGCAACATTAACTCAATCTTTGGAAATAATAGTACACCACATCCAAAATGTTTTTGTAGATCAAATTCTAAATTTTTTGGTTCTAAAAACAAATTTAATGGATATAATTCTTTTGTGATATTTAATAACTTTAATAAATAAGTAACTGATTCTTTCTTGTTTTCAATTTGATTATAATATAAAAATAAGTGATAATAAATCATATATAATAATGCTTGTGAGTCAATTAAAAATGTCACTTCTTGGTATTTTTTACCTCTTTGTAATAGTGTGTCACTTGGTTTTTTTAAAAGTTCTTGTAATGGTGTTAATTTCTGGATAAATTCAATTAATGGAATTACTAATTTTTTAATTTCTGCTACTTTTGGTTTTTCTCTAATGTTTAAAATTAACATCAATAATGGATAACAAACTTCATATAATTTTGCCCGTTCATAAAACCATGAATTCATACCATAATCATATTCATCAACACATTCATCCAAATGAGGGAAATCAGTATCATGGAATTTTGAATCAATAATTGGCGGTGAACCTGATAACATCAATTGATGAGAATCAAGATAAACAACTTTATACCATAATCTCCTTAATAAATTCTTATTGTGCTTTGGAATAGCATCTGGTGTTTTTTCTTGTATCAAAGCTGGATCTCTGTTCAATCTACATTGAAAACCATAATATAATAATTTACCAATCGTGCCAGGATTTGCAATTGCTGCGCAATTACATTCTTCTGGAGAATATAATTCAAAATATTCTCTGAATAAAAAAAATTGGAAAACACATAACAGTGGTTCACTTAAAGTCTTTAATTCATTCTGACATCTGGTAATTAAATGCATTATATCTTTTGAAATTGGATTATCTAAGATATATTGATCTTCTTTTGAAATTTGATTATTTCTAAAATATGGCTTCTTACCAAAATTATACATTGTTAATGAACCCATTCTCATTATTAATAATAAGATACCAATCCAACTTAATTGGTACTTTTTAGTAAACTTTAATTTTACAGTTTTTTCATTTCTTGAACCGACTAAATCACTAATTGTTTTTTCAAAATCATTCTTATCAACAAATGACATCACTAAAGGAAATTCTGAGCTAAAAAACTTATCAACTAATATCCAGACTAATTTCATATCTTTGAAAGCTATTTTAATTGATGCTATGAAGTTCTTTTCTTTTTTATTACCATTTTCACTAATTAAATTAACGTTTTCAATTTCCCATTTTCTCAAGAAATCCTTCTGACCATCAGATTCAGGCTGTCTTTTAACATGATCAACAACAATTGAAGTTCTTGAGGAAAGAAACAATGAATGTAAATAAACGTCCTTATGTAATAATGTAACCCAAGACAATGGACCCTGATATAACTTTACAGTATTATGACATAAACTGTGATAAAAATCAATAGTTTGATCTGATTCATCTTCTGGCTTATCTTCCTCTACTGCGACGTCCTGGTCTTTTTTTTCTCTCTGTGCAATTAATTCTTGTTCTAATCGTTTAATTCTTTCATTCATAGTGACTAAATATTGTTCTTTCGGTTGTCTATTCTTGTAATTGGTGTCACTAATGAATCTTGCACTGGGTATCCCATTATTTGTAGGACTTTGTACATTGGTGATATTCCAATGGTGTTGCTCATAATGACATAACTCTGGTTTGCCTCTTTTAGTACAAGACCCACAAACCGGTTTTTGTTGATCACATCTGGTTTTCCTAGAACGACACGACGTACAAGATTTAGTCATACGAGGACGTTTCCTTGTTTGAGTTTCTTCTCTTTCAGAAGTTTCATTCATTTTGGATTAAAGGTAAAATTAATTTATTTTTGTTTTTTTTAGGATTTTCTATATGACAAAAATCTTAAATTTAACAAATTTGCTTACTAAAAATGTCGATGCCCTTTAACAATCAAGTTGGGCCTCCTACGAAGAGAAAGAGATTGGCTACCTCGTGCTCTGATTGCCGTCGAAGAAAAATTAAATGTGATAAAAACAGACCAGTTTGTTCAATGTGTTCAAAGAATAACATTACTTGCGTATATCAGGATCCATCATGGAATGAGAATATCAACCTATCAAACAATTATATAAATGCTGCCTCAATTCCTATGGCCCACATCAAAGTGTCAGA
Organism: Millerago galiae; assembly: GCA_030568845.1. Classification (NCBI taxonomy): domain Eukaryota; kingdom Fungi; phylum Ascomycota; class Saccharomycetes; order Phaffomycetales; family Phaffomycetaceae; genus Millerago; species Millerago galiae. The sequence continues at coordinate 345,198 of JAJMIZ010000009.1, read as the reverse complement.
TGTAAGGAAATCGAATACTTTCAACGATAGAATCATGAGTTTTTATGATTATGAAGAACCGGTTCATTTTAGAGGTGGTAGATTAGCGACTTCAGGCCCATTATCATTATCATCTGTTATTAAAAAAGACTCATTCTTAAAATTCAATATTGCTAGTTTAAGGAAGCAAAAATTACCTGTTAGGACTCAAATGATAACTAATAAATATAAAAAATCAAAAGATTTAGTTAAAGAAATTATAATTGATGATAAATTTCAATCGCCTATTGATGAAAATTTCAAAAAGACCTTAATAGAAAATGAAGGTATAGATGACATTTCAAGCAACAGAAATCAAATTGATATTCCATCACAAAAATCACATATTTTTAATTTAAATCAAGAGAATTATGAAACTGAAACTATATTGAAAATCGAACAAGTTCTACCTTATGAAAAATTGATTTGGATTTTATTTGATAGATATTTCAATAGTATTTTATGTGCATTTATGCCAGTTATAACTGAATTAAAGTTAAAAGAAAAAATTATTGATATAATTGGTCAAAAAAAACCAAATATTGAAGATAATTCAAGACTCAAATCGATAAGAATCATTAAAAGATTTGATTTTGCTTATATGGGGATTTTATTAATCATTTTGAGAATAACTTCCTTAAGTGTTACAAAGCATCCAAATAATACAATTGAAGAGAAATACATTTTAGCCAATCCAATTGGTTTAAACGTTGTCAACGTTGCGCAGATGTGTTTGAATCAGTTCAAATTGTTAAGAAGAGGAGCCATTCCAACTTTAGAGTGTTGCTTGTTCATGAGATATTATCATAAGTTTGCTCCAGAAGATGGTGATGGTAATGATGGTGGTGATGGCCAAGTCTTTTTAGGTATGCTTTTACAAATGGCAAATTCCGTTGGTTTGAATAGAGATCCAAATCATAGCTTTTCATTAAAAGATATTGACAAATTGAGTAATGTCTGGAGAAGCATATGGCATGAAATTGTTGATTTAGATATTAGACAAAGTTTAAATTTAGGAGATCCAATTCTGATTGATGAAAATTATTATGATACTTTATTACCAATGTTTAATGAAAATGAAACATTGGTTCAAAACTTTAACATTTATGAATCATTTATAAAAAATTTTAGAAAAACAGATGAGGTTAATAAAATTATTAAGACTATATTAAAATTAATTTTAAATATAAAAGATAAAATCAAGATCACAGAATTAATGGCGAAACTGAATGATTTAGAAATCTATATGAAATCGAATTTTACTGATTTAAATTCAATCTTAAATTTGGAAATTTTCAATGTGGAAGATTCAATTAATAAAATTTTTAAATTTTTAAATTATATTGAAATTAAGACATCATTATATATTATTTATTATCATATGTTTCTTGAATTGAATGATTTTAACATATTTTTAAAAGCACTTGAAATTATGATGGAGTTAAACCCATTGAATCATTTATTGATTTACAAGAACAATCCAGAAATTAATTATTTCAATTTAATATTCGGAAATGATTCACAGATTATAATAATTCCGTATCTGATATCTTCATTACAAAAAATCAATCTACTTCAAACGGGGATAATTTCCAGATGTTTAGATATTAAATTCAACGTTAAAAATTTCAAGAATAATAAGCTAATTGAAGAAATTTTCACTGAAGCGATGAATCAAGTAAAGATTTTAAGGAAAGGGTTTAATAATTTAAGTTCCGAATATTTCCAATCATGGAAGTCATCAAAATTTATTAATTTACTTTATAATATATTTAATAATTTAGATAATAATATTTGGGATAAAAAAGTTTCAGATTTAGAAAAATTTCCAAATAATAATGAGTTTGTGTTTATGGGAGAAATGGAGTTGAATAAGATATTATCAAGAATCAGAAATCCAGAGTATGAGGAGAATTTGAACAGATTATTGAACAAGGATAAGGTATATAAATATGAAGATAATAATTTATTGAATAAAGACAATCTAGAAATTGATAGATTATGGCTTCAAATGATTGCAAATAATAATAATTTGAATAAACAGGAAGTTGAAGGTAATACCGATAATGTCATTAATAATAATCTAGTGTTGAATCAGTTTGACAGTAATCTATTTGATCCAATGGCTTTTGGGGTTGAAGAGTTTGACTTTGATAAGCTGATGGGGGGTGCGTCTCTGTACGATGTGTTTGGAGAGTAATAGATAGACTTATATAAACTCTGTGGTTTATGCAGGGACTGTGTCAATTAGATAAGTTATACCGGAGAGTGACGGGAATAATATGCCCCCACATAGGTCCCGGTCCCGAACTTTTCCACCATAGAGGGGAGCTCAAAGAGGCAAATGTTACCTAAAACGGAAATACAAAGTCCGGTTAAATCAGAGTCGGAAGCGAATTAACTTTTATGATCAAATTCGGTTTGGAGGAAATTTGTTTTATATAAAGAAAGAAAAAGTTGAAAAATTAATTTAGTAAAGCAACGAAATAATGGCAAAAATTACAGTTAAAACTCCCGTCGTTGAGATGGATGGTGATGAACAAACCAGAATCATCTGGGACTTGATTAAAAAAGATTTGATTTTACCATTCTTAGACGTTGATTTAAAATACTACGATTTAGGTATGGAAAACAGAGATGCTACTGATGATCAAGTCACTATCGATTCAGCTGAAGCCACTTTAAAATACGGTGTTGCCATCAAATGTGCCACTATCACTCCAGATGAAGCCAGAGTTGAAGAATTTGGTTTAAAAAAAATGTGGAAATCTCCAAATGGTACCATTAGAAACATTTTAGGTGGTACTGTTTTCAGAGAACCAATTGTCATTCCAAGAATTCCAAGAATTGTGCCACAATGGGAAAAACCAATCATCATTGGTAGACATGCATTCGGTGATCAATATAAGGCCACTGACGTTTTAATTCCAGAAGCTGGTGATTTAAAATTGGTCTTCAATGGTAAAAGTGGTGAAGTTTTGGAATGGCCAGTCTTTGATTTCCAAGGTTCAGGTGTTGCCATGGCTATGTACAACACTGATGAATCAATCAAAGCCTTTGCTGAAGCTTCTTTCACTTTAGCTTTAGAAAGAGGTTTAAACTTATACTCAACCACTAAAAACACCATTTTAAAAAAATACGATGGTAGATTCAAAGACGTTTTTGAAAACTTGTACGACACTAAATATAAACCATTATTTGAAGCTAAAGGTATTTGGTTTGAACATAGATTAATTGATGATATGGTTGCGCAAATGTTAAAATCCAAAGGTGGTTACATCATTGCCATGAAAAACTACGATGGTGATGTTCAATCCGATATCGTTGCTCAAGGTTTCGGTTCATTAGGTTTAATGACTTCAGTTTTAGTTACTCCAGATGGAAAAGCTTTTGAAGCTGAAGCTGCTCACGGTACTGTCACAAGACATTACAGACAACATCAACAAGGTAAAGAAACTTCAACCAACTCGATTGCCTCAATCTTTGCTTGGACCAGAGGTTTAATTCAAAGAGGTAAATTAGATTCTACCCCAGATGTTGTTAAATTTGGTGAATTATTAGAAAAAGCCACTTTAGACACCGTCCAAGAAGATGGTATCATGACTAAAGATTTAGCTTTAGCTACCGGTAGAACTGACAGAGAATCATATGTCACTACTGAAGAATTCATTGCCTACGTTGGTAAAAGATTACAAAATGCTTTTAGCGAAGCTTTTTAATGCTGGTCATATTTAATCCTATTTATTTAAAAAAAGAATATGTCATTATTTATCATTTTGTAAACTCCTCGCACCACATCATTGTCTCATCCAATTCTTTGATTATCTCGTAATGATTTCGCAATTTAATACTCTTGTTCTCAATCTTGTTCAGCACGATGTTAACTTTGTTAAACTTGTCCGTAGTGAACTCGTCTTTTTTGAAGTTTGCCTCTAGCCTGATCTGCTTGGTAGGAGTCGCACGCACTTCTTTCCAGTTCCACTCCATTTGATAGATAAATAAATAAATAATTGTTTGATTGATTAATAAAGTAATTAATTAATTAAAGAATTGATAAATAATATAAATGTCTCCGGTTTCGCGGGCTGCGTGCCGCAACCGGCAAGATTTTTTCCCAGTTTTTTTCATTGGAAAAATTTTGTGAATCATCAAATTTAAAGAAACTTAAAAATGTTGAAGAACTCAGTCAAAAGTGCCAACAAGACACTCTCCGCTGCCCAGCTCCGTAAGAGTTCATCTTCAACAGCTGCATTGGCCTACAAGCTTTTAAGAAACCAACAAAGACCTCCTTTACCAACTTTAGAAACCCCAAAATGGACCACTGAAGGTGCAGTTGCTTCAATCTTATACGAAGCACCATATGACATCAAAGCTCCAGTCAAGAAACACGTTTTAAACTGTTTAGTTCAAAACGAACCAGGTGTTTTATCTTTAGTTTCTGGTACCTTAGCTGCTAGAGGTTTCAACATTGATTCATTAGTCGTTTCAAACACTGAAGTCAAAGATTTATCAAGAATGACCATTGTCTTGAGAGAAAAAGACGCAGTCATCGAACAAGCAAGAAGACAAATCGAAGGTTTGGTTCCAGTTTATGCTGTTTTAGATTATACAAACTCAGAAATCATCAAAAGAGAATTATTATTAGCAAGAATCTCTTTATTAGGTCCTGAATATTTCCAAGATTTATTAAAACACCACGGTTCCCAAGAAGACATTGACGCAGACTCCTCCCAAGGCCAATTAAGCGATAAATTCCATCCAAAGAACTTATCAATCTCTGAAATCTTAAGATTGAAACATGATTACTTAAACGCAATCTCTCAAATCGTTGAGAAATTCGGTGGTAAAGTCTTAGACATCAGTGACAAAAACTGTATCGTTGAATTGAGTGCTAAACCTTCAAGAATCACTGCATTTTTAACTTTAATGAGACCATTTGGTATCTTAGAAGCTGCAAGATCTGGTATGATGGCTTTACCAAGAACTCCTTTAATCAATGAAGATGAAGCAGCTGATCATGAATTTGAAGAAGATAGCGTCGTTGATGTTACTGATTTACCACCTGGTTAAATCGTTTTATGTAAATATGAAGAAAAAGAATTAATGCTTATATTAAAAATATTGTACCCCTTGTAAGCTCAGATTCACTATTAATATTGATCTTATTGATTTCAAATGATCCAATATTGGACTGGATATAAAAATCTAAAACTGTATCTATTAATATATTTGATTTACCACTCATTAAAACTTCATTAACGATTTTGCTAAAAATTGTTTTATTTTTAATTATCAACTCTTCTTGAATTAAATTGAATTTAATGATTAATAAATTATCAATGTACTCATTGGTACAATTATGCCAATTATTAAACTTTATCTCTCCAAAATTCGAATCTTCATGGTATAATTGGATTGGTAATTCTGTTATATTTGATCCTTTTATCTTAGATATTTCTAAATTATTAAAGCTTGAGTTCAATGGTAGATTTATAACTATTTCAATCTCTCCATTTATAACTGGCTCATTTATATTTCCATTTAAAAACTCAAATTTAAAATTATTCATTGAAATTGAATTAATTAATTTGCTCAATTCAAAATTTGGTTTGAAAGTAATTGGTACTTTTAAACTGGTTAAAATTTCATTAATGAACTTTGGATATTGCTCTGATCCTTTATAATTTTGGACAGAAATTGGTATTGTCTCATTATTTAAAAATCCTTCAACTAGATGGTCCATTGGCGTTGTTAAATCATCACAATCTTCCATTAATTTTGAATTTAATTCATTTATAATCGCGTCTATTTTGATGTTGATATATTCTTCAGTATTTGAAATTTTAACCTGATCAGTTTTAACTGAATCAAATAAATTGATTATTGAATCATTAAAACAATCGTTTGAAAATATTTTCCATTGTAATTCAGGAATCTCAAATGAAATTAACTTATTATAAAATGGATTTAAATAATTAATTTCAAAATTGAAATCATATCCACCAACTTCTAATTCATTGATTTCTAATTCATTGATTTCTAACTCTTGATTATCAGAATTTAAAAACTGATTCCCAAATATTTCTGTTTCAAAATTGAGTTTAATGCCATTAATTGGTACAAATTTAAAAAACTTCAAATTTAAATCACTTGAAAAATAAATCTTAAATATTTCGTCTGGATTTGAGATTAATCTTTTAATTAATCCTAATACTTTTGTTGTATTTGGTCTCAAATTGATTATTAAATTTATATTTGTAAAATCTTTATCTTTAATATTAATATCAAATTTTGGAATCTTAATAGTTCCAAGATTAATTAATTCATCTTCACCTTCATCATTACTTATAACAGTTTCTAGATTTATATCCTCTAGTTCAATAGTTGCCTTTTGTAAAACATTACCTCCAATTTTAAACAAGTTCAAGATATAATCATTATTTATTTCACCATAATTAATTCTATTAATACCTTCAACTTTAACATTAACACCTTTAGTGGTAATACTATCTAGTTCAATATTCCGTATTTCAAATTCTGTGGACTCATTAACATACTCTTCCACATTTGGTGCAATTTTAACAACATTGTAAACAACAAAAATGATTAAAACCAATAAAGATATACCAAAAGTGAAAATTCCATATCTAAATGTGCGTTTTTTCAACTTCTGCTCTGGATTTAGGGGTTCTGGAAATGATCCATACTCTGGACTCTCAATATTTGAAGGCAGTAATGATCTTTCCTCTTCACTTGGAGTCGACATTACTGAAACCACAAAACTTTTTTTGAAAAAGAGAAAAAATTTTATGTGTCAAAAAACAGCCAAAAAAAATTCGTTACGTCCACGATGACAAAAGTTGCACTAAAATGATTGTTGATTAACGTATTCGTTATTCTCGATTCGCTGTATTAGTATTTTTATCCACTTTTCACTCATTATTTCATTGTAATCTCCTAATATTGTTTCATATGTCTCATTTGACTCATCCCCGACATTTTTAATGTTGGATTTCCATGGAAGTAACCAAAAAACTGGATTTGATCCCATTAATTCATTCCAGTTGTTTATAAATCCTTTATCCCATATCAAATCTTTGTTTGGATTAATCCTTAAAATATATCTTCTATCATAAAGTTTAAAATTCATAAATTGGTCATAAACTGTTTTATTCTTACGATGTCTCTTATTCAAAATATCATCAATAGACGAGATGTTAGCATAAATGTATTTAATATGTGTTGCATATAATCCAAATATCATTAACATCCAAAACACAATCATGATAAACATAAATATAACATTACCATTAATTGATCCATTTCTTTCTTTTATCTTATTCATTGAAATAGCAGATGAGACCCCAATATAAATGAAATAACAGAAATACCAAAACATGAATTGAATAAATAATCTATAATTTCTTTTGCCAATTGGCAAACCTAAGAATGAACAGAAATGATCAAATCTTGCAATACATCTATTTATATCTGATGAATGATGACCCCTATTTGCTTTAATCGATTGACATGTAGAACACCATATTGGATACCCATTAATATCACTGATGAAATAATCTGGTGGCTCGATTGACTTGTAATCTGTTCTTTCATCTTTGATTAATTTAAAAACTGGTAATTTTGGTTGAATTCCAGGTCCAATAAGAAATATCTGTATCCAGATAAAATAAAGAATCGTTATAAACAAACAATTACCAGCTATCAGTCCAATCCCAGTAGCTTTTGAATGATGCTTATAAATTTCATTCCAACAAACATATTGAGAATAAATCCATGATAAATAAACCATTCCTAAAGCAATAATTACAGGACAAACAGGTCTCAGTAAATCTCGCCTACTAATATGTTTTCCCCAGACCACAATCCTCATCAAACCTTTCAATTAAACCTTCTGAAATGCTAGTAAATTAATTCAAATTCAACTTTCCTCACGTGATCGAACTTTTTTTTTATAAAAAATTTTTTTCAGCTCATCTCTCTTATAACGAGCAAATGCTTTATGTTATCGGTTTAGGGCTTTCTTATGAGTCAGATATCACTGTGCGTGGTCTTGAAATTGTCAAAAAATGTTCTAGGGTCTATTTAGAAGCCTATACTTCCATTTTAATGGCTGCTGATAAAGAATCATTAGAAAGATTTTACGGTCGTGAAGTTATTTTAGCTGATAGAGAATTAGTTGAAGGTGGTTCAGATATTATTTTAGAAAATGGTAAAGTAGAAGACATTGCTTTTTTAGTTGTTGGTGATCCATTTGGTGCTACAACTCATACTGATTTAATTATTAGAGCAAGAGAATTAGGTATCAAAGTTGAAGCTATTCATAATGCTTCAGTTATGAATGCAGTTGGTGCTTGTGGTTTGCAATTATATCAATTTGGTCAAACCATCTCTCTAGTTTTCTTTACTGATAATTGGAGACCTGATTCATTTTATGATAAAATTTTAGAGAATAGAAAGATTGGTTTACACACTTTATGTTTATTAGACATTAAAGTTAAAGAGCAAAGTATCGAAAACATGGCAAGGGGTAGATTAATTTATGAACCTCCAAGATATATGGACATTCAAACTGCTGCTCAACAATTATTAGAAATTGAAGAAAAAAGAGGTGAAAAATGTTACACTCCAAACACTCCAGCTGTTGCAATTTCAAGATTAGGCTCCCCAAATCAAAAATTTAAAGCTGCAACTTTACAAGAATTATGTAATTATGATTCTGGTGAACCATTACATTCTTTGATTATTTTAGGTAGACAAGTACATGATTTAGAATTAGAATACTTGAATGAGTATGTTGATGATAAAGAAGCCTTCAAGCAGGCAGTTATAGCTGATCAAGAATTCTTCAAACCACCTCCTTATGTTCCACCTGAAGAAGATGAATTCAGTGATTAGTTCTTCTTTTTACATATTTAATAGATTCATTGATGATTACGATAAACTTGTAGCTTCCTACAAATATTAAAGGATCGAGAATTAGTTTCACTATTGAGTTCTAAAGACTGAATAAAATTTTATATTTAGCATTTTAACAGATCATTTGGATGTGGTTTCTTTCAAATTGGGTAGATATAAATATACCCAGGTTCTTTGATTTGAGCTCTTCGCGTACTTGAAGATTGTCACTAGTTATTGAACATAAGGACAAATAGGCCCTTACAAAGGAAATAAATACTTCTTGAACGTATGTATTGTATACAACTTTATTTCAAAAGAAACCTGTGAATTTCTATACTTGTTTAAAATAAATATCTATTTGCTTGCGGCAACTGTCCTTAAACTAATGTCATCTGCTGTATCATTTTCATCTTGTGCGATTTGGTCGTAATTTTCTGGATTCTCTGTATCTAGTTTTAATTCTTCGTGTGGTTTATAATAAATGACCATATAGGCAGAACCTAAAATTATAAATATCCCTAGCCAACTCCAAACATTTGGAATATGGTGCCAAATAATAAATTCCCAGATAATAGCGTAAACCATTTGAGTGTATAACATTGCACTTGCTCTACTTGCTTTCTCTCTTTGAATACCCTCCGTTAATAAGAATTGCATGAAAAATCCACTCACACCTAAAGTGAAAAACAAAAACCATTGTTTTTGGGTATGAGGAGTTTTAAAAGATAATCCTGGAATTACTAAAATACCACCTAAACTGATGAAACAACACCATGCAGCAAAATACTGAGTTGTGACTAATGAATGTACCCTTTTACCAATTTTTCTGATAACTATGTAAACACTACTGGCACCTACAACACCAACCAGAGCAACAATTGTAGCAATTGCTCTCTCTTCAGGGTTAGAACTTTCAACAGCATGATTTGTTGATGATTCATCAGGTACACCAAATAAGAAAGATGGTCTTGCAATTAATAAAACACCAGATAAAGAAACTATCCCGCCTGCAGCTTCTCTCAAAGACCACCTTTCCCTGAGGATAACCCACGCTAAAAATCCAGTAAATGATGGAACTAAAAATGTAATAACAACAGCATCTGAAACAGATAAATATAATAATGAGTAATACATTGAGAAAACTCCAAAAAATCCAACGACGCCTCTCAATGCTAATAACCATCTTAATGGTCTAGGCCCCAAAATTTCTTCTTCTTTTCTGACATATTTCAAGAATAGAAAACATCCAACAACTGTGATTGACATCCTAACAAATAAGATTTGTAACGGATGAATAGGTTCTTCAAAATCGGGATCAGTTTCTAATAATTTTGTGGCAACAACCATTATAGAATTGAAAAATTGTGATAGTATAATGAAATATAATCCAATGCTTGGCATGATGTTATTCACCCATATCGTTGATAGCTTATGTTTAGCTCTGATAAATGGTGAAGTAATTTTATAAATTATGGAATTCTCCGATAGTTCAAAACTATTATAATCTTCGTCGTAGTCATCGGTATGTGTTAAATCAAAGGAGGAGTCATCGTCATTCGGTAGATTATTATCTCGCAAGAAAGGCCTCTCTACTTCACTCATGATCTTCTAATAAATAAAATTTTTCTATCAAAAAAAATTATTTAATAATAATTTTTCATGCGCATTGGTTAGGAGAACTGGGAACAAAGATAAGATTTAACCATTACTACAATCATTTGTCAAAGGCCATTCAATTAAGTTTTCATGTCTTCATTGATAAGATCTGCAAAGAATGTGATCACTGCAATTCCTTTAATTGTACTCTTTTTCAAACCTTTACGAGCCACAATCCCATCATGAGCATTTAAAACGTTTACAAACACTGCAAACTTATACCAATCCAATTCATTCAATCTATCATGTATCTTTTTTCTATCCTCATCTAATGGTATTTCTGTTGAATTTTCAAATAATTTTGTTTCTTCGACTTTAGGATTCTTAAATATTTCATCGCATTTTAAATGTAAATTTTCAAGAGTTTGCTTCAATTCATCTTTTGTCTCCTGTTCTTCTTTATCTAACTCTGAGCGTTCGTAGTCGGGTATATTAATAACTTGTTCTAATGTATCTCCTGTTACCTCGTCAATGCGGTCTCTAATGTTAACCATTTGAGTTTCTAATAAACTTGTAGATTCTAGTTCACTGTTATCAATGCTACCAAATGTTTTTGTCTGGCTTTTTAACAACAATCCATGCAAATCTGGTTTTCTATGGTTCTTGACAATTATATAACTGAATATTGAGCCAATTGACGTTACTGTAAATACGACTGGTATCCAAATTGGTAAGATAAGTGAAAATAATAAAATTATACCAGTATATTTAAGTTTTTTCACTATTTGAAATTGCTCTTCTTCTTTTTGAGTTTTAAATTTTGATGTTTTAAAATTAACAATATGCGGTCTGATATTTTTACCTTTTATATTATAAGTTGGTATTATATCTTCTTCAAATTTAAATGATAAACTCAGCTCTTCCCAGTTTTCATCAAATGGGTTTTTATTTGTCATGAATGCAGTATAAAAACTTACGGTTCTATCATGTCTAACATTTGCAAAACAAAACCTCTTCTTAAATTTCCTTAGACCAATAATATAATCACCTTCTGTTAATTTTAATAGAATTTTCTCCTCATCTTTAATGAATAACTGAGACCCTGCTAAACCTAAAACGTTGTAACCTAAAATATTAAGTAAAGGTTGATGTTTTTTAAAAAACCAAACACCTAAGTGTGGACTTGCAAATGATGCAAGATATACAGGCTCAACGGTATCAAAAAAATCCATCTTCTCTAATTCACCAATTATATAACGTGAAACTAATCCACCTAATGAATAACCAATAATACTAATTTTTGTAACTTTTTTCTCATCATCCACAAGCTTCTTTAATTCATCAAATAATTCGATCATCATTCTTTGTCCAATGATTTGAATGCCATCATATGTCTTAAAAAATGAAGACGTTTTGGGTCTTAAAATATGTATCTCTTCTTTTGAATTAATTACCTTTTTTTTAATAACATCCTCGATGGATTTCAGGTGGCCCGCACCTCCCCATAATCTATCAGTAAATTAGTACTCAAACTTTTTAGTCACTGTATAACTTACCCATGAACAAGGACAAATAAATGAGTATTGTTTGCCATGATTTCCTCAAAGTATAAAACGTTTCTTTAATCACCCCCTATTAATAGGCCAAAGAGTCTGGAATTAAAATATTCTTATTTACTCGTTTATTCCAATAAATTATCAGTAGCTGAAGGAACTTTCTATAAACTGAAACGTGGAAATTTTGATATTAAAGTTTGAATTACAAATCTAGCTTAATTTGCGAATAAAAAATAATTTAAAAATAGACAGAAATAATTTTATTACAAAAATTTGATATTTAAGTGTCTCTGTTTGCTTCAGATCAGTGTCATATTTATCGCAGAGTTCAATAAATGTTTCTATCTACAGCAGCTTTAAGAATATATTTAATAAATAATTCGTAAATCTTTGTCGGTTCCAGACGGACATAGTCGTTTATATTCGGGATCGTTAGACCCTGGATTTCTTTTATTAAATAAATTATCAAAAATGAAAAGTTTAAATTAAACCCTAATTAAAAGAGTTAATTACCGGGTAATATATATAGAATTCAGTTCATTTACTATATTGTACGATTACAGTTATAGATCAAGGGATATTTGCGCAAATTTGCTGAAAATGACAGTATAACAAGATCAATTTTTTATAACTAGCATATTTTTTGGCTTGGCTATGATATTCCAATTGATAACTTCATGACCCTAATTTTGAACTGTTTATAAAATGTCTTCGATATTAGAGGTTTAGCGTGTTATTAATTTGGCTTTCACTGCATTTCATTATACATTCTGACTCCAGAGTAATTTAATTTTGAAGATGAGTGTGATAAAATAATGGGCTAAAGGTCAAGGTTAAACCAGGATTCCGGTAGAAGTAAGAATCAACGAAAACTAAATCAGCAAAACTATGCACAGTTGAAGATAGCCCTGAGCCATACGAGATTGAAGAGGGATCAAAAATCTCATCTTTAATATCATTTCGGCAACAATTTCTGCTATTAATGCTATGTTTCTAAAATGATGGACTTGCAACACCACTAGCATATTGACCAGCATGGCATATTTGAATACCTTGATAATGAGCAAAATCAAAGATTTTTTGAACTTATAAGGTTGTTCATGCGTTTATAGTCCTACATTTGCTAGCTATATTATCCCTTCTGATATAACTACAGTTGCTTCGATAATGATTGCACCTGTGCTACGTAAAAAAGAATCATAATCGATTTTATGTAAATCATCTGTCTTCCCAAATATGAGGTGCTTTAAGTGAAACAGAGTAAGTACACATTGGACTAACAACAGTTATCCTATTTAATTTAAAGGTTAAATAAAAATTGGCCCAAATAATTTGGGTATTTTAGTTTTCTCTTCAGCAATTGACCTAAATTGAATTCATGATCTCTATAAGAAGTAAGCTTTTAGTTTATTAACACATTTAACATAAAGCATAGCAATAGAATCTGACGCCTTTTTAATACTAACCAGATTCATTTATCCATACTCATCATTTTATTAGACGTTGACAACCTTGTAACTTCATGCTGATCGGTTTATTTACATCGTACCATATTTGTGGCTTTTCTGTAATGTTTGTAAAAGATAGATCAATCAATCTTAAATTTTTGAAATCACCTCTAATTTTTTGACTGAATGACTTGTTATTTGATAGATCTAATAATTCCAAGCTTTCATTAATTATATACTCATTGAAGTTTTCAATTTCTTCAAAAAGATTACATTTGTTTATAACCAATTCTTTTAGATTGTCGAAAAAGTCAAAATTGAAAGATTTTGTGATATGATTTCCATAAATCTTCAATACTTTTAGATTTTGAAATCGACTTAAAACCAATGGATTAACTTTACTAACAATCTCAATATATTCTAGTTGATCTGTAAAAGTTAAATTGGATAGAAAAACTTCAATTTTAGATGATGTATCATTAAATGACCTCTTTTTTAATTGATCACTGTATGTTATCGTTTTTAAATATGGTGCTTTCATACGAAACCATTGAAATGCGAAACTACCAACCGTTAATCTGGTCAATTCAGCAAAATAACAATGAGTATTATCTAATAGTCTTAAATCATCGCAACCATTAATTGTTCTTAATCTGGGGAAAAAGAATTCGGTGTATGAAGACTTCATTTTTGGCAATAAGAATCTAACCAATGGATTACTATTAATGCTTTGAGAGCTGTGACTATTCTTAATGGTTATTGAGTGATATTTTTTATTTAATTGTAATTTTTTTAAGATTATTTTCATTAGTCCAATTGTATCAGTAATACCATTTTTACATGATAAATCAAATAAAAAGTAATTGTAACGTTGAATCAAATCATTTATTTCCTCAATAGATAATTTGTTCAAATTGAAATGCTTCAAACCATTATTTTCAATTATTTCTCTATCGCTTATAACAATAATAACTTCTGTTAATAAAGTTCTGAATAATTTGCAGGTCTTTAATAAAGCTTCATAACTATGATACGACTCAAATTGAACCAGTATTTCTAGTAGAATCTCATGTGGAAGATCCAACAATGATTTCATGGATTGCTTGAAAGTCTGAATCGATTTTTTTTTCACCTCTTTTAAGCATTCTTGATTTGCGGGCTTTGACACAATTTGTGATGACACAATTTATAGCAGTGTCAGTATTATTACAATCTACGATCATGATTCTTAAATATGCATTCTATTCATCATCACTATCAATTTCAATATCAGGTATTTCAAACTCACCATCGCTACTTTCTTCATCGACAGTAACTTTAACTTCTTGAGGTTTGATAGGTTCTTGAACGATTTTGATACGTTTAGATGGCGTGTCTTCTTCACTCTCATCTTCATGAGTTCTAACCTTTTTCAATTCTTTAGTTTCAGCTTCTTCAGCTTCAGCCTTTTCGGCTTTAGCTTCTCCAGCTTCCTTTTTAGCGAATTGTAGAGTCTTAACTTCTTCATCAGTTTTAAAAATGGTTTCCTGTTTAGTAACTGGTTTAGATTCTGGTTTAAATTCCTCTAAAAATTTTTCTGGTTCAGGAATTTGTTCAGGCTCTGGTAATTCGTCATCTTCCTCATCCTCCTCCTCTTCTTCTTCTTCAATGATCTCCTTTTTAGGATTATATTTAGTATCTAATGGAGGTAATCTTGGATTAGTTAATAGACTTAATTTTTCATTATTTGGCAACAAGGTTTTAATTATTGGCAAAAATGAATGAACTTCGCCTTCACCTGGATATAAAACAATGATTTCTAATAAAGTGGTTAATTTTGAATTAATTTTAATTTGATTTGAATTTTGTCTAACAGCTTGGGAAATCAAATATTTAACAATTTTTAATCTTGAATTGATTGAAATCTTGGAAATTTTTTTTAAAATGATTTCAAAGAAAGAATAAATTATTAAAACGGTTGAATTTGATGGATTTAATTCAAATAATTCAGAATGCGATAAAATATCAGCCAATGGGGTTGAATCTTTGTTTTTCTTTTTATTCTTTTTATTATTTTTATTATTAGTATTATTTAAATTTTGTTTAATTTCTTGTTTATCTAATAATCCGTCTAATGGTTTCTTTTCTTGTAAGAATAAGATTGAAACGTCAATTAATTTATTGATTAAATCATAATCATTCAAGCCATTTGACAAGCTTAATAACTCAGTTGTCGTTTTAATGAGAGTTAATAAAACGTTTTCAATACTTAAACAAAATTCTTCATTAATTTTAATAACTTTTGAATTTTTATTTTTTTTTTCAATTGGAATAATAACTTCAAAACTTGACAAGATTGATTTTAAATTTGGTAAAATTAATTTCTTGAAATTAATAGAAATTTCATGAATTAAATTAATACCAGTCAATTGCGATTTTGAAATATCATTAGTTATAATATTTTTCAAAGTTTCATTATTATTTAATTCCTTTTTAAAAGGAATATAATTTAATGATAAACTAGTTAACACGTTACTAGTTTGAATGATTAAACTTAATGGGATTCTAACAGGAAATGGAGTTGGTGAAGTGATAAAAGCAATTAATAATTGAACTAAAATATCAATTCTTTTTGAAATCGATAAAATCGAAATTGGATTAATCAAATCAATTTTTAAATAACCAAAGATAAAATTTTTTGAATCAGAATATTTTGATGACATTTTATTTAAAATTTCAATCAATTCCTTTTCATCATTCAGTTCAATTAAATTATTATAAATTTTGATAACTGAACTTAATTCACTTAATATTTGGAAAATTTTGATTCTCCATTGATCATCAGGTAAAGATTGAACCTGACCATTTTTCTGTTGTTGTTGATTTGAATTTGACGAAATTAAATTAACATAAGCAAAATTTGAACAAATCTCTTTTTTCAATTCAACGTTAAAACTTGAAAAGTTTTCATTGTTTAACAAAGTGATTAATTTCGATTCAAATTTATTTAAAAATGGTTTAAAAGTTGTGGTATTTTTCAAGATTAAATTTCTTAAAATTGGTAAAATCGAAACTAAATCCTTATCCATTTTATCGATCAAAGAAGAGATAATACTTGGCAAATTCGGAGTCAAAATTTCTCTTGTTAAAACTGGTTTACCCCTAATATTCTTAATAATGACATCTAAAGATAATGATGCATTTTTTAAATTTATTGGAATTGTATTTAAGTCGTTGATTATTTTCAATAATGCAACGATAAATGCTTGACCATCATTAGTTAAGATGATTGGATTTGAACCTAAAACTTGGATTAAATGAGTACCAACCCATTTTTTATAATCATCATTTGAATTTAATAAGTTTAAAATTCTTGAAGTTAAATGATTAATCTCAGATTTTGAAGCTTTTGTGACAGTTGAAGGACATGAGTATAAAGAACCTAAGACATATTGAACATCACCAGCTTTTGGGTTTTCTAATAAAGTCAAAATGACAGAAATTGGAATCTCAGAAATCATTTCAATACTCAAAAGCTCATCGCATAAGAAAAAAAAAATTTAAAAAAAAATTGATTTGCCCGTGAAATCACATACAAAAAATGACAGAGCGATAAAAACATTAAATAGGTAACGTGAAATTGACATCAAAAGATGAGAATATATCAAAAAGATCCAATTGAATTGTATCAAACAATAAAATAAGGCACTTTATTAATAAAATTATTGATTATTCATCCGAAACTGCCATGAGCCCTGGAAATTGTAAATTTTTTTGCTTTTTCCCAGAAAATAATTTATAAGTAAAATCTTTTAATTTTAATTGATAAAGGGAATTGAAAGATGACAAGTCATAAAGCCACCCCATCCACCGTGTTCAATTACATTCCTAACTACATTGGGTACTCCCGTGTGATAACTGCGATTATTTCATTTTGTTTAATGAGAAATCACCCATTATATTGTATCACCATATATTCCGTTTCATGCCTTTTGGATGCTTTAGATGGACACGCTGCACGTTATTACAATCAAACCAGTCGATTCGGAGCTGTGCTGGATATGGTTACTGATAGATGTACTACATCCTCATTATTATGCTTTTTATGTGTTTTATATCCAGATTATTATATAGCTTTCCAATTATTAGTTTCATTAGATTTGGCATCCCATTATATGCATATGTATGCTACTTTACAAACAGGGGGCAAATCACACAAGACAGTTACCAAAGAATCCAGTTGGTTATTGAACTTATATTACACAAACAGAACAGTTTTATTTACAATGTGTGCATTTAATGAATTATTTTACATTGGTTTATATTTATATTATTTCCCAATTTTTCAAGTTCAGTTATTTGGTGAAAGTTACTCAGTTGCAGGAATAATCACTGTTGTTTCATTGCCATTTTATTTGTTTAAACAAACAACTAATGTTATTCAATTAGTCAGAGCCTCAGTTTTATTAGCTGAATTAGACATTGCTGATCTCGAAAAAAAAGAATAATTTAATATTACAGAAACAATTCTTATTATACTTGTATTATTGGTAAACCTTTCTTGTTTTAAAGGGTCAGAAGATCTCTTGGTGTCCATTTAATATGTAACAAGATGGGTGCGCTGAACACTTTCTTCAATAATACCCTGGCAAGAGTAACCAAGCCAAATTCTAAGGAACTGTCTCCAAAAAGAAGACTGCTCAACTCAGAGGGAATTGTAAGAAACCACGCGAGAATTCATCATATGAGTATAAAACTCGGAAGGATATACAAAGAAATCAAGAAAGAAGTGAAAAGTTTTAAAAAAATTTATACTGAGACGGTACACGTCACCCGGAACTTGAACATTGAGGGTTTGAAAAAAAAATCAATGCTCTCACTCAGAGTCGAACTGAGGATCGCTACATTACTAGTGTAGCGCCTTACCAACTTGGCCATAAGAGCTTTGTTTTTTTGAAGAAAAGAATTGGACTGACCAGTAATTTTAGTGAGTTCATGGTAAGCGCAACAGAATGGTTCAGCCACACTTTTTTTATTCATTCATTAATCATGTCGATTTCTCCATTAATCATCATCATTGACGAAATGGCAGTTAAAGGATTAGGACAAATCGATAAAAAATATGATGGATCTGATTTAAAGATCGGTATCATCCATGCACGTTGGAACTCCACTATCATTAAGGCTTTAGTTGATGGTGTTTTATTGAAATTAAAAGAGTTTGGAGTTAAAGAAGAAAATATTTATATTGAAACAGTTCCAGGATCTTTCGAATTACCATTTGCAACTAAAAAGTTTTATGATAAATTATTAACTACCCAAAATGTTAAATTGGACTCAATTATCCCAATTGGTGTTTTAATTAAAGGGTCAACAATGCATTTTGAATATATTTGTGATTCAACAACTAATGCAATCATGAAATTGAACGACACTTTAGACATTCCAATCATCTTTGGTGTTTTAACCGTTTTGACTGAAGAACAAGCTGAAGTTAGAGCTGGATTAAAACCTGGTCTACATAATCATGGTGAAGACTGGGGTGCAGCAGCTGTTGAAATGGCATTAAAATTTGTTAGATACTAAAAACTACATTTTTAAATAATTATTTTCGTAGTAATTAACGATTTTTACGGCCCTTGTTGTAACCTTGTTGATAATTATTTGATAATCTTTGTTGATAAAATTGTGGAGATTGTTGAGGTGATAATTGGTTATTTGATAAGCTTTGTTGTTGTAAAGTTGGGGATTGTAATTGGTAATAAGGTTGTTGATTTGGTTGAATAAATGGAATTGGCTGGAACTGTTGATAGTTATTTGGTAAGAATCTTTGTTGAATAGGATATTGTTGATAATTCAATTGTTGTGGAGGTAAAAAATTTGGAAATTGTGGTTGGAATTGATATTGGTTATAATTTGGTAATGGTTGAAATTGTTGTTGATTTCTTAATCTTAATTCTTCTAAATCTGCAAATAATGACGCAAAAGATTTTTCAAAAGTTGGATCAGTTGGATTGAAACTCCAAATTGGTGTAGTTGTAAATGGTTTTTCCAAGATAAATTTCTCTTTAATGTTTTTACTTTTATATTGATTTAAACAACCTTTAAAAAAATTGAATTCACCATTTTTAAAAGTTCTTGATTTATTTGGTAATTTGTTGGAATTATCAAAAAACAAGTTTGTTGCTACTGTTGTTGGAGTAGATGATTTCTTTTTGAATGATTGGGGTGATATTTTTGGGGAATCAGTTGGTGTAAAAGTTGATGCTTTTGGATTGAACTTCTTTTTATCTAATTCATCATGATTTTTCTTAACGATTTCTTCTTGCTTTAATTTATCTTTTGATAAAATTGGTAATAAATCAGATGGGATTTTTGATTGAACTTTAAAATTTTGTGAAAATTCTTTTAATGAATCAAATTCTTGATTTTTTGAATCTTTTTTAGATTTAACTAAAGGCTTTTGTGGGATTGTTGCAGGAGTAGATGTTGTTGCCTTTGAAGCTGAAACAATTGCAGGATCAATATTTTGAATTATACTTCTTTGACTTGGTGGAACGTATTTTGATTTAACAGTTTCAGATTTAATGTTAATATTTTTCTTATTAATTAAAGATTCGAATAATGCATCACTTTTTGATTGATTTCTATCAACACCAGAATATTTATCTTCTTCATCAATACCAGAATCATCAAATTTTAAGTTTCTTTCTTCAGCTAAATGAATATTACCATTAAATGATTGATTTTCAATTTCTTTTGCTAACCTGTTTGCCTTTTCTAAATTTTTCAAATAGTTTGGATTTTTAGTATTGATTCTTGTTGTATATAAATTTTCATCAAATTCTGAAACTATACCAAATTTTTCTTCATTTGTTTGAAATTGATCCCATGAAGTATTATCATCATCTAAAGATAAGTTTTTAATTGGGAGTTCATCAGGAACCCATTTTTCAATTTCTGAACGTGGTTTGTTTTGAACGTTTGAAGTTTCAATATCAGTTTTAAACTTATTATTACTTAATTGAATTTTAAATAAATTTAAATTTAAAATTTCAAAGTCAATTAAATCGCTTAAATTGATTGAAACAAGTGAATCATTTTTTAAAAAGATTTGGTAATTTTTAGGATCAATTGATTCAATAATCCCTTTAATTTTGTCACCAGAATTAACATTGATTTCAATTTCACATCCTATTGAATTTATAAATAAATATAACAGTCTATTATTTGAAATCTGTTGGAAATCTTCATTGGTCAAGACATCATTGGAAACATTATTATTACGACGTCCATAATTACGTGAATTGGAACGTTGATGACCCTTTTTAACCTCTTTTGTTGTCATTATTCAATAAAAACTTGATAAAAACGAATGAAAATTCAAAAAAAAAACATTCCGGGTGCTACAAAATTTAAAGATCTAATAAATCGTTTAATTCGTCTAATTTCAAAGATAAACTCTGTAGATGATTGGAATTATCGTTTAATTTTTGTAATTTTTGGTTAATTTTTGATAAAACCTCATTTTCCTGTTGATTTAAATCGTTTTTGTTGAATTTTAGTAAATTGTAATTATTTAAATTATTGAAATCTTTACTGAGATTTTGCTTTTGTAGTTCACTATTTAAATTCTCAAAATTCTTTATGTGGTTCTCCAGACTTTCTAACTCATTATTCTGTATTAATTCAGATTCTTTCAGGTTCTCAATTAGTTTCAACTCATTTGATAATAAATTATTTAAAAAAGATTGCTTCTTTAATTGGAAATCATGATCGAATTCTTGATTTGATTGGGCTTTGGGTACCTTGAGCCCATCCTCATCTTCTAATTTGCACATGAACTGGTCTATGAACTCGCTCAATTCAAGTTCCGCTTTGTCAACATTCTTAACTTCCTGTAACACCAGTTGTTTGCTATCTTTTAGAATCGACTCAACGGCCTCTAAAACTTCGACAGGCAGATGCTCCCAGCTCCTAACATGTGACTTGTTGTACTTCTTGGTGATTCTCGTGAGAGAGTGTTTGTCCATACCACCCGTTAATACAAATATGTTATTACCCTTTTTGGACTCGTGTGTAAGTATATGTAGCAATATTCACGTGACGCGTCCGACTCCGCCAATCAGCATTCAACAGCATGTCAGTTGATGTGACCTTTACTAATTTGGAGAGATGGGTTGTTACGAGTGAATGGTTTAAGCCTTCTCTAGGCACTAAATAATCTAAATAATTAGTTCGATTTATTTCATTTCTATTCAGCTTTCTTTGATTAAAGTTGATTCCAGGTCTTCTTGCAAACGTCAAATTACATCATATTTTGGGTGTTTCTACAGTTAGCGGACTGAATAAATTGAATCTTCATGCAGTGTGAATGAATTTATTATATCATAAAAAATTAGTAGGTGAATTAAAAAAAATTTTATTATTCATCAATAATTCTAATATATATTTCTTGATATGCTCAAGCAGGATATAAATCTGTTTGAGAGATCTTTCACTACTCATTCAAGATCTGATAATTTTAAAAAACCAAAATTTTTAATACCAGAAACTGTCCATCTAATAGATTCAGATTGCCTGGCAAAATTAGTCAATGAAAACATCCTAATATTAGATGTCAGACCTTTTATTGAGTTCAATAAAAACCATCTTGCCAATTCAATCAACTTTAATTTGCCATCAACGTTGCTAAAAAGATCTAATTTTAATTTAAATAAATGTTTGAATAATTTGTCAATTAATGATAGCATTAAACTATCAGAGTTCTTAGAACTAGACCAATCAATTAAAAAAATTATAATCTATGACGATTTACCAATTTTAAATAATGAAATATCATTGGGTGCTTTTGGTGCTTTAAATAAATTCATCGAGTCAAGCTATAATTTAAAATTATTTATTTTACAAAATGGGTTTCAGTCATTCTTTTTAAAATATCCACAATTAACCCAATCAGAAACACCTTCAAATAATTTCAAAGCTTTTTCATATACGAAAAACATTTCAGTTCCCAATAATTTACCAAATAATTTACCGAATAATACAAGATCTTTATCTTTAGCTAATTTTTCAACCCCAAATTTATCAAGATTTCAATTACCAAATAATAATAATAATAATTTACCCTTCTTTAAAATTAGACATAATGAAGAGAATTTTGACTTTAATAACAAGTTTACAATTTTAAATGAATTTAATTATTTAAAAGATTTAAAGAATGACAATATCAAATTACCTGAATGGTTAAGAAATTTATCTGTTGATCAATTGATTGACGGTTTTAAATTATTAGAAGTCCAAGAAAAAAACAGAATTAATGAAATGATTAACACAAATTCAATTGGGTTTGGTATTGAATTAGGTTCCAAAAATAGATATAAAGATATCTTCCCATATGAACATTCAAGAGTTAAATTATTACCTTCTCCAAATAACGAAAACCCTTATATCAATGCTAATTTCATTTCTTATTTGAACTTCCAATATATTGCCACTCAAGCTCCTTTATTATCAACTCTAACTGAATTCAATAAGTTAATCAATGATAATGATATCAATATTTTAATTTCCTTAACAAATCAATTTGAAAATGGTATTGAAAAATGTTATCCATATTGGAATGATTCCAATTATTTCAATATAATCGAAGAGTCGAAAATAAGCAACATTGTGATCAGAAGATTAAAACTAAATTCTAGTAAAGAAGTTATTCAGTTCCAATTATTAAATTGGTTTGATTATGATATTATTTTACAAGATCAACAATCTGATATTTTAAAATTAATTTATTTCAAGAAGTCATTAATTAATAATTTAAAGAATAATGGAAATGTCTTAGTTCATTGCTCAGCTGGCTGTGGCAGAACCGGTACATTTTGTACTTTGGATACAATTTTAAATTATTTAAATTTTAATAAAAACTTTGATTTAATTTTCAACATTGTTGAGACCTTCAGAAATCAAAGGATTTCGATGGTTCAAAACTTGAGACAATATTTATTTATTTATGATTGCTTAATCAATTATTTTGAAAATTTTACAGATTCTATTAAATTTAATAATGATTTTAAAAATTTAGCTATTTTAAATAATTTTATTAGGTCTAAATTAAATGAATGAAATGATTAATATTCGTAATATTACAATCGAAAATAATAATTGACTAAATGCTTAACCTAATATTAATTCATAAATAATAACAACTATATTAACAATAATCAATGGGATTCTTAATAATGTTTGAATTGCACTTATTAGATTTATTATTCTGGACTTGGTTGTGGTTTCATTTGATCCAAATGCTGATTGTGTATCTTGTCCAAGTCCAACTGTATACTTGTTAGTATGGATCAATCAATTAATTCGAAAACTTACTTCTTTTAAGGAATCTGTCCTCACTTAAAACAGCTACTGAGTTTACCAGGAGTAGAATAGCTATGAAATTAGTACGTGACACTCTCACATTCAGCTTGACTTACCATAAAATAATTTCCCTAATCCAAACATTATTTGTTGAAGGTTTTTATAAGGGAAAAAAAACTAAACATAAAATCTACAATGAGTAAAAAAATCTACATAATTTAATGACTTTTTTTACGTATATGTTAAATTAAACAAACCACACTCTCATTATACACCTATTTCATCGACTAATCAACGTGACTAATCAGCGTTACGACGAGCAGTACGTTTGGTAATTTTTTTACCAGTACCAAAGATTTTCAAACCTCTGTTTTTCTTTTGTTTTCTTTGTTGTCTTGATGGTTTTTCAACTTTTTCAGCTAAACCATATCTGACTAAACGGTAAGCTGGTTCGAATTTTTTGGCATCAGCTGGAGAGTTGTAAACTAAACCAAAACCTGATGATTTACCACCACCGTATTGGGTTTTGAAACCGAAAACTGAGACAGCTTCTTTGTCAGCTTTGTAAGTAGCAGCTAATTTTTCTCTTAATTCATCTTTTGAGACGTTAGCTCTGTTTGGGTGTAAGACGTCAATGACGAATTGTAATCTAGCTAATAATGGGTTGTTGATAACCTTTCTAGTTCTAATGGTAATAGCGTCACTCTGTTAATAGTTAGTATTAAGAACTCATTAAATATGAATGAAGTGGAATCAATGAAAGAAATGCTTTAACTAATCTATATCTCTTGTTGATGTTAAATTTTTTTAATCACTCATTAAATATCATTATCCTAATAAATATTTCTCTTATAATCTCTATCATTTCTTTTTGAATCTTTTCTATTCATCTATTCCACTCCTTTTCTATTCTTTTGAACATACCATTTTGATCGTGGATTTACTATAAATTTAAACTCCTTTAGTTTTAATTTCAATTTTTCACTTTTTTTCGAGATTTTGTTGTTAGTAAAAAAAAAACGAGTGGCCCGAACCACAAATATTATATAATTTGCCCATACATGATTACTTAATTTTATGTGGTGTTAGGTTGTATTTAATTAATGTGAGCGACTGTTTAATTTTATGTTGCACTAAACAAAAAAGAGCAGTCACAACATGATTTCCGCGAAATAACAGATATTACATAATATGGATGTTACGCTGCGTTGGTGAGTGAAGAGTGTACATACTAAATATGTGTCAAAATTGATTGGCAGTGTATAATTAGTCGGATTCTACATCTTTTCGTATTTAATTAACATGTTACACTAGTATACAATCATAAGGAATATTCAACTTCATTTATCTTTTTTAGTAATAGCAATTCTAACTGCTTTGATTTGGGTATAGTTATCTAAAGCATCTTCACCCATTTCTCTACCAATACCTGATTCACCGTAACCACCGAATGGAACATTTTGGTGGAAATCATTATAAGTGTTGACCCAGATGGTACCAGCTTTAATTCTATTTGAAACATCGATTGCTTTGTTGATATCACCAGTGTGTATACCTGCGGCTAAACCGTAGTTTGAATCATTGGCTAATTTAACAACTTCATCAACGGTTGAGAATTTGGAAATGGTAACAACTGGACCAAAGATTTCTTCTTTGACAATTCTGTGGTCTTCTTTAACATCAGCAAAGATGGTTGGTTTAATGAAATAACCTGGCTTTTCTAATCTTTCACCACCAGTAACTAAAGTAGCACCTTCTTCAACACCAATCTTAACATAAGATAAGATTTTATCAACTTGCATTTGAGAAGTTTGAGCACCTTGGAAAGTACCTTCAGCAAATGGATCACCCAATTTTAAACCTTCGGCAGCAGTTTTGAAAGCTTCTAAAACTTTATCATAAATTCCTTCTTGGATGTAAACTCTTGAACCTGCACAGCAGACTTCACCAGAGTTGAAAAAAATACCTAAGATTAAAGCGTTGACAGTTTGGTCAACATTTGCATCATCGAAAACAATATTTGGAGATTTACCACCTAATTCTAATGTAACTTTTTTTAAATTTGATTCAGCTGCAGCTTTCATAATGTGACGACCAGTTGCAGTTGAACCAGTAAATGCAACTTTTTTAATTTTTTGATGTCTTGAAATTGATTCACCAACGATTTTACCAAAACCTGGGACAATGTTAACAACACCATCTGGAATACCAGCTTGTTGAACTAATTTCGAAACATATAAAGCAGATAATGGAGTAGCTTCAGCTGGTTTCAAAACAACAGTGTTACCAGTTGCTAAAGCTGGTCCAATTTTCCATGACCACATTAATAATGGAAAATTCCAAGGAATAATTTGACCACAAACACCAACTGGTTCTCTTAAAGTGTAATTGAAATGACTTGAGCCTGTATTAATAACTGAACCGTTAACTTTCTCAGCCCAGCCTGCACATGATCTAAGATATTTAGCGACCAAAGCAACATCGTATTTAGCACATAACTGAGACTTACCATTATCTAAGGATTCAATACCAGCTAAGATATCAGCATGTTCATCAATCAAATCAGCTAGTTTTAATAAAGCTCTGCCTCTAACTTCAGGATCAGAGGTGGACCATTCAGAATCAAAAGCCTTTTGAGCGGCTTCAACGGCAGCTTCAACATCATCTTCACGAGCTTCATAAACATGAGTAATTTCTTCTTCAGTAGCAGGATTTAACACTTCAAAGGTTTTATGTTGTCTTGATGGAACGAATTTACCACCGATAAATAAACCAGTTGGTTGATCATAAGTAATACCGTTTGGTAAAGTGATTGGGACACTTAAAGGGATGTTGGAATAGAATCTAGAAGCTTTTAAAGCTAAAGATAGTCTAACAGCAGTTGATCTTGTAGTAAACATTAGATTTTTTTTAAAGAATATCAAATTAATAGGAAAACAAGTTAGAATTTATAGGAAAGACCTTAACTCCAGCACTTTGATCATTTTGTGTATATGAGGGTAAAATAACTGTAGGTTTATCTATAGAAAAAAAAACGTTTGTATGCAACATGACCGAATTTCGCTTTACAAAGGGATTCTAACTGAAAGCGAAAGGCTGAATTACTGGTAAAAAGAGGAGAAAATACGTATATTCAAGACAATCGTATAGAATGGAAATGAATAAGCTCATTCCTATGGTTTATTAATTCATCTTTACTGTATTAATTGATGAAGTTTTTACTTAATTTAAAAATTGTTGCATTTATCAGTTATGTCCTTAATGCCAACAGCGTCTTTCATTTCTTCTTTGGGCGGGGTTGATTTGATGGTAGTCGGATTCCTTCACACGGAGTTCTACAAATTATTTAGAGCCTCTTACAAGCGGTTAAAGTGTAATAAGAAAAGGATTCATGATAATAGGCAACTTAAGAATAACAAGTAGAGTATGTAGTATGTCTTAGATTAACTCTTTGTGATGTAATTGTCTAATAAACTTCTCCTAAAGCCGCGCTCCTAGGATTTTTTTGTTGCTAATTTTTACCCTTCCCCTGTGAATGTCAGTGCAGCTGCCCCACTAGGAACACTGAAGCCCTAGAAGGATTGATTCTTAACACCGAGATGAGAATGATTAATGTTAGGGTAGATAGGTATAGATAATAATAGTCATGGTTGAATTAATTATTCCAGTTTCCTCATCTTTATTGACATAATTTAAATAATAGGACTCCAGTCTCCAATCTAATTTAAAATTCACGCAACTAAATCTCCAGTGGAAGGAGTCCTTTAAATTATGACACATATTTTTAATTCACGCGGTTCTAATTCTCCAACTACAACTTTTTTATCCAAAATTCACATACATTTTGAATTGTGGTGGTTATTAACCAGTATTGTCATCTTGTCATCTATTAACTAATTGAATGATCTTCTCCATTATAATATCTTTTTTTCAAACCTCTGTAAGTCCTTAGAAATAGCAATGCTTCTATTTCTATATGGTGTTAGTAAACATTAATTAAAACGTGAAAAAACACTTACCTTTGTATATGAATTCCCCTTTTGCTAATGCCTTAGCTAATTCCTCCTCTGTGTTAATATCTGAGTTTGATTTGAACCCTTTGTGTAATTTATCTCTGAAATACTTATATCCTTGACTATGAACTGTTAGATACATATTTGTGAGTTGGATATGGGCACTTACGGATATTCTCTTCCTATAAAAAGTAGATTCTTATATAGTTGTCGCACCCTTGGATCCATTTATCTATATGTTCTGTTGGTTCTTTGATTTAATGTAATTTTTAATACACCTCGTTTATTTTTCGCGATTAGTTTGACAGCTTTTGATCTGAATTCTGGAGAGTTGAAACATTTTACTCATCTTATTCTTAACTTGGGTATTTTTACAGTTAGGTAGTCGATGCATATTTGCCTTATTTAGCTTATCCTGTTGCTCTAGCTTCAGTACTTCAGTCTTTTGGATATTTAGAAACTTTAATTTTTTGATATAATTCTCAAATCTACACCATATACTCTACAATTCAATACTTAATGACATGTTTGATTAAATCTATATCTCCGGTGATCAATTGATCATTTTTTGGTAATAAAATACAATTTATATTTATGGGGCTCTGATTCTTAAAATGAAATTGACAACAACTGCAATCAATAAAAAGAAACATAACATGGTTGGACCAAATCTGTCATCATATGGACCTGACCCTCTTTTTCTAATGGCAACAGCTCTCCAATGATACGTTATTAAAGCATAACCCATAGTAGCCATTGCAACTAAAGTGAATAAACCTGCACTAATTCTACCAACTTGATCACCAAAATTTAGTAAACCAACACCTAAACTACCTAATATAACAGTGAAGTTTAACCATGACAAAAATGTACGTTCATTTGCAAAAAAAACTTTTGGTTCAACTCTTGTTGGTAAAGCAATTCTTTTACCTACTGCTGTTAGTATTAGACTTTCTAAATATATAACTTTAACATACCTGGAACTGATTGTAATAGTGGAGCTGATGACATTTTGTGATTAATTCAACAAAAATTAAAAGAATAAAATTCTGATTTTATATAAATTTGCTGCTGCATTCTATCTTTTTTAATCCTTATTGAAATCATCTGCACGTGGGAAAGAGAAGCGAGAGATGGGTCTTGCGCGAACATTCCCGTAAACGGTTCTCACCGAGGGTTAGGTCACATGACAATACTTACATTACGGGGGCACATACATTATCCTCAACTGATTAATTATATTATAATTCAACTATATATTTTTCATTACTTGCTCCATATTTCTCTAAATCTTTCAATCCTAAATCTATTCCTTCAAATCCTTTGTATATTTTTAAGTTTTTCTGTGGCTTTATCTCACCATTCAATAATAAATCATGAGTTTTTTTAACAAAATTTGAACCAAATTCTAAATTTTCATGAAATCTTTTAATTAAAACTTCTTTAATTTTAATATTTTTAGAAATTTCTTCAACATTTGATGGCTTTGAAACAACACCGACAAATGTTTTGGACTTCTCTTCGTTATTATTTAAATTTAAAAAATTGATAACATGGTTACTAGTTTCTTTACCAACAACATCTATACCGATTTGTAAACCTTCTTCACCAACGATTTCCAGTAGTTCGCCGTTCAATTCTTCAATTGGCTTAAATCTATCTAATATGTGCGTTACACCAATTGATTTTAAATATTCCTCATGAGTTCTTGATGAAACTGATATGATTGTTTTGAACTTCAATAATTTGGCAAATTGAATAATATAAGCACCGACTCCACTTGATCCACCCCAAATTAAAAGACTATTATTATCCTTATCTTTAACTTCAGATTCCTTTTCATTGAAAAAATTCAAATCTAATTCTTCAATAACACTTCCAGCAGTCACTAAACCGACTCCAATAGATCCACTTTGTTTCAATGATAAGTTTTTTGGTAATTTCCAAACCAATCTCGAATCAAACACTGTGTACTGCTGGAAAGTTGAAGTTTTTAAATCTCTATAAGAAGTAGATGCAATGAAAACTTCATCGCCAATATCAAAATTTTCAACTTTTAAACCTTTTTTGATAATCAAACCTGAACTTTCTCTACCTTGAATCCATGGAAATGAATAGACACCAAACCTATATTTTTTGCCCTTCCAATCAATAGGGTTTAGTCCAATGAATTTGTTTTCAATTAAAATTTCAAAGTCTTTCAATTCTTGTGGCTTTGGGTATTTTTTTTCAATTTGAAATGGTTCAGTAAATGAACTTATAACTAGCGCAGTTTGAAATTTTTCTAAATCATACTCATCATCATTGACTAGATTCTTTTCTGTTAGATTTAATTCAGACCTTTTTCTTTTTTTGAATTCATTATTATCAATGTCTAATTTATCACTTAATGTATCGGAGTCTATGGAACTAATACTCAAAGCTCTATCCTCAGTATCTTTTAAGCTTACTATATCATCTAGCTTTCTTTTCAACACAGCTTCAGTCATCGTTCTTGAAATACCTTCAGTATTGTTAATCTATAGTGAAATCCTCATATTTATATAATAATTATGCAAACTGTGGATATTTGCATAATCCAGATAAAGAAGCGAAATTACACACTAATTCCTTGAAAAAAAATTTCTTAAATTTTACACAAAAAAAGCTGCCACAATTCATTATTCTTGTTCTAAGTCTCTCATTGCTTCTAATTCAGCTTCAAATTCTTCATCAAAGTCATTTTCATTTGGAAAATCTTCATTAATTGGTTCATTACTTTCTTCGAAAATTTGCGCTTTTTCCTTATCTTTTGAAAAATCTGCTTTATTTACTGGATTTAGATCAATATCATCCAATTCATGGTCATCTTCGTCCTCTTCGTCTTCATCATTAATAAATAAAGTATTTTTATGTTTATGCGGGACTGATTTTTCTATGGAAACGGGATTTTCACTAATTTGTCCATTTCCAGTAATTTCACTATTTTGAATATTTTCATCAGGACTAGTTTCATTATTTTCACCGTTTTCGACTTCATTTTCATTGTGCGTATTTGTGTAAACAACTCGATCTTCCTCGTTCATCGTCTCCTCATTTATCCAAATTTCCCTTTGCATATTAACTCTTTTACTTGCTCTGAATCTTCTTGTCATTGTTAAAAAATCACCAAAATTGGCCTTTGGAAACAATTTATGTCCCCATAATTGATAAAATATTAAAAAATTGGTTAAATTTTTATATTCATCCTTGCTGTTAATCCTTTTTTTCAATTTACTTAATGCATTCCTTTTAATATAATTTAATCCAATATTTGATAATAATTGTGTTTCCGTTAGATATCTTGACCCAAGCCTGTTACTTGGTTTTAGTCCAATTGGTTCATTTGTTTCCGGATCTAGTCCAATACCTAACACTGCATCAACATTTGGATCATCGACTTCAATATCGTCATCGTCATTATTGGTATCCTCTACTAGTCGCTCAGGTATATCTTTGTACCTGTCTACTTCGTTCACAGAGAAGTCAAAATCGGGCAAACCATCATCATCAGCAAGTGCAATATTACCTGCTCCAAATGACATTTAAAGACGCGTTAAATCTATTAAAATTCAATAATTTTTTTCGTGTTTATATATTTTATGTAATCATTCACGTGACTCGTGCTTGAAATTGTGTCAATATGATGCAATTTTGTATAACTAAAAAGTATAAAAAGGTTAAAACTCTTTTATTCAATACGTCCTTTATTTAACACAATAAATTAAATAAGATGCCAAACTCTACTAAATCAGTCACATTTGAAAATAAAGATTTCTTCAAAACTGATAGAATTAGACAGTCAGTCCAGTATGATGAACTAGAAGATTTATTTATTGAGATCGGGTCCCCCAAGAATGACTCCAAGGATCAGATAAGTATCTTAGAGTATCCAAAGAGAGAACTCAAATAGATTTGGGATATTGGATAGATTTGGGATATTGGGAACAATGAATATTAGGTACTGGTAATACATGATGAACAGGGAATCTTTTGTACTACAAGCTGTTTCTGAATGATTATACATTTCTAATTTCTCATTCTTAAATAAATACAAATCATAAACACGAATATAAAACTTCATAAAAGTCATTATTAAATTAATAAATAAAGGGAATGAATTTATTTCAATTCCACTGAAAAAAATCTTCTTCAATTTTTATATCAAATAAATTTGAATCTGAGAGGTTATTAGTATTGTTGTTATTTATTAACTTTTCATTTTTCAGGAAATTAAACTCAAAATCATTATCGGTTGATGGATTAATTAATTTTAATTTTTCTTTTAAAATTAATTGGTCAACATTTGTTTGATGATCATTTGAAATCGAATTCAAATTGCTTGAATTATCAAAATAAGAAGTAGTTAAAAATTCATCAATCTTTAAAGCATTAGCTTCTTCTTCCTTAATTGAAGTTAATGAAGATAAAGAATTTGATAATAATAAAGAGTGTGAATTTAATGAAGAGCTCGAAGAAACTAATGAAGGAGCTGAAGATATCTGGGATGCAATCTCATCATCTTCACTTGTATAAGTTGACTGTCTAACTAAATAATTTTCTTCAGATGGAGATGATGATGAAGAATAAAGTGAATCCTCTCTTTCCATTTGTAAATGATTTCTTTTCTTAGTGTCTTTATGCTTAGATTGTAATTGTTTCAAGTCCAAAACCAATTTAGATAATTCTTGTTTTAATTGCTTATTTTCATCTTTGATTAATTTCAAAGCAGAGTCAATTGAATCATCCTTCTTCTTCTTCTGTTTTGTCTTTGTTAAATCATCATTAGGCTTTCTACCCGGTCTTGGTCTAGGAGGTAAAACCCATTGCTTTGAAGGTTTTATTGTTATTTGTGGTAGAGAATTCATATCATTTGATTTAATTTGGTTGCAAAAATTTCAAGAAATCAAACAGTTTATATTTAAATTGTCGGTTTTACAGGAATAATTATTTAACTCGGAACGAACTGGAAGAGAGGAAGCTTAAATAAAGATGGTTTTAGACTCAGATTTTCAAGCAAATATACATCTACTTGTGCTTTTTAACTTCCTATTCACTTTAAATATAATTTCCTCTAATGTTATATGACTTATTTAACCTTCTCCTCAATCGTCCCACCTTCGTTGTCCTAAAGGATTTTTCGGTGTTTGGGAAGGCTGCCCGGGTCGCAGCCAATAAGCTTTGAGGATTTTGTCATATAGAAAAAATAAAATTTCATATACTTGAAGATTCAAACTGAACTAACTTTAATCAATTGGATCAATCAATTCTATACCATGAACACTTACATCCAATTGAGTTAAATTTCAAGAAATCAATGATTACTCTTTTTCGTCCCTGATTCGCTGGTTTCGACCAACCGGTCGCACCCTGAATTTGAGCCGTTGTTTAAGACTGGACATGTATTTAAGCTATTGGTTCAAACCTCTTCATTAAACTAACTGAAATTCGATTGTATTTGCATCATGTACCAAACTACGATAACGGGCAATGCACGAAAAACTCTACAACCAAATCAAACGCAATTCTATATCGAAATTAATATAAAATATATAAAACGAGTAAATCTCTCGAAATCAAGAGGATTATATTATAATAATGTTTTATCTAGAAAATAAAGAGCAATGGAGCCATTAAAGCGGCAATGCCAATTTTGTTTGAGGAACCAGCACCAGAATATGTAGAAACAGTCTGTTCGGTTGATGCAACAGTTGAGGTGATTCTTGAAGTGATAGTACTAGTACCTTCTTTGGAAGTTGCGGTAGCTTCTTTTGAATTAGTAGCAGCTGACGTATCTTTAGTTTGAGTAGTGACAGTAGTAGCAGCTTTAGTACTAGTTTCTAAAGTGACAACATTGTTTGGAGCATTGGTTGATACTTGTGGAACAGTAGCAGTTGTAGCTGCTGAGGCATTGGTTGAACCTTTAGAAGTACCTTCAGTAGTAGCAGTTGGAGCCTTTGTGGTTTCACTAGCACTAGTAGATGCTGCTAATGGACAATAAGTGGTGTATTCAGTAACAACACCTTGAACAGTAGTAGTTACAACACTTAAACCAGTTGTGACTGTAGTCTCTGAGCATGCATTATCTGAACAAGAAGTCACAGTAATAACAGTGACAGAGTTCTCACTTTCAGTAATCACACTGGTAGTTAATGTAGCCGCACTTGATAAGATGTTGGTTAGAGAAGTGCCAGTTGAAGAAGTAGCAGCAGTTGATGAAGTCTCAGTTGGTGAAATAATACCAGTAGAAGAGGTAGCATCAGTTGAAGAAGATTCAGATGAAGTAACAGTAACAGTAGCAGTTAAAGTGAATGTTTCTTCATCCCTTTTGATATTTGAACCAGTTTGAGAAGGAACAACATAAACAACAGCGGAGTATTCACCTGTAGATATAGATTCTGGACCTAAGAAACCGGCTTCAACAACGTCTGAGGAAATAAGATCATAAGAAACATCAAAACTGATTTCATCAGAAGAAACAGAGCTTGTGAATCCATCACTTGGCGCAGTTTCACCATTTAATTCTAAAAAGAACGCATTTGGATCCCATGAGAAGCCATGAGCACCAGTAATGACATTAAAATCACCAAATTTACCAACGACACTTAAATGGAAACCGAAACGACCATTTGAGTCGTAAGCTTCAAAAGTTAAATCAGAAGCTTCAGGGGTTGCAACAGATGATGAAGATTCGGTGGATGTAGCTGAGCTATTACCATAACCCACTGCAGTTTCATAGTACTCAGATGAAGAAGACGAGTATTCGGATGAGGATGATGAGTATTCAGATGAAAGAGTTGATGAAGAAGAGATTTCGGCTGCCGTTGAAGAAACTTGGGATGAAGTAACTGGTGCTGCACTAGATGGTGTGATGGTAGAAGAAGCAGATGATGCAGTGGTCGAGGAAATCAATGAAGGACTTAAGTTACTTGAAGTTGCCTCTAGGTCTGAAGTCGATGAGATTGAGGTAGTACTTGATAAAGAGGCAGTACTTGATGAAGATGTAGTACCCGATGAAAAAGTAGATGAGATACCACTTGATGAGGTAGATGAGGTAGTGCTTGATAAAGAGTTAGTACTTGATGAAGAGGAAGTACCTGATGAAGAGGTAGTACCAGATGAAGAGGTAGTACCAGATGATGAGGTAGTACCAGCTGATGAGGTAGTACCAGATGATGAGGTAGTACCAGATGATGAGGTAGTACCTGATGAAGAGTAAGTACCAGATGCTGAGGTAGATGAAGTAGCACTTGATGAAGATGTTGATGACGTAGACGATGAAATTGATGAACTAGTTGGAGAAGTTGAGGAGCTACTAATGACAGAAGACGATGGAGTGGCTGAAGAATCCGCAGAGCTTGAGGAAGTTGCAGAACCAGTGAAACCAGTGTTATTAATTGTAGTACCAACTTCGTAAGAAACTTCACCTCTTTTAACAAATCTTTTAACTTTACCATCAGCAGTTGTGATTGTGACAACACCGTTGATTGATAAAGTTGAGTAGCTATTATCTGGAGTACCAATAATAGTGAAGATTAAATTTTCATTAGTATCAACACTATAAGAAGTAACAAAATCAACCGAGTTGGTTCCTTTAGTGGTAGTAACATCAGTAACAACAGTACTACCTACTCTAACATATGTGGTAGTGACCGTGAAACCAGAAACTTCCAATTCAACTGCAACGCTATTCCATGGGCCAAATGTGCCTGGAATACTAACAGCCCAATAAAGGTTACCACTACTTGTAATCATTCCTTCAACTGCTGGTTCAGTAGCAGCTGATGAAGATGCAGCAGCTGAAACTGAAGATGAAGTGACATCAGTAGAAGATGAAGTGACATCAGTAGAAGATTCAGCAGATGCAATAACAGAAACAGATGAAGATTCAATTGAAGAAGCTAATGAAGCTTCACAAGTATTAGTGATAAAAGTACCTTCGTTGTAAACATCACAACATGATTGTTCTGGGGCAGCACAAGCAATAACACTCAAATCAATATTCGCACAGTTGTGGAATGCACTATATGTTTTACCTGTAGCAGCACAATCTGGACTATACCAGTTAAAGTATGATTTGGTAGCATTTGTGTAAACCATGTAGGCAGTGAATTTAGCAGAGTAGGAGCAAATATCATCCGGTGGACCCTTCATAGAAAGGTGTGCATAACTACCTGAAGAGTAATCAGTACTTTGGGTGATTGTACTTGGACCAGATGGAGTGGTAATAACAGCCCTACTTGCACCAGAATATTCAATGTACACATTAAGTGTTGTTTCATCAGTGTCTGCATCATAGGCACTGTAGACATAAATACCAGAAGAACCTGCGGCGTCCAAGTATTGGAAGTTTTCAGTAGCATTATAGTAATACTCACCACAAGTATTG
This sequence comes from Millerago galiae, assembly GCA_030568845.1. Taxonomy (NCBI): domain Eukaryota; kingdom Fungi; phylum Ascomycota; class Saccharomycetes; order Phaffomycetales; family Phaffomycetaceae; genus Millerago; species Millerago galiae. The sequence continues at coordinate 308,897 of JAJMIZ010000009.1, read as the reverse complement.
TTGCTACTGAACTTAACACCAGATGGAACGGCTGTTGGGACAGTGGTAGTAGATAAAGTTTCCCATGAATTAGAAGTGGTTGAGGTAGTTGAAGTAGACAAAGATGTGGAACTAGTAGTAGTAGTTGTTGTAGTGGTGGATGAAATAACACTGGAAGTAGATGTGGATGATGATGACTCAGTAGATGATTCAGCTGAGCTTGATGACGAATCCACATAATTATTTTTAAAAGAAGGTGATAAATATCTGTTCCAGTCATCAATATTATTTGGATCACCAAACATTTTCAAAGTTCTTATTAGCACTTTAAATTCACCTGATGGGAACGTTGTTCCATTCAAACCGTATAAAGGAACGCTAGTAGCAATAAGCATTCTAGTGGTGTATGTCATTGGGAAAGTGTAGTTGTATGTATCAGTAAGTGTAAGGAATGGACCAATCGTAGCAAAACCAAGATAGTTGCTACTAGATTCAGGCCATGAAAAATCTTTTTCCAAGTCATAATCTGGAGTGACAACATCAATTGAAAAATAATCAGTACCATATTCTAAACCGTAGTAAATGTATGGAGAGTCTGAGTCACTAATATTAAAGTTATGATCCGTACTTCCTAATGAGATATAACTTCCCGTGTAGTAGATATAATAAATATCATCGATATTCATCCAATCTTGCGTAGAATACTCGACACCAAGGTAAGGAACAGAAACAATTTCATCGTTGTCACCAGTGAAAATAATTTTACCAGCGAAACCAGGATAGTATATAGAAGTATCTGGAGCGGTGATAGAAACAGTAATCTCACCACTGGAACCAGCAGCAATTGTTAAAGAAGTATCAGATAATGTGACAACAGCTGAGCTGTTGTCATATGTAGGGAAATATTTTGATGGGTAACCAGTATTTTCTAGTCTCATGTTAGTGGTAACACCGGCAATAGTTGAAATATCATAAGTAACAGCCTCACTATTACCATTATATAATTCAATAGTAAACTCATTAACTCTATTGTCAGTGTCATTCAAATGTAAGTAAGTATCTGATGTAATAACAGTATTTTGATGAACAAAGTTATAGGCATTAATCAAACCAGCACCTTGTTGCGTAAGTGGGTGGACCAAGTCTTCATGTAATGTATCATCATTGTTATATAAAGCAAGTGCTTTTGCAGAATTAACTAATCTGTTTGTAATTTCAGAGGCAGAGATTGTGTTACCGTTGTAGCCTTTGAAAAGAGCAACGACCGCAGAAACATAAGGAGTTGAAAACGAAGTACCAGATGCAACTTCCCAAGTATCAAGATAAAGACCATAAACTTTAGCACCTGGAGCAACCACTGAAGGATAGAAATAATTTTCCCAAGTTGGACCCCAAGAAGAGTAATAAGACATTTCACCAGCACCAACTGATTGTAGAGTATAAACACCGAAATTGACATCTGCATCAATATCAACAGTAATATCGTAGCCAGCGTTAGTCATTTCTTCGATCCAATCAGAGATAGTATCATTAATAAAAGCAGTATTTGAAAGGTATGTAACTGAGTCACCAAAATCTGGATCTGAAGTTGAGTTGAAAATCAAGAAAAAGGTATCAAGATTTGTGTAGTTTTTAACTCTTGAAAAGAGAATCCAGTAATTTTGGTTAACAGTACATGAAGTATCAACATTAAACAATGCAATAGTATCATCAGAACTTGCAGATGAAATTTCATAAAAGGCAATATCACAGACACTTTCATTAAAATATTCAACAGGGTAGGTACCGTTAAGTGAAATCTTAAGTGATGAACTGGTGTAATAGTATGTTTCAAAGGTTGATTCAAAGTTATCACCAGTAGCAGTGAAAGTAAGAGGGTAATATAAACCTTGTGAAGCACCGACAGAACCAACAGCGATAATACCTTCACCAGCAGCACCTGAAGTACCACTGAAATGACCATCTTCACCAGAATTACCAGCTGCCCAAACAACTGAAATACCACTTGCAACAACACGAGATGCGATTTCTGATAAAGACGCAAATGTGTAAGGGGAAGTATCACCTAATGATAATGAAATAACATCAACTTCATCCTCCGCGGCAGCTAGTAAACCATCCAAAATCAAATCAGTTGAAGTACTTGATGAGCAACCAAAAACACGATACATTTTAATTTTAGAAGCTGGAGCAACACCTAAAATATCATCAGACTCACCTAAAATAATAGTACTGACAAAGGTACCATGACCAACACAATCAATAATAGAATCATTAACGGCGGAAGCAGCACCAGTATATGGATCGTAATCATAAGCGACCAAACCTCTACCACCAATAATTTTATAGTCAGCACCAAGGCCACCACCAAGAGCTGCTGCTTCATAATTGACACCAGTATCAACAACACCAATAGTTATACCTTCACCATAAATACCTTCATTGTGCAAAGCGTCAACACCAGTAATTTTGTGAGGATTCCAAGCTGGTTGAGTATAGGTAGTAGAATCGCCAGATTCAATTGTTGGAACACTAATAGAGCGAATAGGAATAACTGTTCTAATATAATCAAGACTATTTAAATAATCGACAGTGTCACTACTAGAGTTCGAAACATGAATGACACTACCTTGAAAATATTTCGAATCATATTGACGGTACAAGGTACCTGAAGTTCCTTCTGAGTCTAAATCTTCTGCTAAAGCATCAGAGTAGGAAGAAGAATCAGTACCGTCTAATTCAATGCTGAAAGTAGAAAGAGTATTTCTTTTTTTGATTCTGGAACTGATATCAGAATCGCTATATTCAACAATATAACGGCCAGGGATCAAGTCTTCAACAAAAGTATTGCTATTGCTGATAGATGAGCTATCAAATTCAGCAATTGCAGTTGAAAGCGTTACCAAAACCAACGAAGCAAAACGAATGAATCTCATAAACGAATGGAAAGTTTTAAAGATTTGAATATATTATGGAGAACAAGAGAATTTATAGACATGGTAGGACAAGGAACCAGGTGTTTGTCGATGTAGTCTCCCCGATAAATGCTAAGGGAGTGTTTGTGATATCTTTCATTTTTTATGTAATGTGATAAGTTTTGGTTTTTTTTTAGCGTTTGAGGTACATGGTACATGGCATAATTATGTAGATACGGAATTAGCTTTTATTTTATTTCCCTGATTATATTATTTAAAAATTCTTTCCTTATAAAGAGGTCTTCTTCAATTGTTTTTTTGCTAGAGTTTAAATTCAGAGTTCCTATCTATTTCTCTTGAATCTATTAGAAACGTAGATCTTTTGAAAGAGTTCGACATTCTTACTTAGAGGTGCAATGTAAGGTGTAAAATTTCAGGGACATTTAACGGTCATAAAAAATATAGCTAAATTAATAGCTAAATTAATCGCTAAATTTTTAGTAAAATAAGGTAGTTCTTGTTTTAAGTTGATGGTTTGAGGTAGAAATCGATTTCTTTCAATATGAGGACCCTTTAGATAATACAGCAGTCTCTGAGGAGTTGCCCAATCGTAAATGTAGTATATAGTAAAAAGGTGGTTAGTATGTATAATCAAGGTGTTTGAATTCTGGAGGTACAGATTCAGGTGTTTTTCTAAGTTAAGTTTAATTCTTAGAGGGAAGAAAGCCAAGAACAAACCGAACAACAACTCAATATATAACCGTGGTGACCGGTCCCTAATGGAATAGTTTGATTATTTCAAACGAGGTATATTTATGAAGATAAAGTCTAGAATCTAAGTTAATGTTTTAGTTGTTTGGAAAAAATCATTATCAGAAATAGGATATATTGATTCTATTTAGTGCGAAAATTTGGCCAAGTTTTTTAAAAAACCTAAATTTTAGTGCACACTGAAATGAAAACATAGTAAAGTTCTCTCTCTAAAACACTCTGCCTGTATATTAATTGAGACTCACTACACCCTGAAATTTCCAAACAAATGAAATTTTGCTTCGAAGAAAAAATATCAAATTGAAGATTTAATGCATTATTATTTTTTATTAAAGCACACCTTGTTAAGATCTCTGGGAAAAATGTGCATGTAAGCTCATGCGATATGCTCCTATTTGCATTTGAGGTTCAAGTTCACTTATCATTTAAATATTTAAAAAATTCTAATTACTTGGAAACAAAACTCTTTAATGAGTTATAATAGATTGTAAAAAAAATAAATTCACCAGGGGCCTGAAAAGAATACAACGAAGAATTGTCTTACAAAAACCCTTTTACTATTAATATCAATTAGAGGTTTATGTAGTCAATTCCTTAGTGAAACATCAATGAGATGATATTTACCTAAATAGCACCCCTATCGCGTTGATAAATATGTGCATATGCAGTTTTAGTTTTGCAATGTTCAAAACTAAGCATTTTAAACTTTTAGGCTAGAAACTTTAAAGAGTTGATACTTTTAATCATGATTGTAATTTCATATATTATATACATATCTAAATAGCAATTGTTTGAATTGGTTCAGAATTTTTTGCTGAATATTTATAAGTATCATATTCTTTATAATATAAATTACAATTGTAATCCCATCCACTTAGTAATTGTGATGCTTGACATTCAGATTTAATCCATGGGTAACCATAGATTAATGGTGAATAATGAACGTAGAATAATAATGAAAGAGCAGTAAATGCTAAGATAATAAAGTATGCAACTTTTCTCTTTCTTGTCAAGATAAAACTAACAATGATATCTAGAAATTGTGATAATGCCAAAACACCAAAATAATAGGCTGGTAAATAATGATGTAAAAACATTTGTCTTCCCATTAAGAATGAGGGAAAGTAGTGGAATAACCAACCTAAAATGTAATGAATAACTTGAACATTGAAGTTAAAAACGTGTTCGTCATCACCAACTTTTTCACCTAATTGCCATCTTAAAATTTGAACAATTGTGTAAACTAAGAAACCACCAATTAAAGCAGTAACTGACCACCAAACTGGTGCATTACCAAACAAATAAATATTCTTATGGTTTTCTCCCCAGTAGTTGATACCTCTTAATAAGAATGGCCATTCATGTGGGAATGATTCATAAACGTGTGAGGAAGTTAAACCTTGGTTAATTTTCCACATTTTAATATGACTTTCTTTAATTTTTTCAAGTAATGATAATTTTGGATAGTTGATTCTTTCAGCATTTTTTGGTAAATATTCATTTTCATTTTGTTCGATGTACCATAAAGATTTGTCAACAACACCTTGAGTTGCACAAGTAACTTCTTGTTGTTCGAACCCCCATTTTGGTAATTTAACTTCATGGGAAAATAAGTAACAACCGGTCATTGCATGTCTTAATCTGAAAACTGTTTCTAAAGATCTGACTTTTTCTTGAGCAGCTTTTGATTTAGTGTATTTTTTTTGAATTTCAACAACAAAATCATCATTTGCGTCACCTCCAAAACCTTCATACCCATAACCAGAAACTTCTTTTTGCCAGTCATTTTCAGTGACTGGACATTTATGATCATGAGAATGTAAACGATGATGAGTTCTTGTATGGTACAATCTAATTTTAGTACCATCAGTAATTGGTTCAAAAGTAAATGGAGCCTCGGAAACGTTATATAGTTCGATTCTCCATTCGTTATTTGAATCTAAATGTGGGTATAAAGTGATTTGTTGTTGTAAAGAACCGGTTTCATAAACCTCTGGATGAGAATGTAAATACCCTCCTTGGGTTGCAACATGACGAATAGTAACAACTGAACCAACACCGACATCAGCTAAAATATTGGTTGGGATTTTGTTACCTTCTAACGTAGATCTAAAAGCAGAAGTCATAAAAGCACCACCTTCACCTTCTTGAGATAGCATATTAAAATGAATTTGGAAGAAGAAGATGTACAAAGCAATAGGAATACCAATCAAAGCAGAGCATTTGATAAATGATTGTCTGATTAATTTTGATGGAGAAACAGATAAATCACCAATTAAAAACCAAAGATCCCAAACACTTAAAACACCAATCCAAATAATAGTGAATAAACCAACCCACTTTGAAGAAACTGAAAGGCCTAAAGCGACACCAGTAGCAAATAAAGCTTTAAACCAGCCAAAAGTTAATGGAACTTCATTTTCTAATTTCTTATAAGAATAAGCTGAAGCTGCAATAAAAAAGATTAAAGGAGCATCCAATAAAATATATCTTGAAATAGTTGCGAATGAATTTTCCCAAGTAAATAATAAAGCAGAAATGAAAGCAACAGTTGATCTGACACCTGAAGCTTTTAAAGTTAAAAAGAATAAAACAATGGTACCTAAACCTAATACAGCAGAAAAGGTACGCATTAAAGTATATGGGACTTCAGGAGGATATTCTAAACCAATTTTTTCAAAAGTGAAATCACCAGCTAAACCACCAATTGATGCAACACCTGCGTATAACATCTTGGCTAAAGGTGGGTGAACGTCCATAAAGAACTTAGAAGATAAGTACTTTTTAGCAAACCCACCAAAATGAACTTCATCAAAAACAACAGAACTTGGATTTGACAAGTTTTGCAATCTGATGAAGCCACCAAACACGACAAGAATTAAAAGATATAATCTGTCGTAGTTATTATTGACTGAACGTAACTTAGCTAAACTAGTTGGTGGTGTTGTAACTAAAAATGGTTTTTCTGAACCTTCCTTATATTCTAAAGGTAAGACTGGTTCGATATCGTTGAAAGGAGCACCACTTGGAGCTGAGGCACTCACCTTCGCATCATCTTTGGCTGCAGCGTTCACAGAAGATGTATTCTTTGCCATTGCCAATTGAAATGAACAACTAATTCAACTTTTTGTTTGATTGATCAAGTTGAAACTTTAAAATTTTCGCGTACTTTTTTTTTTTGACACGTACGTGCGATTATGTAAGCGTGAGATTGATTAAGGTTCAATTTGATTGCGACGTGTTTATTGTAGTTGGAGGTTGGAGGTTGTGTAATATTGATGCTTATTTGTATTTCTTCCTTTTTTTGTCTTGTTTTTTTTTTTTGTTTTTAATTGGTGTATTTTTTATGTGTTGTAAATATCTCAACATTAGAAAAAAATTATTCTAAGCAATTGACAGTTGGTTTAACATTATTCTAGTTATCGTTTTACTACTTTCAAAGTAATGCCTACACCTGATAAACTTATAAACATAATAATATAATAAACATAACTACTACTCCTTTTTAATGTTAAAATCCCAAATTATCCATAAGGTATTATATTATATAAATATAATAAAAGAACTGAAAAAATTGATATTAGATATCAACATTATTAAATCAAGATAATAAACCCGTATCTTGTAATATATTCGAAAAAATACTTTCTCTAACAACAACAAAAACTAATTTAATGTTATTAGTGTCTGTGGCTTGTGTAATGTATGGATAAATTGGAAGACCAGATCTATTGACTTTTGTAAATCTCCATAAGATGTATTTTGCTGCCTTATTCGCATCGTTACCACCAGTGTAATCTGGGAAATAATTTTCTAATGGTGAATATGCTAATTTTTCAACAAAGATATCAATCTTATTTAGAAATAAAATAACCGAACATCTTGAAAACCATCTTGAATTGACAACTGAGTCAAACAAGGTTAGACTTTCTTCTAATCTGTTCTGCGTCTTTTCTTCTAGTAAGTTTTGATCATATTCTGATAATGCAACACAAAATATAATTGAGGCAACATTATCAAAGCAGTATATCCACTTTTTACGTTCCGATCTTTGTCCACCAACGTCGAATATATGGATATTAAGACCTTGTAAATCAAATTTTAAATCATAAATACCAGAAGTTTTCTTTCTTGTTCTAATCACATCGGTTTCTGTTGGTAAATAATCGCTTAATGAGATTCTATCTAATTCTTCAAAGAAGTATTTGGCTGAATCCATCAAATAGAAATCACGACGATGATCTTTTAGTAATTGTAAAGTTGATGCATTCTTCCAAAGTGCTTTAATTTTTTTAGCAATATTTCTATCAAAGAATTGTGCTGGATCAACTGGTGCTCGATATTTCAATATCAATTCAAAATCCGTTTCATCAATCTCATCATCATCTTCTAGTTTGATATTGAATTTCTTATAAGCTTCAATTAAATCCTTTGCTGATAAGACAATATTACTGAAAATAAATGGTTTGAAATCAAAAAGCTCTTGTTTAGTAAAACCATTGGAATGAAGAATCTTCAGCTGCTGTAGAATTGTTGATTTACCACTTTCACCGGTACCTAGCAACAACACTTTTGTATATTCATGAGTATCTTTTGATTTGGAATCTAGTCCGTTCATATTTGTACTTGATGGGTTCTCTGTGTTTCCTGAAGATTCTGATGGAACAAAGCTATGCTTTCTTAATTCCGTTACTTGTTTCTGTTGTGTTATTTCTGATGCATCATTAGATGATAATGAAGGTTTTTTATTATTGTTGTTTGAAGCAGCAACCGTTGCTCCTCCATTGGACTTCGCTACTGATGCCATTGAAACGCTTGTACGCTTCTGAGACTGGCTAGTAGCACCGGCAGGCGTCGACTCTTTTGAAGAACAAATACCCATATCAATTAAATGAGATGAATAAAAATAGTTTTGTTTGCTGTCGAAAAATTTTAAATTTTTTTTTCTTCATAATAAGGAACGGGTTTACATTCGGGATTATTAAGTAAATATAAATTCTATTATATACATCTAAACAGGTTTACCACCGATAAATTCACTCCATCTACGAACTTCATGTGGGATTTCAACAACACCTTCTTCTTTGTTCAATTTGGTGCCGATTTTTTCCTTCAATGCTTTGGCAAATAATAAGGAAGTTTGTGGTTCATTGAATAATGGGATACCAAAATCAATGGCATTACGTCTCATAACATAATCTTCATCTAATAAAGATTCAGCTCTAGCACTGGCTAAATTGATAACACCTTTGATATCGTATTTTTGGAAAACTTCACGTAAAGCTCTTTTATCAGTTTTTGGGAATTCAATAACTTCAACTTCATAATTTGGAACTTTTTCTCTTAAATATTTAGCAACTTCTTCGGATGCTGTATAATATTTATAACCAATTGGTGAGATGATTTGTGCAACTTCACCTAAGTATTCTTTAGTTAAATCACCACCGAATAAAATACCACTTGGTGGTAATGGTAAATGGAAGTTCATTGTTGATTGTAATGCTGTCCAGTAAGCTTCAATTGTATCTTTACCGAATGATGCAATTTCACCAGTTGAGGCCATTTCAACACCTAAGAATGGATCAGCACCTGCTAATCTAGTAAATGAAAATTGTGGAACTTTGGTTGCAACATAATCCCTTTTAATATCCATTAAATTAACTGGTTTAACTTCTTGACCTAAAATCGATTTAACTGCAACATCAATGAAATTGGTACCTAAGACTTTAGAAACAAATGGGAAAGATCTTGAAGCTCTAATGTTACATTCAATAACTTTTAATTCTGGATGATCTGGATTGGTTTCAACGTCATTTTTAATAATTTGCATGTTGAATGGACCAGTAATATTCCAGGCTTTAGCAACCTTATCAGCGATATCCTTTAATCTATTCATAACAGCTGGTGATAAGTTTTGTGGAGGTAAAACTAAAGTGGCATCACCTGAATGAATACCTGCATTTTCAACATGTTCGGAAACAGCATGGACTAAAACTTCACCATTTTGAGCAACAGCATCAATATCAATTTCTTGAGCACCTTCAATGAATTTGGAAATAACAACAGGATGATCTGGTGAAACTTTTGCTGCATTACCTAATTTAGAGCTTAATTCTTCTTCATTTCTAATGACAGACATGGCTGCACCTGATAAGACGTATGATGGACGAACTAAAACTGGGAAACCAACAGATTCTGCGAATTTCTTAGCTTCTTCAATTGATGATAATTCTTTCCAAGCAGGTTGATCAATACCAATTGAATCTAAGATTGAGGAGAATTTATGACGATCTTCAGCCTTGTCAATATCTCTTGGATCAGTACCTAAAACTTTAGCACCATTATCTTGTAAGGCTAAAGCAATATTTTGAGGTAATTGACCACCAACGGAAACAACAACACCTTTAGAATTTTCTAATTCATAGATATCCAAGACTCTTTCAAAACTTAATTCTTCAAAATATAATCTATCAACTTCATCAAAATCAGTTGAAACAGTTTCTGGGTTATAATTAATCATAATAGTTTTTTTACCATTTTCTCTTAAAGCACGAGCAGTGTTGACAGCACACCAATCGAATTCAACTGATGAACCAATTCTATAAACACCTGAACCTAAAACTAAGGTACCAAAATCATTAAATTCGACATCATTTTCAGTTGCATTGTAAGTAGTATATAAATAGTTAGTTGAAGCAGGGAATTCAGCGGCTAAAGTATCAATTTTTTTAACAAATGGAACAATATCGAAATTTTTTCTTCTTGCTCTAACTTCTAATTCAGTTGAGCCAACAGCTAAACCAATTTGCTTATCGGAGAAACCTAATTTTTTAGCTCTTGAGATGATATCTCTGTTTAAACCAAATAAGGAACCAATTTTTTCTAATTCTCTTTGCATATCAACAATATTTTGTAATTTGTATAAGAACCACTTATCAATTTTAGTCAAATCATGAACTCTATCAACGGTGTAGTTTTCGTGTAATAAAGCTTGACCAACAGCTAACCATCTACGATCAGTTGGGTTAGCTAAAGCTTCATCTAAGTTTTCAAATTCACCACCTTGGAAACCAACAAATGATGGATCAATTTGTCTGATAGCCTTTTGGAAAGATTCTTCAAAATTTCTACCAATCGCCATAACCTCACCAACAGATTTCATTGAAGAACCAATATCTCTTTTGACGTGTTGAAATTTAGATAAATCCCATCTTGGAATTTTAGTAACCATATAATCCAATGATGGTTCGAAATTTGCAGATGTAGTTTTAGTAACAGGGTTTGGTAATTGAGGTAAAGTATAACCTAAAGCAATTTTAGCAGCAGTGTAAGCCAATGGATAACCAGTAGCTTTAGAAGCTAAAGCAGAGGATCTTGATAAACGGGCATTAACCTCAATAACACGGTAATCTAATCCATCTGGTTGCAAAGCATATTGAACATTACATTCACCAACAACACCTAAATGTCTAATAATTTTGATAGCAGCTGATCTTAACATATGATATTCTTCATCAGATAAAGTTTGGGATGGTGCAACAACGATTGAATCACCTGTATGTATACCTAATGGATCAAAGTTTTCCATATTACAAACGGTAATACAGTTACCAACTCTGTCTCTAACGACTTCATACTCAACTTCTTTCCAACCTTTTAATGATTTTTCAACTAAAATTTGTGGAGCTAAGGATAAAGATTGAGAAGATAAATTTCTTAATTCCTCTTCATTGTTAGCAAAACCTGAACCTAAACCACCTAAAGCATAGGCAGATCTAACGATAATTGGATAACCAATATCAGAAGCAGCTTTTAAAGCATCTTCGACGGTATCAACAGCAATTGATTCCGCAATTGGGATGTTGATTTCATTTAAAGCTTGAGCGAATAAATCACGATCTTCAGAAGTTTCTAAAGTTTTGATTGGAGTACCTAAAACTTTAACGTTATATCTTTCAAAGATACCCATTTTTTCTAATTGAACACCAACGTTTAAGGCAGTTTGACCACCAAAAGTTAACAAGATACCATCTGGTTTTTCTCTTTCAATAATATAGATGATATATTCAGCAGTAACTGGTAAATAATAGATTTCATCAGCTAAAGCATGAGAAGTTTGATTAGTAGCAATGTTTGGATTGATTAAAATGGTTTGTTTGTCTGCTTCTTTTAAAGCTTTAATAGCTTGAGAACCAGAATAATCGAATTCACCTGCTTGACCAATTGACAAACCACCTGAACCGATGATTAAGACCTTTGAGACATCAACTAACTTATGGGCGTTTTCATCGTCAAAACCTGATAAAATACCGGCACCAGCGTAAGCAACAGCGTTTTCAGAGCTTGTTGCATTTAAACCTGAAGTAGATGATAAGAAACGACGGGTTAAAACGTTTTTGTTGGCTAATTTGGCACCTGAAAGGACAATTGAAGGAGCAGATCTTCTGGCAGATCTTGCTAACGCTCTTCTAGTAACATTCAATGTCTGCTGTCTTAACAACATTGCAATTTATCGAACAATTAAAGAATTAAAGAAAGAGTTTTCACATATCAATAAATTTTTTTTTGACTCATCGATTGCAGAAAATTCGGTAGGGCCACTTGCGTTTGACTACCGATAAAAGTTTGAAATTGGATTGACAAAAAGCAATTGCAAGGACTAAGCAAGGTTTATTAGTTTTATATGATTCTACAATTTGTCTAATTTATATTGGACTTTTTTCCATCGACTTAGACCCTTTTAAACCCATTCAATCTGTCATATTTTACATGTCTTTTAATGCAATTAATCTGACCTCACGAAAAAAAATTTATGCTACAATTAACACAAAATACGTATATGAATTCATAATAAGTCATCCTCAGCTTCTACAACTGTGCTCTTGATCTTTAATAAGATAGTTGTTTTCCATCTGTCTAATTTACTGAATTGATCATATTCAAATACGACTTGTGATAACTTCTCTGCATCACCTTCAGTAACTGCTTCAATAACATCTTGTAATAATTTGTACTCTCTTGTTGTTTGGAAACTTGAATCTAAGGATAGAGTTTCATCCAAATATTTGCTTGCTGCAACCTTATCATCTGCTGCTAAATAACTTAATACAATTTTAACGAAATATTCTTTCAAACTCCATCTTGATAAATTGCTATTCAATGAATTTTTAACAACCTTTTTATAGATATTCGTTGCAGGAATGTAATTTCCTTGTAACGCGTTCAAGTCTGCAGCTTTCAAGAAAGCTTTATTTGATAATGCTTGCGCTGAATCACTTTCAAACCAATCACCTGCATCTTCATAAGACTTTAATGCGTTTGGATAATCTGCTAATTCCTCTTCATATAATTGGGCCAAATCTAATTTGAAATTAGCTGCTCTTCTGAATTGACCTCTAACAGTAAAAAATTCAATGGCTTTTTCTAAGCTTTTAGCTCCACTGGCTGGATCTTCCTGTTTATAAGCTTTAAAGGCATCAACCAATGTATTAGCTGCTTCATCTTTGCTGTCCGCTTTAATTTGTGCCTCTGCTGCTTTATCAAATGCAGCACCAGCTTTGATCCCTTGCTTCTTCAACTTGTATTGATTAGCTGCTTGAATGTATAAATCACCAGCATCTTCATAATTTTGAATTGCACTGGAACCAAAAATACCTCCAAAAAAACCTGGCTTTTGGTTTACTAATTTATCGGCCTTCAAAAGTTAGCATATAGCTAATAACAACTCAATTCACAACTTACTTGCTTAATTAAAGATTCTGAATCTGACATTTTCTGGTTTCAATTTTAGCCTTAAAATTCGCATTTTATAAGATAAAAAGAGAAAAGTCCATGGTGTTCGGATGAACCGAAATTAAAATTTGTTACCGGAATAATTTAAATGTAAACAAAGAATATATTAATTTGATTAATGGCAGAACACATAAGATTTGAGAGGCTTCAAACGGTGTGTGATAAGGCATTGGAGGAGTCGCAGAAGGTATTGACGGATGAGAATTTGTTATCGTGTTTCCCATCTTTGAATAGCTCAGAAAAGGGTAAACAGCTATTAAATACAATTAGACTAAAACTAACTGAATCATGGTCAGAAAATACAAGGAAGGAATTCAATTCAATTTTTGAAGAAAGGGATATAGAAAATAAATTAAACGAATTAGATGATTTAATCAACGATGCAAATAAAAGAGATCCAGATAATTCAATACCCATTGAAGAATTATCGTCAATTAATATCTTGAATTCGTATATGATACCAGTAAAAAAACAAAATTTAAATAAACTGAAAGAGCAAGTGGAGTCATTGAAACTTACTAATTTAGAACTATTAAAGGAATTGAAATCCCAATTAAACAATGCACATGACGTTAAAAATCAAATTAATGAAAATTTACAATCAATTCAAAGCTTGAATAATTTAAGTGATGATTTAAAACTTAAAGAAAATCTTGAAAAATTGATTGAAATAACGAAAAATGATGAAGAAGATATATAAAATATTTTATATTTTAATACAAAATTAAACAAAACGATTAAAAAAAACACTAAGCGTTATCTAATAAGAAATTTGTTGCAGCTTCTAAATTCCATTTTTCTTTTTCTAAAGCATTCAATGCTTCTTGTTCAGTAAATCCCATACCCGTTAACTCTTGAATAGCTAATGAACGTGGTGTAGTAGCGACTCTACCTTTGATTCGTGCTGCACTCGATCCTTCCCCATTATGATATGTTGGTGTTGGTTGTTGCAATTGGGTGCCTTGTTGTACTGGCGCTTGTCCTTGATTACCAAAACCGGCAAATATTTGTTCCCATTCTTCATTATCTTCTTGTCCAGTTGGTGATTCTCCTTCTTCTCCTCCAAAGAACTGATTACCCTCTAACTCTTGATCAAAATCATTCTGTTCTGCGAATTCATCTTCATCGTAATCAGCAAATCCATCCTCTTCAGCAGCCTCCAACCCTGCAAAATCATCTTCTTGTATATCTGCAACTTTCTCTTCTTTAGCTTCTTCTAATCCGGCAAATTCGTCATCCAGATCTGCTGGTTTTTGAGTTAATGAACTTGCTGCAAAAACTGGCGCAGCTACGGGAACAACAGCAGCAGTAGATTCAATTTTACTTTTAACTGGAGATGGAACACTGTCAATGGTTTCATGGAATTCTTCAGCTTCACTGTCACTTTCATTAATTTCTAACTCTTTGATTGGAGGGAATTCTTCATCATTTGAAACTTCATTGGAATTTAAAGTTGTTGCTGCTGCAACGACTGGAATTGTTTGATCAGTTGTATTGCTTGCCCATGCGCCTGGGATTGCAGCTTCTAAATCGTCAGCAATTTCATCAGCTTTATCCTCAACTGCAGTTTTTAAAGTTGATTCGCTTTCAGATTTAGCTTCATCACCAACTAATTCAAATGATCCAGCGCCTGAATCACTTGCTTCAGCACCTTTTGATAGAACTTCAGAAGCTAAAGCTGGTTGTTCTTCATCTTGATCCGCTTCATCTTGATCCGCTTCATCAACATCTCCAGAAACTGATTGTGGTGCATTATTTTGAACTGATGAAGAAATTGAGTCAGTCCCTTCAACAGTTGGGAATTCTGGATTGATTGATGGGACTGGTTCATTAGTGCCTTCAGTTTCGGTAATTGCAGAAGTAGCAGCTAAACCGACAGCACCAACCGTGGTACCAAATGCTGCACCAGCAATAGCACTTGATAAACCTGAAGTTTCAGGTTCAATTGATTTTGATTCAGTTGTTGAAGCAGTAAAACCAGTGGTTGCGTCTTGAATTTGTTTATAAGAAAACTCTTGAACTCTCTGTGCATATTCCATTTGTTGCTGGTTTAATTGAGCCTCAGCTTCATCAAATTGACCTTTTCTTGCAGTTAGATCAGCAACTAACTGTTGAAGTTTATTATCTTGTTCTTCAATTAAAACTTGAGTTTGCTTTTGTTGTTCAACTCTTTCGGCAAATTCAGTTTCTCTTGCAGCAAATTCAGCTTCATCTTGTTCTAATTGTGACTTACGAGTTTCTAAATCAGATTGCTTTGATAAGATATTTTCATGGTGACTATCTAATTCTTTTGCTGAGGCTAATAGGCTTTCAATTTCTTGTTGGATATCTTGAGATTTGATATTATTGACATCTAATTGCTTGGTATTAATAGCAACGAAACCTCTTGATTGCTTAACATCAGATTGAGCTTTCTCTAATTGAGCTTGAAGATCAATATGCTGAGAATTCCAGGTAGCTAATTGTTCTTTTAAAGTAGTGTTTTCAAGTTGAGTATCTTCTAATTCTTTTTGAACGGCTTGTAAATTGGTTTGAACTTGGTTAGATTGAGCTTCAGCGACTGATGCTTCTTGTCTTAAAGATTCTGTTTCAGCTCTAACTGTTACCAATAAGCTTTCAACTTCAGAAGTTTTTTGAACTTCTTGATCATATGCGGTTCTTAAACTTGCTAATTTTGATTCAATATCCGCTTTTAATGCAGTCATTTTAGCTAATTCTTGTTCAGCTCTTGCACGTTTTTCGTGTAATTGAGAAGTTTGATTAGTTAACGAACCAATTTGAGTTGATAAGTTGGCCAAATCTGTAGTTGTTTTAGATAATTGGCCAGAAACTTCAGGGTTTGAATCGGCTAATAGATCATTATTAACAGGAGCAACAGATCTAGAAGTACCGCTTGAACCTAAAGAAATATTTGGAACAACAACCATTGGTTTGAAAGTGCTAGTTGTACTGGTAAAAGTTGACTTTTGTTGTGGAGCTGGGGCAGAAACAGGAGAAGGGACAGAAGCAGCCTGAGGTTGAGCCTGAGCTGAAACAATGGCTGGTGCTGGGATTGGAGAAACATCTTTTTCCGCTAAACCTTGACCAAAAGAAGAGGTTGGAACGAATTTGGAACCAGTTGGAGTATATTTAACGCTTGAGTTTGAAATATTTCTTTGGTCAGATAAACCAACAACAGGATTTGGAGCTGAAAAAACATCATTTAATTCAACCAGATCATCTAATGCAGAAGGTTTTGTATCTCTTGAAGGGATTTGAGGAATAGCTTTTCTCACCTCGTTATTAGCACCATGGTTTTCAGGTAATAAAGAATCAGGAATGACATGAGGTAATTCAACACCGGCGATCTTTTTTTGAACTAAAAACATTGCAATTGCAAATTCATCTTTTGTGAACTCACCAGAATTATGAATATCTGCAAGATCCCAAATAGTAGCTAAAACGTCTTGTGGTAATTTTGAAGTCATTAAAAAAGGAGCTATTTCATTTGGACCCAAAACACCCTTCGAATCTTTATCCAATCCATCAAAGATTGAAGAGAATTGCTGCTTTTTTTGAGGAGTTATAATCCAATCGTTTGAAGCATTCGCAAAGCTTGAAGGGACTCTAGAAACAGGAGGTCTTTGATTACCAGTTTGATTAGTAGCAACAGGAGATTGAGATTGAGCTGGAGATTGAAAGTTATTAACTTGATCCCAAATAGATTGAGGAATTGAAGTTGGTAATTGAGAGATTGAACCGTTTAAAGTATTTTGGATTAAATACATTGCGACGGTGAATTCATCTTTTGATAATTGACCTGCATTTGATTTATCAACTAAATTCCAAATTTGACCCAAGACTTGGGTTGGTAATTTTGCTTTTAAGAAGATAGTTCTTGCCTGGTTACCAGAAATTATACCGGAAGGAGCATTTTTAGTGAATAATTGTGCAAATTTTGAAATGTCATGGTTTGTTAAAACCGGTAAAGAAGTTAACTGAGGATCTAACTGTTGTGGAGAGCTGGCTGAGCCAGTTTGCTGGGTTTGGATGCCAGCAAATCTTGGAATTGGACCAGCACTATCGATTAAAGATTTATCAGGTTTCGATCCGGATTGAACATGACCAATTAATCTTAAAGCAACAAAGAATGCAAACTGATTTAAGAAGCCTAAGTTAGTAGGATCAGCCAATTGCCAAATTTCACCAAGGACTGCAGGAGGTAAACCAGATTTCTCAAAAGTTGATCTTGCTTTATCACCAGTGACGATGCCTAATTGTTCAACGTCTAAAGATTGGAATATTTGGGTGTAGAGCTTCTGCTCTTCAGGAGTGAATGGTTGGCGCAATGCTTGAACAGACATCCCAACAAAACACAAACTTGGTTGATTTCTTCAATAATTTTTAGTGTGTTGAAACTTTTTTATAATCGATAATTCCCTTTTTTACCCCGTGGAAAATAACGACTCCAAAGGGAATCGAACTGGAAATCTCAAATGCTAATAAGGAATGTTAGTGTTGAGCTTTTCTCCCTTCTATAAGATGAAGCTACGTAAAGTTGTTCTTGTTGCGTTGTTTGTTGTGTGTGGTATTGCTTTGTATATGGGGCTGGCTGATTTGTCTTTACCAAATGATAAACTGATTCATTTTACTGCATTCTTTATAATAACAGGCCTAGTATATTGGACGTTTGACGTTTCCAATACAAGAACTGTGATGAAGTTAACATTCATGTCTTGTACATTATGTGGAAGTATCGGTTCTGAGTTCCTTCAGAGTCTGCTAACAACGAGGCAATTTGATGTGTTCGATATACTATACAATATTCTCGGTTCAGCTTTGGCTTTAGGTATTTCTGTATATCTGCACAAGAGACTATTAGAGAAAAGAAAACAGCTACGTTACGAACAGCTAAGAGGTTCAATTCCTCATGATGATGAGCGTGATCTTGGTAATGGTCAAGAATTGAGTAAAAATGATCTAAGCAGATTTACAAGTCAAGAAGATATAACTTTAAAAAATGTTGATCCGGAACCAATTGATGATTTACAGGTAGAATAAACAATATAGAAAGAGTCTGTTGTAGAATATTAAACACTGTTTTCGAAATCTGGAAAAAAGCCTCTGAATTTATAAGTTGAACCAACTTCTGTGATTTTTTTAACGTCATCTTCACTTAATTCAAAATCACCATTGAAAGTCTCTAAAGCTTGTGTGATTCTATCATCGTTTGAACTTGTGGTGACTGGTAAAACACCATTTTGGTAAACCCAGCGTAATAAAATCTGTGGCTCAGTTTTACCATATTTCAAAGCAAGATCTTTAACAACAGGATCCAATGGACCACCAACTGCTCTGAATAATGGGGATAATGGACCATATGATTCTACTAAGATATCGTTTTGTTTGGCAAAGTCAATGATACCAGGAGACTGATTGAATAAATATGGATGGAACTCAATTTGTAAGACTTGTGGCTTAATTTCTGCAATGCTTAAGATCTTTTTTAAATGAGTAACATCAAAGTTAGAAACACCGACATTTTTAACCTTACCTTCTTTATAAGCCTTTTCAATGTCTTTCCATGCTTTTTCAATTGTGTTACCAAGAGTGATTTTCTCATCAAAGAATTGGGCGTGAATTAAATACAAGTCAATGTAATCGGTGTTCAATTCTTTCAACACAACTTCAATTGATTCATAAGTTGAGGCATGGTCGGCGTATTTAGTGAAATTTGGCCCTTTAAAACCAGCATTGTATTTGTCAGTGATCCAAACTTGTGATCTATCAACACCTGATCTCTTAATACCTTCAGCAACTTCGATATGAGTAGTGTAAATTTCTGCGGTGTCTATGTGTCTGAAGCCCAGCTTGATGGCTTTTGCAACAGTATTGGCTAAGTTCTCGTCTAAAGTATCTCTAACGTCCTCAGATCTTCCTTTCTTTAAATGTTGCCATTTAGTGCCAACACCATAAGCTGGGAGTGGGATTTGAGCTTTTGTTCCTGCAAGACTCAAGTAACGGGACATGATGAATTATGCTGATTGATTTTTGTTAAATGGAAAATTGTTTTGGTATTTAAATACTTGAATAATATTTTATCACCACAGTTTTCCGTTCTATATAAGGAAGTTTAATCGTCGGTGTCGGTACTTAAGTTATTCCTAAGGAAGATGAAAGGACTGAGTGTTGAAAGTAAAAAGATCTCTAATATTTGGAACAGAGTAGCGGTGTCCATAATAATAGTTAATTCGTTTCTGCTGTTAAAAATATTTTACTCCACCCATTTGGTTAGCCAGAAGGTTAGCAACTTGCTTAATGAAAAAGGAATTGAACCATTAAGACCAATATCTTACACAAAAGATCCTTCTAAATTCAAAGAAATATTCACTGATGAGTTTAGATCGATAGCATTACCAAAATTCCAAGGTTCAATCAAGATAGACACACAATCTTATGATAATTATCCTGATCCAAAAGATGATATTACTCCATGGTTGAAATTCTATAAATTTCATGATTATTTATCTGAAACTTTCCCATTAGTTCATTCTACTCTTAAATTGGAAAAAGTTAATAAGGTTAATTTACTGTACACCTGGGAAGGTTCGAATTCAGATTTAAAACCTTTATTATTAACTGCACATCAAGACACAGTGCCAATTGATGAAAAGTCAATAGATAAATGGACATATGATCCCTTGTCTGGTCATTTTGATGGTGACTACGTCTGGGGTAGAGGTTCGGTTGATTGCAAACAGCTATTAGTTGGTTTGCTACAAACAGTTGAGAAACTAATAAATGATGGGTTCAAACCAGAAAGAACAATTCTACTTGCCTTCGGCAATGATGAAGAAAGTGGCGGTTTTGGTGCTGTTTCAATTAATGATACCCTAAGAA
Organism: Millerago galiae; assembly: GCA_030568845.1. Lineage (NCBI taxonomy): Eukaryota > Fungi > Ascomycota > Saccharomycetes > Phaffomycetales > Phaffomycetaceae > Millerago > Millerago galiae. The sequence goes on along the minus strand of JAJMIZ010000009.1, from coordinate 288,561 downwards.
GAAGATATGGTCATGATTCAATGTATGCAATCGTCGATGAAGGTTCATCGATTATGAAAATTAACGACAATTGGTATGCATTACCTTCAACTGGAGAAAAAGGTAGAATCAATTTAGATATTTCCTTGAATACGCCAGGGGGGCATTCTTCGATTCCACCAGACCATACTTCCATCGGGATTGTATCTCAATTGATCAATTTACTGGAATCTAATCAATTTAAACCTATTTTAACTAATAAGAATCCGTTTTTGAAGTTTTTACAAATATTTGCTAAGACTTCAACAAATTTACCATCTGATTTGAAAAATGATTTATTAAAAGCTGAATTCGATCCAATTGCAAATAGGAAAGTCATTGAGTGGATTTCAAAAGATCAATCCAAAAAATATTTGATTCAGACTTCCCAGGCAATCGATGTGATTAAAGGTGGTGTTAAATCAAATGCATTACCAGAATATGTTTCTTTTGTTTATAACTCAAGAATTAGTGTCGAATCCACAATTAATGAAACAGTTGAACACGTTTTAAAACATGTCAAAACAATCTCTAAAAAATTCGATCTTGGGTTAATTTATCAGGATGAGATCCTAATTCCAAAAACGAATAATGGATATTTTGAAATAATTAACGATGATGCGATAGAAGCATTACCAGTAACTCCATCCAACGGCACTGTTTGGGATGTTTTAGAAGGTACAGTGAAACATGTCTATGAAGATGAGATATTAAATGGAGAGAAAATTTACACAGCACCTGCAATAATGACAGGCAATACGGATACAAAATCATACTGGCAGCTGAGTAAAAACATCTTCAGATTTTATGGATCAAGGTTAGATTTGACCCAGGATTTTGGTTTACACAGTATAAATGAACATATTCCATTTAATTCATATTTAGAAGGAATTGCGTTTTTATACGAATTTATTCAGAATGTTGATAAAGCAAACTAATGACATACATATATTATATACAGGACTTATCTTAACTTGATGTAAGATCTATGTAACATGGCAGCTTTATGCATTTGTAATCTTTTTTCATAACCTGAAGATTTACCTTCATAAGCACTTATAATTTCTTCACCTAATCTAACTGCAAAATCTTTACTTCTTCTTTTGTCAGAACCTTCAAGAATCCATAAAAAGGCTCTTCTGTTTCTTTGTCTTTGATTCAAAGGTTGTGGAACAACTAAATTTTTAGCAACTCTTGTTTTATACGTTTTTAATTGCATCAATGGTCCCATGTTATCCAATGTTTGTTTTAAAACCTCAATAGGGTCTAATCTCAATTGTAATCTGACTATGTATAAAGCTCTTGCCATTGTCTTTTCTGCTGTAGCTTTCTTACCATGTTTCATGATCATATTTGTGCAATGTTGAACAACTGGATCATGTTTAATTGGGATTGGTTTTTCTTGTAAACTTTCAAATTTCGCCAATTGTTCTTGTGTTGGTTCGAATTCTTCTTGTGCAAGTTTCTTCATTTGTGGTGCGTTATAATCTGGGATACCTTCAGTTTTATAACGTTGTCTTAATTCTCTGATTGAGCTTAACCAAGCTTCAGCTTCGTCTTCTGGAAGCCCGGAAGTCAAGGATTTCTCCTGTTGTGATATGTTACTGTTATTTCTGATACAGAAGAGTGGTCTCCCTATCACTACTGGTCTAATCAAAGCCTTTGGAAACGATAATCTGAGCATTTTGAACTTTTCGTTGGAAAAATTTGGTTGAAAAAAAATCTTTCGGTGAAAAATAAAAGCCAAAATAACATCCAAACATTTTTTTTAATGTAAGTTTATTTACATACCTGAATTTGAAGTCAAGATGAATAAACACGACGAAACGATGGAAAAGTTGAACAAGGTTGTTACTGATAGACATTTCATTGGAAGTTCTAGTGATTGGCAAAAAATTCTGAAGGAAATACCAGGTATAATGGCTGAAATAATCACAAAGATCTATGAAACGGAAATGAATAAAGAAATTGTAGTTGATCCTTTGAGTCCAGATAAGAAGATAACGATCCAGGAGTATCAGGAGAAAGTATTATATAACTTGGGAAGTTTCCAAGACTGGCCACCTTTCACAATTGTTAGAATATCAGAGATTTTAATCAAACCAAATGAGAGCTATTCCACATCAGAGAAATTTCTACGTGCATTAGAGAATATAACGAGTGTTTCATCAAGTATTAATGAATTCGATAGAGATTTGGAAGTTGATAAGAAAGAGAGTAAAGATGAGATCGTTGTGACCGATGAATCTAAAGTGATGCTATTAAGTAAAATCGATTGGCTAACGGAAGAAGATAAAGAAGAGATTCAAAGCGAAGGATATTTGAACGGAGCATTATCCGTTTCCAATGGTATATTTGAGCGTTATGGTAATGAAGAGATTGATGAAGATGAAGAAGACGATGAGGATTATGTTGATGAAGAATATGAAGATGAATTAATAAGGAAAAGAAAAGTTGAAAAAGAAAGTAATGAGCCAATCGTTAAAGAGTCGCCTGAAAAGAAGATCAAGACAGGTAGTGATGAGTCATTAGAAGAAAGTGACACGACTTTTGAGGAAGATAAGATGCAAGTGGATTGATGTACGAATTAATAATTATTATATTTCATAAGGATATTGTCTAAGGTATATACAAATTTATATAAAAAAAAAACCAAACATAATGTATTATAAATTAACACAGAGTATAAATAAAATCTTAGACAATAATATAAACAGAAATGCACCAAGATCAAAAAGCAGTCAAAATACAAGTAAATTTTTCTAATAACATGACTTTAAATATATATTCTTTTTAAATAGATCACCATCTCATCATAGCAGTTTCATTTCTAATTCTGGCGTAGTCTAATAATGATTCGATTTGACCAGTACCAGAAATAACAACGTCTTGATCCCATAATCTATCAGAAGCCCAAGCTTTGATTGCAGCAGCATCAACTTTATCGATTTTAGCAAAGATTTCATCAGAAGATGGTCTTCTACCTTGACCAATGACTTTAGCACCAATGTCGTTAGCAATAGCGAATGGGGATGATAAATCAAATAAGATTTTGTTTTTTAATAATTGTTTACCTCTTGCGACTTCAGTATCAGTGATTGAGATTGATAATCTGTTGTATTCTTTCAAGGCAAAATGAACGAAATCATCGATTTGATGAGTGTTTGAGATTTCAGCTTGGAAACCGAATAAACCAGCATCTTTGTAAGATTTGGAGAAATGGCTAAAAGTGTCAGCAATATGGAATTCGTTTGTGATTGAAGCTAATTTGACACTGATAGTTTTAGCACTTGGTTCGTGGTAGTTGTAATCACCAAAAATTTGGGCAGCAACTTTAGCAACATAGTAATTTGGAGAGTTTAAAGCTTCACCTTGGTGAGCAATTGCGATCCAAGCATTTGGTAAAGTGTCATCTCTTAATCTGATTTCAGAACCTAAGAATTGTGGTTTTTTAATTGCTGGAGCTTCACCAGTTGGGACTTTTAAAGATTTTTCAACTAATTCGACGATTTCATCGTGGACAACGTCACCTGAAGCAACAACAACAGTGTTTGAGGCAACAAAGTTTTTGCTGTGGAAATCAATTAAATCTTCTTCAACTAAATCACAGACTGTTTCAACAGTACCTCTAGTTGGTAAAGCCAATGGAGTGTTTTGGAAAGCACTTGCATGTAAATGTTCTAAAACTCTACCTGCATGATTAGTGGTTTCAAATTCTTCAATTTGGTTAGTGACGAAAGCTCTTTGGTTTTTGAAATCAGCAGCGTTTATGTTTAAAGTAGCAACTTCTTTGTTTAAAAATTCAATAGCTTTTGGTAAAGAAGATTTTAAACCTTGAGTGTAGTAAGCAGAGAAATCTCTATCAGTTGAGGCTCCGAAAGTTAAACCTTTGGAGTAAGCTTCAGATCTGTTACCGTGGACGATGACGTGGTTCAATAAGTTGGAGACACCGTTATTCCATGGGTTTTCACTAGTGGAACCAGCACCAACCCAAAGACCTAAAGTAGCAGTTTTAGCAGCAGAATTGGATTCAGTTGCAACGGTGATACCATTTGATAAAGAAGTATATTCGGTCTTGGAGTGAGCAGTGGCGATCGAACGTCTCAATGAGACTGAACTTTTAGAAATTTGAGCTCTAAGCATTTTTATCTTGTGTTTTTTGTTATTGAAAGAAAATTAATTTTAATTTTTTTCGATTTTACTACTTTTTGGGCCTTCAGCCAATTAAATTCTGCGAATTGGAAAAAACAAAATTCGCGCTTCTTTCGTGCACGGATTTTCTGGCAGACTCATCGGATATTTTATTCATTGATTTATTCATTTATTAAATCATTTTATTCCTTTATTCATTGATTTAAATTATTCGTCATGCTATCTAGAAGGTTTCTCTCATTTGCTGCACTCAAACCCAACCTTAAAAAGTATAAGTTGATTGAACAGCCGGTTGGGCTTATAGTGGGTACTGTCAACGAGCCTACACCGATGCCTGAGGTGGATTACTTCCACGGAGCATATCACTGGTCCTACGAAAGAATGCTTGCTGTTTCTTTAATTCCCTTGACAATGACGCCATTCGTTGCAAATATTGATCTGCCCCTAATAGACTCATTAATGTCCGTCTCTGTGCTAATGCATTCTCATATAGGCTTTCAAGCTTGTATCATTGATTATATCCCAAAGAGAGTCTACGGAATATGGCATAAATATGCAATGGGTTTATTGACATTTGGTACAGTTGTCTCCTTTTATGGGATTTATTTAATAGAAACTACAGATATTGGATTAACAAACATGTTGAAGAAGCTATGGGTATTACAAGAACCACCAATCAACTATGATCCAAAACAGTATTATTTATAGTCTTATTATTGTTTATATGTAGCACCTCTCTTAGCTAATTCATCTGCAATTTCGTTCCCATCAATACCTGAATGACCTTTAACCCATTCAATCTCAAATTTATGGTTGTTGAAGATCTCTGATCTATCGTTATAAAAATCTGTGATTTCTTTATACTTTTGAAACATTTCATACAATTTAACTCCCTCTTTTCTATTTAAAAACTCTTCTTTTGTCCATGTGTCTCCATATTTCGTCAGCACATTCTTTGCTGCTTCGTTATCTGAAGAGATCTTGTATTTAGGTAATAAACTACCTTGCCCGTTATTGTACTGACGTATCTCTTTAACTATATTTCCCATTGCCTTATCCAATGCATGCACTTCTGGAGTATAAGAATCTTCAACATGGCCTTGAACCCGTTCACTGACATTTCTAACGTCGTTTGGGCCATAATAAACACCAATACCACCATTTCCGCTATTGGCACCATTTGGGAAATATGACCCATCAGTGTAAATAATCGATGGTTTTAAATCCTGTTGTTCCTTTAATAATCTTGATGAGTTTCTTGATAAGAACTCATTTGTTAATAAAGTCTTTTGATCACTAGATAACGATGAACCTCTTTTTAAACTAACAAAATTATTAGCTTTTTCAATTGAATCAAACTTCTTATAAGTCACTTGCTTGCCACTAATTGACTTCTTACATTCATCCCAATTGTCATAGATTTTGGTGTCACCATTCTTGAAATTCACAGCATAGTAGTTTGACCTTACAGAATCTGATCTTGAAGTACGATAGATGTTATCTCTAACTGGTGAAATGTCTCTTTGATTATGGATTATCGACGATTCCTTATTCAATTCGATATACGATCTCGCTTCTTGCAACGAATCGAACTTTTTGTATTTCGCACTGTTATATCCATCGATTTGTATTTTACAACTGTCCCAGTCTTTGAAAATACCTATCTCACGACCATTAGCAACGGCATAGAATATCTGTTTCTTGGTGTTATCCGTTGAATATGAGGCCGTAGGTTGCGCTGAATACAATGCAGTGGATATTGAAGGTTTTATGTAGGACGAGGCTGAAGAATATGAATTAGAGCAACTTGATCGACTTAAGCCAGAGAAACCACCATAAATGTTGTTTAATCCACTTAATCCATGGTTATTACTTGAGTTATCACTGCCTGGTTTAACATACCCAGAATCACCGCTTGCAAACGACTGAGCACTGGACTCATTGTCAAACTTCTTGAAAACTGCACCAGGAAATCCGCTCACCTGTGCATGTGCCTCCGACCATGAACTATAAACACCAGTATTCCTACCATGCTGGACTGCGTAATAGCCTTTTTTGGCCATTTTCCTCATCAGCTTCTATGTCAAATTAGTGGAGGATGAATTTCAAATTCCGGTTTAGTTCGATCACGTGAGAACTTTTTCATGGTCGGAATTTCTTCCAAACAAAAAACTTTTCTTCGAAGCCGAAACTAAACTAAACTTCGATTCAATTCAATTTACAATGGGAAATTTCAGATTTCCAGTGAAGGTGAAACTTCCAACTTCTTATTTGAACGCTCGTGTAATCCGTGATCACTTCAAGCGTCAAATGGCTGCTGAAAATGAGGTTACAACACAGGCTTTAAAATACATTGCAAGAAACACAGCATTACCACCAAGAGCAAGACTTGAGGCACAATTACAACTATCAACAATGCCTGGATACACACGTATGACTGCTGTTAAGGATCGTTGTGTCTTTTCTGGTCACTCCAGAGGTATCATCAAGGACTTCAGAATCAACAGATACCAATTTAGAGAAAAAGCACTTAACGGTGATTTGCCAGGTGTCCAAAAAGGTTCTTGGTAATTTATGAATGATTTAATGTATATAGTGAGATTTATTTTAGCTCGTATGCACACGATAAAACTGATTTGAGATGTTTTTGAGGTTTTCTCGTTTTTTACATTGATCTAAAAAAAATAAAATATTTATTGATTTAAATCATAACTCTAATTAGAGCAGGTGAATCCACCTAGATTCCTGCTAATACATTCAATTACGTCTTTGATTTTAACTTCAAACGCGTTTTTCCTTTTATTCCTCCAATTTCTATCATTTCCTCATCTACTTATTTTAATGTCAGTTAGACGTCCTCTGAGATCAGACGCTAAAAGACAACTATGGATTGAAATCTTAAATTTCTTTAAAAATTCTGAAATACCACAAGATCCTGACTACTTGCTTCTGGAAAGTGCTGTGGATCAAATTGTTGAATGGAAACGTTACGTTGAACAAGATATTAGTGAAGAATATTCTGATAGTGGAGATGATAAGCCCAATGATGAAAATGAAACAATGGTAATACAATCGAAAGTCTCATTAAAATCAAGCATGCTCGATCGTGAAATCAAGAGTCACACTCAAGATATTACGGATTTTATCAATAAAAATAATAAACTATGGGTCTTATCAGGTTTAGAACAAAAACCAACTACTTCAACAAGAGGGCAGCAATTTCAAATGACCTTGCCTGAAGGTGAAGGCTTAAGAACTTTGAATAAAGGGAAATATTTCAAACTCCCTTGGAATATCTACGCTCCAATAATTTCAAATGAGAGAAAAGTTATAACATGGGAACATTCATTAAAGAAGAATGAATGGAACGTTTCTAAAACTTTTTCGCATTCAAGAAAACAAGTTTGTGAATGTCCTTTTGGTAATTGTGATGAATACTGTACAAATAGAGCTTTACAGTATGAGTGTTCTCCACAGATTTGCTTCAGTGGTGAAAGTGACTGCGGTAATAGACAATTCACAAACTTATTAAATGAATTAAATCTCCATTCTTTATATGCGACTGGCTATGAAGTTGTTGATACAGGGAAAAAAGGGTTAGGTTTAATTGCAATCAGAACGTATCAACCAGGTTCTTTAATTGCCGAATATACTGGTGAAGTTATTGATTTACTTGAGGTTGAAAATAGATTAGATACTGTTTATAAAAATAAAGACCAGTTTTATTTTCTAGGTTTAGAAAAGGATTTAATTATTGACGCAGGACAGAAAGGTTCAGTTGCAAGATTTGCGAATCATTCTTGTGATCCAAATGCTGAAATCCAAAAATGGTACGTTAATGATGAACCTAGAATTGGTTTGTTTGCAACAAAGTTGATTAATCCCAATGAGGAAATCACTTACGATTATAATTTTGAATCTTTTGAGAATTCAGAGCCTCAAAAATGTTTATGTGGTTCTGAAAATTGCCGTGGTATAATTGCTAAAAAAGCTGTTGAGCCAAAAATAAGTACTTCTACTAGATCATTAAAACCAAACGAGCCATTCCAAGGAAATGATGATGATGATGATGATGATGATGATGAAGCTGAACTTTCAAATCTTTCTGATCTTTCGGAAAGTGATGACGCTTTTGATAGATCAAGTACTGAAGATAGCAAAGATTTAACTCCAGAAAGTTTTAAAATCTCAAAAGACGAAAAGCCTTTCAACAGAAAAGTGAGGTATTCTCCTGCTTGGTTTGATGTTGGTGATTTTGAACTAGCCGATTCAGAAGAAACCGGAAGTTTAGTCAATGGGAAAGAAGAAATTGACATTACAAAAGATGCATCAGGTGAACTCAATTCACCTCCAAAGCCAATATTAAGAAAAAGAAAAAGAGCTCCTGACTCTGATTCAGATGATGACATAGGATCAAAAAAATCTCGAATTGAAAAATTGATACCAGCATTAAAGTCAGTGTCACCATCATCAGTCATTCAAAGAAAAAGTATATTTGAATCAAAATTGGAACAAGAGAGACTAAAAGAAAATGGATTGAGAGACTCATCCGTTCCTGTACTTGGAAAAGATTTAAATAAAAGAGCTGAAGACAGATATAAAGTAATTGAGCCTGAAGACATTAGCCAAAGCCATAGTGAAAACTTCAATAATTTAAAAGACAAGAACAATCATAATCTAATCGATATGGTTCGTTATAACAACTATTCTAATCAGCCATATCGATACCGATATCAAAATTACCAACCTTATAATAACGATCCATCTCATGCTCCGCATCATGGCTTCCCTCCTCTATCGCCTTCTTCTTCGTCTAGACCATATTCAAGCGGTGGTGAGAATTATTCATCACATGGATATTATAATCACCCAAGAGGACATTGGTACTCGCCATCATATCCATATGATAATCCCTATAACTATGCTCAACCACAATATCCAAATAAGCATGAAGAAGAATATAATGTTGAGCCACCATCATCTCCAGAATCTGAGCCAAATCCAAAGTAACCACTTACCCCAAGTGATTTAAAACGCAGAAAGAATTAAAAGCTACAATTGAAATGTATTATATGAAATTAATTGTAGGATTATTTTATACTTTTGGGGGCCCTTCTTTTAGGGCCTTTAGATCTCTTCGCATTAATATGATCAAGTTTGACTTCAGTAGTTGCATTATCAAAGGTTGCAGCTTTTCTTATTGGTTTGATATCATTAGCTAAAGAATTTGATGAAGAATTTGATGCGAAAATTGTATCAGTTTGAACTTTTCTTAATAATAATTGTTGTAGATTATTCTTGTATTGATCTTTGTCGATAATTAAATTTGAATCTGAATTGTTTACTGGATTTAAACTTTCTAATTTTGAATGTAATAAAACTTTTGATTGACTGACTACTCTTTCATTCTTTGGTTTAATCTCAGGTTTTTTATTCTTAATCTTTTTAAGGCTTAATAAAGCTTCAAATTCTTTTTCTGATGGTTTTCTGACTGGTTTTGATGGTTTTAAATTATTTAATTTTACCAAACCTTCAGGCTTTTCTTCTTTCAGTTTCTCTATTTTATTTGATGGTTTCAATCCATTTTTAATCGCCAATGCTTCAGTTATTTGAATAGATGGTTTTCGTTTAGGTAATGCTGGTTTTAAATTTTTGGATTTCTTCAATGCCTCAGGAATATCAGAAGCTTTTCTTTCATTTGGTTTAACTGAATTCAATTTCTTTTCCAAGAATTCTGGTGAGCTTAAATTGTTTGGTTTTTTAGGTATTGTTGGTCTTGTCTTCTTCAATGGAATTGATTTGAACTCAATTTCTTCAGACTTTGTTATTGGATTGTTTTTAGCTGAATCAATAAATGAAGAGTGGTGGATCTTGATTTTAGAATTAGTTACAACTGATTGATTAGTTGAATGAGTATGGTTGAGTACAGAGTCCATATATGAAGGCTTTGGCTTGATTTCAGGTTTTAGTTTAATCTCTGGTTCAAGTTGTAAGTGAGATGGTTTCAATTTGACTGGAGGAGGTATTTTAACAGAATCTTCATTCAGTCTACCACCCTTATGTTCTCTTACTAGAGGTTTTGGTACTTCATTTTCTGATAATGACATTCCCATTAGATCATTCAAAGTTTTATCGATTTCATTTTTTTTATCAACTGACAATTCATAGTTCAAATGTTTTGGTTTGATTGGAATGAAAGGTTTAGAAGCAAAATCATCGAATTTGATTATTTCAGGAATATCTCTCTTCTTTGGTTTATAAATCAATGATTCCGATTTAGGAGCAACTGTAGGTGCAATTCTCTTCGATTTCTCATAATTGTAAGCACTTTCGTATACCAATTCATCTGTTTCAATTCTAGCTTTTGGCATGGGTATTATGATATTATACTGTTTTTTATCCAAATCATTCCGCAATTTTTGTGATCTTCTCAAATCTTCAGTTTCTGCCTTCTCTTCTAGCTGCTTTACTTTGGAAAGAAACTCTTCAACACTTTCATCAGAGTAAACCATGATTGTTAAATTGTGTTGATAAAAAAATTCCGATTTTGTCCAATTAAATTTTGGTTTATCAATTAAAGGAAAATGGAATTCATTAAAATCACACGAGTGTCTGACGTTGTGCTGAGCAGAAGGAATGTTAGAAATGTTGGTGTGCTGCATTTGACAACGCATCATTTGATTTACACTTTTAGCAATAGGGAAATCTGGATTTGCTATCCAGTTTTGGCTCAAGTTATATACCATACAGAAACAAATACGTTAAAATTGAACTGCAAAGACTTCCAATTCCTTACATTTATCTTCAATGACTCACAAAAATGCCAAGATGTGTACGACAGTATTTTGAGATTAACAGTTTTAACAAATATTAATCAACTCTATGCATTTAATTATCAACCAAACCAATTTGAGATAACTTATAATTCGTGGAATATTTATGACCCATTGAAAGAGTTTAAAAGACAAGGTCTTATTTTTGACAATTCTAGAAGCGGCCCTGAAACTAATTGGAGAATCACAAACTTGAATGATAATTTTAATTTATGTCAAAGTTATCCAAATTTTTTGATTATACCAAATACAATTTCTGACACAGTTATAACCCATGCTTCGAAATTCAGGTCAAAACAAAGAATTCCTGCTTTATCATACTTCTATAAACCTAATGGTACTTCAATAACAAGATGTTCACAGCCTTTAACAGGTTTAAAACAATCAAGATCAATTCAAGATGAAAAATTAGTTTATGAAATCTTTAAATCATCTGAACAGGATTTCAAGAACTCAAGTAATTTAATTGTCGATTGTCGTCCACAGACAAATGCAATGGCACAAACTGCTTTAGGTGCAGGTTCTGAAATAATGGATAATTATCCAAATGCGACTAAAATCTTTTTAGGTATTGATAATATCCATGTGATGAGAGAATCTTTAAATAAACTAAGTGAAATAGTTCAAGATTTTTCTAAACCAATCCTGCAATCTGCTTTAACAAATACCAAATGGTTAAAATATATTTCAATTTTAATGATTTCGATTGAAAAATTAACAAAATATTTCATTTTTAATAAATCAAATTTAATTATTCATTGTTCTGATGGTTGGGATAGAACTACTCAAATCTCTTCTTTAATTCAAATATGTGTTGACCCTCATTTTAGAACAATTGAAGGTTTTATAACGTTGATTGAAAAAGAATGGTTATCATTTGGACACAGATTCAATGAACGTTGTGGTCATTTATCTAATCAATCATATTTCCAACTTGAAGAAAATGATCAAGATGATGGTGCTACAAAGGCAATCAAATCAGTTACTTCACAGTTTAGAAAATTAAGAACGATGGACTTAACATCACCAATCTTTCAACAATTTCTAGACGTTATTTATCAAATTCAGAGACAATTCCCTAATAGATTTGAATTTAACGAAAGATTTATAAGAAGATTGGTTTATCATTTATACTCATGTCAATATGGTACATTTTTATATGATTCTCAATTTGAAAAAAATTCGATACCAAAAAAGACAAGAAGTGTTTGGGATTATTTTTTATCAAGGCGTGAGGAATTTACAAATAAAGATTATGAATTAAAAAATGAAGAAAGTTACATCATTCCAAATTATAAAGATTTGAAATGGTGGTGGCAATTGTATGGTAGAAGTGATGAAGAAATGAATGGAAATTTATTAAATGGGGATTCAACTGAAAACGAACTATTAAACAGGAAGAATGAGCCTGAGACTAAAGAAACTAAAGAAACTAAACAAGAAGCTAAAGTAAATGTTGCGGAAACTAAAAAGGATATTAAAGATAAAATAAATAATGAAGATAGAATGAAGTGTTTAACACCACCTCCACCATCAAAATTTAAATCAACAACTTATGAGCCTGATGAATCACCAATCTCAAATTCAAAATTTGAAAACATGAATGTTATAGGATAGATTACAATGAATAAATAAATAAATATTATCATAATTTAACTTTAATAACTGGATCTTTCCAAGTAACTCCACACCATTGACTTATTAATATACTCAATTCTCTAGCACTTTCAATCTCCTCAATTGAACAGCCATTATTTAAAGCACCTTTTAAATGTCCTTTCAATTGGGGGTTAACGTCTTGTGGGACTAAGCAAGCAATTATAACTAAGCTTGATTCTTGTGGAGACAAGATTTCAGAGTATGATAGTAATGGAGAATAAACATGATTTATTGTGAATTCCCATAAATCAGGGTATGCAGTGCTCATTTGGTTAGTAACACGGTTGCTGACTTTACCATAAACTTTATTCCAATAATCATTACCTCTTTCTCTTTCAGTTAAAGTATTTTCTGGAGAAAAATCTCTTGAAGGTTTAACTGCACGTAGAGGAATTGGAGTTGAGTTTTTTAACTGCATTAGACTATTTATTGCTTTAGGAATCCCTCCTAATGCTAAAGACTTCAAGATGGCTTCTCTTAATTTGTTTGAAATGATGAATTGATTGTCAAAGTTTGAATTAGTATTATTTAAGTTTTCAATTTTATCGGTGAAATCATTGTTTAAACCCTTAGAGTTAGATTCAATGATCTTTTGATTTCTTTCGAGTGCGGCTTTGGCTATCTCTAACAATTGGCTGTTATCATTTGTTGGTATTTGAGATAATTTAAGTGCAAAATGATAAATTTTTGATATTTCTTGAGGCTGATTGCAAACAGTTAAAGTTGAAGCTGCAATGAAATGCCATGATTTGGACAAGTGTGGGAACTTGGATAACTGGACGAGTTTCTGCGGAGTTAAAACCATTTCCTCAATGATAAAAAATGATTTGATAAATTTAACAAAACTTTTAATCATAAAAAAAAGTTGATACAACAATTATTGTATAAATTTCCCGAGATTTCATTTTTTGTGTCAAACACTTATTAAAGAAGTCATCAAGAAGTTAAACTTGTCTGATGATTATTTGTTTAGTTTAGCATCAAATGCCATAGTAGAGCTTTTTCTAAGAGATCCTTTTAATTCTGTAACAACTTCTAGATATTGTGAACCTGATGATTGTGTTGAGCTTCGCTGTACTGCTAAGGATTTAATTGCTAATGAAACATATTTCAATTGTATGGCTCGATTAATCTATTTCGAGATAGTGATATATGGAATCTTGAATATTAATTCAAATAATTTAAGATGGAATAATGGGTTAGCTGTATTTATCAACTACTCCCAGGCCCTTCTTTTTGATTCAACAAAATTGGAAGATACTAAAAGCTAATTGGGAAAAATGAAGGATTCATTTATTCGAACTATTAATGAATGCTGAAAATAATTGCAAGTGCTTTAATCTTTGTAGACTATTTACGTATCATCTAAAAAGGAAAGGTTCTGTGCCCATGAAATTATATTCAACTCTCAAATTCATAGGAAGCTTTGGTTCCTCATTAAAAACTGCAATGAATTACCAGAATAATCGGTTTTTAACACCGCCTTACCAGCAGGATGGCACCCCTAGACGGCAGCACCCTCAATTCTCCCGTGGATCATCTGCAAACTCGAGCAAATCACATTATTTTAACTATACAGAGACATCTTATCCACCAAACTATAGTTCACCACCAAGATCATATTCTACAAGCACCTCCTCCACTTCATATACATCAGCACCATTATCTAAAGATTATGAACCATTGATAAATAGGCTAATAACGTTTGATCGCTCATGTCATGATAGAATTTATTTCTTAGAAGATCATAATATGAGATCATTGACTTCAAAATTTTCACAAATCCAAGGAAATGCATTTATTGATACTGCTGAAATATGTACATATAAAAATAAGAATCTCCTACTAATTAGGTTTATTAACCTAGATCTGGGTTTAATTGAAACTTTCAGTTTACAACCATATACAAAACTTCCATTTTATGTCAATGATTCAACTAATGTTTATGTTAAATGTAACTTTGAAACTATTAAAAGATTAACAGAAAATAGCTTCAAGGATTTAAAATCAATCTTTGACAAATATGGAACCTTTAATCCAGTAATTTCAGAAATTAGAGTTTTACAGAACCAATCAGTTGGTTTAAAAAATCAAAAATATATAAGGAAAAAAGTATTGAAATTAGGTGCAAATTTTTACTTCATGTCTGGTATAATAAAGAATTTACAGACTTATATTTCTGACTCAAAAATTTTTATTAAAATTGATTTGGATGCAAAAATTAAAGAATCAAACATTGATTTGACCTCTTCCGATGTTAGTTCAAAGTCGGACGTTGATGATGTGCATTTAATCAACTCAGATACTAGATATCAAGAATCTGATGAAGAAACAGACTGGTCAAAAATAATGCAACCAGTTAAAAAGCGTGAGATTGAGAATAAGTATTTGCATATATCAGATTCTGATCATGATGATGATAATGATAATGATAATAATAATAACAATAATAATAATAATGATAATAATAATAATAATAATCTGAAAAGAAAATATGAATATGTGAATAATTTAAGTAATTTAATTGGTGATATTCATGATAAAATTGAAAACGATAATGAGATTAAAGCTAGAAAAAGAATTTCAAAAATACCAATACCGATGCCAAAAGTTGCAACACCAGCACTTAAAGGTAACAACAAAAGAAACCCAACTTCTCCGAATAATGATCACAAGATTTTAAATGATAAAAAAATTAAAAAAACTTCACATAAATCAATTTATCATATTGATGAAACTGATATTGATTCACATTATTTGATAATTAATGACATTGATGAGGATCAAATAGATACTGGAATCCCATTATTAGAAAATGATTTTTTAAAAGATATTAAAGAAAGATTAATAAGGCTTAATTGCAAAATTGACACAATATTTTACAATATTGCTAATCAGTTGGTTTTAATCTTAATGGATGATAAAAATTCAGTTTTAATAGGTTTAAGAAATTTGCATGATCATAAATATTTCAATGATAAATTGATTAAAATCAGTATCTGTGATGATAAAATTGGTAAATTAATTTTAAAAGATTCTAAAAAAGTTCTGGTTAAAAATGATTTTGAAATCTTTGAAATTAATGATAAAATTCAAAGTCCACTCCAAAAAAAGATAAAGAATTAATAACGCCTCACAATCTTTATAATGATTAGCATATTGCATTTGATAGAATAATAACTACAAATTTATAGCCTAATGTATCGCATTTTTTTTTTCTATAAAGTCTATATAATCACATAATTTATTCATTACCTTTAATCCATTTCTTTGCGATTTCATCTTTTAATCTTTCACCTTTACCCCATAAACCTAAACTCCAAAAATGAACATTTTTGAAAACTGGAGCAAATAAGCCTTCATTTGCATTATTATAGTATCTTCCATTAATTGGGTTTATATCATTATCTAAATTTTGCTTTTCTTGATTAACTGAAATCTTTGTTGATTCCCATGGTCTCATTAACTTATTAATTGGTTTCCATTTTGTATTTCTATAATTTAAAGAATCTGTAATTTCTTTTAATCTACTAACAGCTCTTTTATAAGCGAATCTTTCATCTTCACCGGTAAATGCTTTTGAATTTGTGAAATTATTGTCAACACTCAAATCAAAATCTCTAATATTTGATAAATCACCTTCTTTATAAACAATTTTTTCATCATCATAATAGGAGACATTTGGTCTATATGGTGTAGTTAAAGCAATTTGAGTTTTTGAAAACATTTCTTCATCGGCAACTCTAATTCTATTTGCTTCATCTTCTTCAAATTTTGAAGTCTTTGAATCAGGAAAAAATAACTGATCCAATGGAGCTTCAATTTGAATGAATAATTCACATTTGCATTCATATAAAGCATCAATCAAATTAATGAATCTTCTTGCTTCATTTTTCATGTTAACTTTTAAAACTGGTACATCTGTAATAATAAAAGTTTCATAATTTGAAGCTAAAGAAATATAATCACCTGAGGCGTATAAATTTTCACAGATTTCTTTAAAGGTAAATTTCACAGTATTTGTCTTTGAACAATAGAATGGAATTTCAATTTCACGTCCATAAACTTTTAATGATGATGAATTTTCTTCATTTAATTTTAATTTTGGTTCATTTTTTGAAACGATTGAATTAAACTCATCAACGTTTGAACCAACTAATAAATGAGATTGGACAGAATCATCGCTTGATAAGATATATCTGTAATCATTAACAGAATTCATGTTTAGTGAATGACATCTTGATTGTAAAATGTTCAAAAATTGAGTAAATTCTTTCTTTCTGAAATCTGTTGCATATAAATCTTCAGGTAATCTATTTGAAGTTGCAACCAAAACACCACCTAATTTGAAAAAGTATGTGAAGACTAATTTAACAATTTTAGCAGTTGCTAAATCAGGAAGCATAAATTCATCAATCAATAAAATTGTATTCATTTTAATCATTTTATTTGCGATCTCAAATAAAATGAACTCATTATCTAAGGAAACTTTGACCCCATTCTTGTTAATTGTTAATCTCTTTTGGTAAATTGTATGGATTTCATTATAGATCCAAAGCATAAAGTTTGAATGATGCCATCTAACTTTTGCATGATGAGGTAAAGAATCTGCAAAGATATCTAATAGCATAGATTTACCAGAACCAACGTCACCATTAATCAATAAACCATGTGGTGAGGGGAAGTTTTTCAGTTCTTCTTCATCTGTTAAGATTTTAATAACATCAGTTGTTGAATTATTTGGTTTATAAAACCATCTTCTTGGGGTGTCAGAAGAAGCATTCTTGATTTCCAATTTTTTGATAAGATCTTTAATCCTATTTTGAGTATCTTGTTCAGGAACATAATCTTTAACCCTATAATATAATTTTTGAAATTCTTTGGCAATTCTTAATTGCTGGTGATCTGATTTCAAGATACCCCTTGCAACATAAGATTGATAGATAATATAAGGATCTGTTATTGATAACTGATTAGAAGTACGCGAGTATTTCCTAACAAACACTAAAGAAACACGCATTTGAGGCCTTTAAAAGATAAATTTAAAGATTTTGATTTCTTTTTATACTTTTTATGTCAAAAATTCGGGTGCATTAAAGTCTCATCAGATCATTGCTCGAAACCACAATGTTGTATCACGTGAAATTATCTTTACAGGGTGAATGAACTGGATTTTGTATTAAATAGAATCTCTATAAGTGCCTGAGACGGATGTTGATGAGTTTAGATGTGTTGATGGAGTTAAAAGGATCAATTTAGTGCAATTCTGTTGCCTGCAGCGTTTCTTTGGTATACAAGGATCTGGGAACCACAGAAGACAAAGAAAGCAAGGTAGACAAAGACTGCAGTCCAGACTGTTTTCGCTACTGCGGGGCCATCTTCAGGGTCGTTGATTGAACCAACCATTGTTTCATGGTTTATATTGAATAAATGTGCAATGACTGAAAGGATGACGACAGCAAACGCAGAGAGAATGGTACAGAACCATGCTTTTCCGGCCTATATGGTGTTAGTATCAGGGACACTTTATGTATATGAATTTGGAACACTTACGGAGACTAATGGTTGCATTGTGTGAATTGTTGTTCCTGATGGAATTTGGTTGTTTCCTGATTTAAATTTCGATAAAATAAATTGGCACCGCGAATTTCGCAGTACCATAAAGATATGAGATTTAATGACTGTTTATTCGATATAAGAATATATATTGAGATATATTTGTATTCTTGAGATCCCTGTGATTCTACTGGTGCCAACTTTTTATAACTTGTTGTGCTCGCTCTTGCTACATTTTAGTATGGTCACGTGACATTGTCAATTAGTATATACAAGTCACCTTGTTCTACGTTTTTTCCTTGATTCATTGGATTCACTGGAGTCCTCACGGTCCTCACTGTTGTCCTCTTCCAGACTACCTTCGTCTGGTTGTTCTTCGGTTTCTGGTGTTTCATTGTTATTCGGCACTGCTGCATTATCTCTTATTAATCTTCTAAGGTATCTTTTTCTATTATCTAGAGCCTTGAATAGAATTTTCCAGTTCTTCAATGAGTTGACTGTTCCATAAGCATCTTCCTTCCATTGTTTTTCAGTTTCTTCATTTATATTCTGAAATCTATCTAGACTATTGATACGACTGGATTGAGCTGAATCGTTTATGTAGATTTCTTGGAATGAAAGGTTCTTATTGGTATTTATCTTATCTATTGATAATTTGGCTGTGTTTATTTGATCTTTTAATGACGGGTTCATTTTTGTATTGTTTGAAATTTTGTATTTAAAAGTTATTACTTTTTCATTCATAATATAACTCCTTATATTATTGAAATGCCAGAATTTTGAATTATTCAAATATTTCGAATTTATTCAATTATTCCTCGTTTTAATTAATGTTAACAAATTTCAAATGAATTTAATCGATACAAAATCAAATTGAAATGTCTTTTTTTCCCGGTTTTTTAAAACGACGCAGAAATTTATGCATGAAGTACTTTCCAACTTAAAATTATTTTAGTTTTTATTAATTTTCTCATTGAGTATTAAAGTTAATCGAGCCATTTTAATTTTATTCGAAAGATCTGGATTTACCTCTTTCTATTGATATAATTTTCATTCAATTATTTCTATGCATATCTACGTTAATTAACCATTCATTTCGGTTTTTGTAATGCCGATCTTTATTATTTATAAATCATCAAATCTTGCAATACCGTTATTGTTTGCATTTTTCTCGATGTTCTTTCTTTTTTTTTCTAATTCTCTTTTTTGCTTCTTAGTTAGCTTTGGTGCTTCTTCTTCTTCTGAATCAGCTTCTCTTTTCTCTTTTTTTTCCTCTTTCTTTTCCTGTTTCTTATTCTCTTGAATTGCCTCTTCGATTGCTTCCATATCACTTTCCTCATCAAACCCTTTGAAATCTTCATTTTCACTCTCTTGCTCGTCTTCTTCATCCCAGACTTTAATGCTATCCATACCACCACTAATAACTCTGAATTCACTATCGATATCTAAAAATGAAACTTCATCTTTCTTGGAATGGATTCTTGTTTCAACAATCTTACCCTTTTTAACATTCACTTTATAAATTACTCCATTGGATGCACCGCACCAGATCGAATCGTCATTTTTAAATGAGCTGATTATGCAATCAATTGTTTCATCTTTTGCGATTCTAATTCTATTCAATTGGTCTAAGAATCCATTCTTTGGGTTCCATATAGTGATGATCCCATCAGACATACCACAAACAACTCCAGAATCTTTATCTTCGACGGTAACTAAACTGGTTGATAAAATTTCATCCTCTTGATTATCAGAAGTGGAAATTGGCTCATCTTTACGGATATCAAATATGACCAAAGTTGTACATCCTACTGAGATAAATCTATATGGATATTTGTTTGGTGACTGTTGAATGATGTCATTAATGGTCTCTTCATGCAATGATTTTAACTTTTTTTTCAACTCTAATGTATTAGAATCGAGTACTAAAATTGAACCACCTTCATCACCAAGAACCAGAAAATCATGGGTCTGGGATTTAATGATCTTGGTGAATAATGATTTGTCTTCTAATTTAACTTTATTGGAGACTTTACCATTTTTAACAATCGATTTCTTTAAAACTTGATCTGAACCAATCGAATACAAAAATTCCCCATTTGAATCAAAAGCCAAAGATCTAACGCTCCCTTTATGTCTTCTTGTCTTCCAAATAATTTCAATATTGTTACTATCATAGCCATCCTTATTAATTAAGACTTTATATGAATCTTTATGCTCTTTCAACAAATCCCCGTCATACTTGATCAAAAAAACGTATCCTGAACTCAAACCAATGGCAATCAGAGACTCAGAAGGGTGAGAAGCCATTGCAAAAATAGGTTCATAGAACTTCAGTTCAATCAAAGGTTTCGACATGATCAAATAAATGTAAAGAAATTCAGCTCATCGCATAAAAATCCGAAAATAAAAATTTTCTTTTTATATTTAATTAACCAAAATTCAACAATGTCAGGTCGTCAAGGTGGTAAATTAAAACCTTTAAAGCAAAAAAAGAAGCAAAACGATGATTTAGATGAAGAAGATTTAGCTTTCAAAGCTAAACAAAAAGCTGATGAAGCTGCTAGAAAAGCTGCTGCTGCTAACATCAAAGGTGGTAAACCTTTAGTCGGTGGTGGTATCAAAAAAAGTGGTAAAAAATAGATAATTGTCGATACTTATTCATTGTAGTCCTTTCCTTACCTCTATACACTCCTTATAACTCTATATACAGCCCTTCTGATAAGAAAGGTTCGTTGCACTGGCATTGAGCACAGATATCCAATTGGATCGCAGCAACGATGCGATACCGAAACTTCAAGAGTATTTAAAATCACTGAAATCCTATTCTTTTCTCAATATAAAGACAATGACATTCACAACTGATGCTACAATTGCCACCTTTGGAGGTAAATTATTGAAACTTACTCATGATTCAATCAAAACTAAAACCCCAATGAACATCAACGTCTATTTACCAAAATCGTATTCAACATCAAACGAAAAATCAATTCCTGTTTTAATCTACTTATCTGGTTTGACTTGTACTCCAAATAATGCTTCTGAGAAAGCCTACTGGCAACCACAAGCTGATAAATACGGATTTGCTGTTGTCTTTCCAGATACTTCTCCTCGTGGAGCTGGTGTTAAAGGTGAAGATGATTCTTGGGATTTTGGTACAGGTGCAGGTTTCTATGTTGATGCAACAACTGAAGATTTTAAAACCAATTACAACATGTATTCATACGTTCATGAAGAAATCCAACCTTTATTAGCAACTGAATTTCCAAATTTAAACTTTGATAAAGTTTCAATTACTGGACATTCAATGGGTGGCTATGGTGCTTTATCTGGTTTTTTGAGAAATCCAGGTAAATATCAATCAGTTTCAGCTTTTTCACCAATCTCAAACCCAGTCAATTGTCCTTGGGGTGAAAAGAATTTCACAGGTTATTTAGGTGATAATAAAGAAGACTGGAAAAAATATGATCCAAGCGAATTGATTTCAAGTTATAAGGGCGATGCTAGTGAAATTTTGATTCACGTTGGTACTGCTGATCCTTTCTATTTCAGAGATCATCAATTATTACCAGAAAATTTAGTCGAAGCTTCAAAAGGTACATTATTTGAAAGTAAAATTAACTTAAATTTAGTTGATGGTTATGATCATTCTTATTATTTCATTTCAAGTTTTGTTGAAGAACATGCTAAACATCATGCTAAATATCTTGGTTTAGCTTCCAAATTATAATATTCTTTTTCACTCATTAATAATGGCACAGGACTGCCATCCTCCGCTTGCAATTCCAACACAATTCTTAACTGTTTCAATCTCTGTAGGTTTAACAATTCTCAATGACCCACCTTCTCTATTACCACCACGTCTGATTACTGTTTCTTCATTTCCTAATCCTAAACATCCACATTTATTACTTTCTAATCCCCATGATAATAACTTACCAGATGAAGTTAGTGCCAATAAATGGTAATCACCAATCTCAATATTAACACAACCAACGGAATTTAACTCGGGTATTATTTGAACTTCGTTTATATTTAAGCAATTGCCAAATAAACAAATATCGATATTTGAAAATATAACAAAAGTTTTAAAAAACCCTGAAATTTTAATTGACTTGGGTTCAATTGCAGTTTCATTTAGTTTTAAAAATGATTTTTGAAACTCAACTAATTCAACTTTAATTGAATTTGAAAAGTCATATCTCCAAATCTTACTATTCAAATCAATATAAATAATATAATTCTCCAAGCCAATGAAATCAATTACCTCTTTAGATGTAATCATTTTAACCTCAACTTCTGATTCTTTAGAATCTTTAGAAATAGCTTCCCTTTTTCTCCAATATCCTAATCCTTTATTATAAAATTCAATTAAATTATAATCCCATCCTGCTTTAATTTTTTTAACTTTATTTTCGATATTAAACTGTAATGGAATACCAAATTCATGGGTATCAAAACTATATACTTTATTATTATTTGTCAATCCAAGAAAATGGGCCCTTCCTGAATGAATAGCTTGGAATTTAACTGCATCTCCTATAACGTTGATTTTCTTAATTTCATTTGATTCATTTCTGCCAGATGGTAAATTATAACCTGGTGCATGAATTCTTCTGCCTGGATTACCAATAATTGCAGGTAATCTAACTCTTCCTGGGAGTGGTGGTAATCTGCATCCACCTCTTCTACCTATAAGTGGAATTCTAACGGTTCCATTTGGAAGTCTATCTTGTTCTTGTTGTGATTCTTGTTGTTGTTGCTGTTCTCGCTCTTGGGCTCTAGCTAGTTCAATTAATTCATTATAGTCTTGCCCGTTTGGTCCAACTCCTGAATTGTGTCCATAATGCCATGATGAACCAGTTGAATAAATTTCACCATCACTTGTTAATATTTGAAAAGAAAACCCACCACCACTAATCAATTTGATTGACTTTTCGAAATTTGGAATCTTTAATGGGTTGAATATACCTTGATTAAATCCCATTCTAGATAAATTTGAATCCAAATTAGAATTATGAATGTAGGCTGGTGAATAACCTAATCTACCACCGTTTAACGATCCCCATGAATATAATCGAGCATTCTTACGTTTCTTTGATATTTCTAACCAGTTCGGATGTGTTTGATTCCATGTGTATGATAGTAATGAATCATTATAATATAATTGGAATAAATGAGATTGGATTGTTGGTGAACTTAATATAATTTCATGGAATTTTTTGTTTAATAAAGATAAATTTAAGACATCATCCAGTTCCAAATCTAAAACAACCTGATCAATGATATCTTGTGGTAATTCATCCAAACTATTGCTAATATTCAAATCAGACAACTGGTTGACAGCAGATTCACCCATTGTTAATAAAAAAAAGGGTTTCAGGTACAAAATGTTTTTATGTCAAAAAATTATCGCGATGATCTAAATTTAAATTTAAATTTATTCGTAAAAACTACTTATTAAAAGTAAATTTATATTGTATCAAAATGTAAAAATATTATATTACTTTTCCTGTAATAAAATGAATTGTAATAGGAATAAAAAAAGGTCTAATGTACAAGGGTATTTAATTATTTTTGTTCTTTATTTGATTCAGTTGTTTCTTTAACCCTTGAAGCTTTTTTTGGAACTCTTGCTAACCAATACAAAAAGACTGCACCAGCAATGTTAAAAACAATAAAAGCAATGAAAATACCAAGGTTTCTCCATTTTAATTCATAATTACAACTAATCTGAGTTAAATATGCGTTAGTTGATGACATGGAACATAGAGAACATTCTGTAGTAGAATTTGAATCCAATAAATAACCGGTACCAGCAGCATCAAGATATGATTCTAAATATTGACCACAAGTTTGACCTGCAGGTGGAGTTAATACTGAATATTCATTGGCAGCACAAACAATTTCATTGTTGGCAATAGCATTTGATAAAAATCCATCTATGAAATATGTCAATGGTGTAACTCTGTACATAAAGATCCAGAATCCAGGTAATGCTTGTGGACTGACTAAAACACCACAGAATGTTAGACATAAGGTAAACATTAATGAGGCTACATTACCAGCAGCTTCAGCAAGTTGCAATGGAGCAATAGTTAAATGAGCTAAAGTACCAATATAAATAAAGAAAAGAACTGAGAAAAACCAACCATAAGCACCTCGTTGATTAACTTGGTCAGTTGGAACAGCATTTTCATAAAATGCAGGTGGATAATAGAATGCAAGGAAAGCAAATGTACCAGTAACAAAATTGTATGGAATTTCAACAGTAATTTGGGAAGGCATAAATACAATCCAAGAGAATGTTTTTGATGGTCTCTCTCTTGTTTCATATAAATCTCTTGTTTTGACAAATTGTGGTAAAATTTGTTCAACTAATGGATTGAAAATAGTTAAAAACATGAACAAACCAAACATTTGATTCTGTAAACCTTGTACAGAATTCGAAGCTTTAAAAAACGCAAAACCCAAAAATAATGATGCAACAACTGACAAGAAAAATTTAGACCAAATAAAGATTGGAGTTCTCCAGTATTGTTGGAAAACTCTACCAGTAACAACTAAATATTGAGTCCATAAAGAAGCAGCAAATTCTTTTTTACTTGAAGCGGATTCGTCCCTTGGTAATTTAACTAATTCTCTTTCCATTGAGTCTAATTCTTCTAAAACGGCTTTACGATTCTCAGAGTTCAACCAAACCTGATGATAATCTTGATTAGCATGGGATCCAGGAGCAGCTCCAATAACGTCTAACATCCATTCAGCTGGATTGGCATCATGTGGGCAAGGTGGAGCACCATGAGATTCAAAATAATCAATCAAAGCTTGACAATTTTCACCTAAATCACCAAAATAGATAGTTTTACCACCACGAGCCAAAAATAATAATCTATCAAATTCTTGCATCAAAATAGCTGAAGGTTGATGGATAGTACATAAAATAGCTTGACCGTAGTTAGCTAACTTTCTCATCAATTGACAAATAGACCAAGCAGTTTGAGAATCTAGACCGGAAGTTGGTTCATCCAAAAACAATAATAATTTTGGTTTAGCAGCCAATTCAACACCAATTGTTAATCTTTTTCTTTGTTCAACATTTAAACCTTCACCAGCAACACCAACAACGGCATCAGCATATTTTTCCATATCTAAAATTTTAATAACTTCTTCAACATATTGGTCTTTTTCAGCTCTTGAAACTTCACTTGGTTGTCTTAAATAGGCAGAGAATTTTAAAGCTTCACGAACAGTAGCAGTTTCTAAATGTAAATCTTGTTGTTGAACATAACCAGTAGATCTTTGAAAAGAAGAATCTCTCAAATGACCATTAACAAACATGTTACCGGTGACAACACCCATTGTGACACGATTTGCTAGAACATCTAACAAAGTAGTTTTACCAGCACCTGAAGCACCCATTAAAGCGGTTAAAGTACCTGGTTTAACCCAACCATCAACTCCACCTAAAATCTCACGGTTTTCTTTTTTGATTTTAACAGTGTAATGGACATCTCTCCAGTGGAAAATGTCAGAACCAGCATCAATCACAGCCGCTTTATCAGAATCAGAATCAGAATCATCGTTTGAATCAACAATTTTTTCATTTAAGTTACCAGATTCTAAATCTTTGCTGATTTTACCACGTTCTTTCTTTAATTTATTTAACGTTGATTTTTGGAATAATAAAACCTCACCTTTTTGTTTCGCAGATTCGTTGAATTCAGCTAAAGCTAAATAAACAATTAAGAAAAAAATTGCAAAACTTAAAGTGATACCCCAACCTCTCCATTTATGAGATGGTTCATAGTCATAAGCAGATATAATGTAGGCAGTACCATTGACAGTTAAGTCACCGGCTTGGGCAGAAACAGCAGAGCAGATGAATTCAGTACCAGTAACATTTGTGGTATATGGTGAAGAAGGAATGAAAGTTGAACAATCAAACTCAACGTTTTTAAATTCATTAATAATTAAAGATTCAAAAGCATAAGCTAATGGATTAATATAATTAATCCATCTACACCAACCTAACATATAAGTAACTGGAATGGTGAAACCAACAAAGACGATTAAAGCTAATAACACGATATGAGCAGGAACTAAAGCTTCAGCTAAAGAATTTGTAGCAGAACCGACCAATCTGAATAAATGTGACATTGAGAATGTTGCAGTTATATTAACTAATAAATAAAAGAAGAAAGCACCGGGAGATCTTCTAAAATTAACCATAAAATAATAGATTAAATTGAAAACAATAGCTGTAAAAATCTTAAATGGAATTTGAGATATAATTGAGGCCAAAGAGGCAGCAGATGGATGGTATAAAGAATACTGTTTATGTTTTTCAATGATTGGTCTTGCTTCGAACAAGGTCATGATTTCTAAAAATGATGAAAAACCATTAAATAAAACTGCAAAAAACATAGAAGTACCCCTATATCTAAAAGAACCAGTATTTTGAGGTAAATTGTAAAAAATGGAAGATAAGATTAAAGCCATAAAAGAATTTGCTAATGTTTGAAATAAATTAAAACCTAAGTCATTCCAAATTCTTTGGTATTCTCTTTTAACTAAATATTTAGTTTGCATACCATAAGAAACTGTATAAGAAGAACCAGGTCTCATTCTCTTTGATTGTTTGGCTTTATGAGCAGTTTTGATATAATCAGAAATGTTTTTCGTTTCTTGGTTTGCAAACTCATTATCAATATCCTTGATTAATTGTGCATATTCAGGAGAGGCTTTCCAGTATTCTTCAAATTCTTTTGGGGTTTTTGGAACCCTGTTTTCATAACCTTTTTGAGCAACTCTTTCATTTGGAGAGGTAACAGAAGTTAAGAAATCAGCAGTAGTTTGTCTAGAGGGACAATCATAACCCATATTAACGAAATATTCTTTTGCTTTATCAGCTCTACCAAAATAAATTTGATAACCTTCATATAAGACGGAGACTTTATCAAATAAATCATAAGCATCTTGAGAACATTGATAAATAGCAATCAAAGCAGTTGTATCTAAAACATCAGCACTTGTTCTTAAAGCTCTAATAAATTCTAAGGCAGTGGCTGCATCTAAACCTCTAGTAGCATTATCCCAACATTGTAATCTTGCACCAGATAATGAGACTTCGGCAATTGAAACTCTTTTTCTTTCACCACCAGAAATACCTCTAACTAATTCTGAACCAACTTTAGTATTTTTAGTATGGGATAAACCATAAGTAGCCATATAAACTTCAGTTAAAGCATCAGAAAATTGTTCTCTAGTAACACCAGGGATTCTATTTTGAGGAGTTCTAAATTTTGCAGCTAAAGATAAAGTTTCCCAGACTGTTAAATGAGGGAAATGAATATCACTTTCAGCATTATAAACAACTTCACCCCTGTAATGTTTTTTAATGTCGCGAGGAGTTAAACCTTCATAAGAGATTTTAGATTCTTCACCAATATGGAAACCATGTGTGTTTGAGGCGATGGTTTTCAACAGAGTGGAACAACCTGAACCAGGTCTACCTAAAACGACAACGACTTCACCAGATTTAATTAAAGCATCCATTGGCTTCAAAATATCAAAATTTTGAGCTGCTTTCTTCTCTTTTGAGCTGAACATCGCACTTGCAGTTTGAGTAATTAATTTATATGCTAAATTAATGCTATTAGTTTGGTAGTCAGCATGAGTAGCTTTACCGTAAGCTGTTAAGTTTTTATAAGAAATACCTAAAGAGTAAGATTTATAATAATCAGGTTCTTTATCAATCAAAGACTTTAAATTTTTAATCCAATATCTTGAATTGAATTCATCAGAATTTGGGTTAAGTCTTTGATCAACGTTATCTAAGTTACCTATTGGGTTAACACCCGGAGCAATTGTTGAAACTCTCGAAACGACATCGCTTAATTCATTATCAACAGCTTGTTTATCAAACGAAATTTTCGAAGATGCAGTGATTTGTCTAGCAATATCTAAAATTTTGTCTTCAACATTTTTATCAAAACCACTATAATGCTCAACACTTTCTAATTCAGAAGTGTCGCCAGTTTTATCAATTTCTGAAGAAGTCATTTTTGTTTAACGGAAGTAGAAACTGACAAGTTCCATTTTATATATACCTCTCGGCAATATCAACAAACGAAACTTCTATCACCGAAAATCCGAACATTTGTGCACATTTCGGAACTCGGACATCGGTTTCGTAACACTTTCTCGGATATTTTACATAGTTAGAACAGCTTGCCGATCCGAGAAGGCCGTAAAAACCGCTATATGTATCGTCTATTAATAACAACGCCGTTCTCTGATAAAGATTTTGGTTCTGGACGGGCGATGCCTCACTGGGCTAGTTTAAGATATGCAACGAAGCTATTGTTTTCTCTTTCTCTCAACAAGATACCACAGTACCTTTGTTCATTGAATGTTTGAAGTTTAGCTTTTCAATAAAAAGTCAAAATGTAGTTTATAGAGTGTGGAAACTTAATCCATGAAGTCTGAAGCTCTCGTTTACTGCGAAATTCAGACATTGCAAGCAAGGTTTTCAAATTTGTACCTTTGTTCTCGCGAATCTCTATTTTGTGTCAAAATTTAGAACGGGAAGAGTCACGAGGGTTCCTCAAAAAAGGGTACGTGAGATAATTATATTAGTCTCAGTGTGCTTAGAGTTGTGATTAAATGCTGTTCAAGTAATTAATTTTAAATACTTTCTTTCTCAGCTGGAGCATTTACAGGAAGATAAACTTGTGCATAGGATTAGATAAAATTATACGAAGTTGACAGCCACTGCAAAGATCCCTAGAAGACATGGAACAATGCTAGCACTAAATAATGCTGGTGCATTACCTTGAGCTGTAGAGGATGATGCTGAAGTTGAGCCACTTGCAGTTGCGGTAGCAGTAGCAGTAGCAGCTGCGTTATTGTCTCCGCTGGCAGTTGTAAGAGAAGTACCGTAACCAGTACTGTCTGAACTATCAAATGGATATGTTGTTGTACGTTGAACTGTGTAGTTAAAGCATCTTGTAGCATAAGGTGAAACATCAAAAACGGAATCTTCTACAAAAACGATATCAGCACATACATAGAACGTTTGGTTTTTATCGTTTAGAGTAGCAATACCATCCTCATCTTCATAATCCATATCATCATTTTGGTAAATAAGTTGGATTGTAGCCACGTCTCCTGCATTGATTGAACTTGGTAATTCTGGGGCATAAAAACAAGTATGACCAATAAATAAATCATCTGTGACATTACCTTCGTACCAATCTTCAAAATCACTTTGACTTTGTGGATCTTCATTGTATGAAATCGATAATCTGACCTTGTACGCTTCCATCTTAGCGACAATTGCAACGAACCCATCATCTAAAGCAAATTTTGATCTATTTGATAAAACACCGGCATTTGTTCCACATGGAGGTGTATACTCTGTTTCTTCTGTCCATTGTCTACCATATGGATATAAAAACTCTGCTGGTCCCATAGTGTTTCTAGCTTCAGAACCGTGTGCTAACCCATCTGCATCAGTTGGGTCTGGGAATGGAAAAGCTCTAGCATTAGTTAAGCTTAATAATAATGAACTTGTTATTAATTTCAATGAAAACATCTTTTAAATCAGTAGTGAAAATTTTTTGAGGAGATTATGGGGGTATAAATACTGATATTTTAGATTATTATTTCATGCATGTGCATGAAATATACTAGATGTGTAACCGAAGAAGTATTTTTACACCTTTTAATAATAGGTTGTAAACGATACGATCAAATTTGATTATTAATGGTGAAACACTTCCGAAGGTGCAACCTCAATTGGGTATGTATATATACAATATTTGCTTTCAGACGCTTAATTATACATTTGAAATATAAAGCGATTGGCTCTAAGTTTCGACACACATGAAAAGGTGTCAAACTGAAATTTTTAAAATTAGTGGAACACACTAAAATCCGGTGCAAATACCGTAAAAATTGTGTCAAACTGAAGCTCAGAATTCAATCCATAAGGACACATCCATCTTATTGATTTTAGTCCATCTTTTGTATTGTAGAATAATAATTTTAATTTGTTTTACAGTAATTAATTGCATGTTTGATGTATTTGAAATATAGAAGAACTTTATTGGATGTAATTTTAATTATTTCAAAGAACATACATAATATTTTTTGTTCTAGTTAATATTTTTAAGCAGGTGCCGATTCAATTAAGCATATCCCAAACAACTGTTGAATAATTGAGCGTATATGAAAATGTACGTATCAGCAGCTATTGGGTATATCACTTCTCTGTAAGTGTAACTTGCACTGGCCCAACAATTTTTCTCCAGCTACCTTAAAACGCATTTGTGGTTTTCAACTTTTGGGTGTTTGAACATTGAACCTTTCTAGGTGCATCAACCTCAGCCAAAAAAATTAATTAATTGTTCATCAATTTGCATTACAAGCTTTTTAAAGCCAAGAAGTCTTTCAGGTGGAAATTGGCCTTCACTAAAATATTAGTAATATAATGAATGGCATTCACATCACTGTGAATCGATTCATAAAAATGTAGAAACTTAGAAAATTTATATAAAAAAAGCAATAATATCAATAATATTAACTCAAAAAACTGAAAAATCGATAATGACCAATTCTGAGGCATCAAAGACCATTTTGCCTTCTTTACAGTCTTAAATGAGAAGCTGTCCTCATTCTCAAAAACGGTTCATTTACGCGAAAAATATTGAGATAGAAAATCAAACTTCCCCGATTTTACTATGTAAACATAAATTAAAAGTAAAAGTAACTCAACAATTAAATACTCAACCCCTATGTATTATCAGCTTTCTATATAGTATAAAGACTATTAATAATTTCGGCCTCGGTTTACCTGGGTCGGTTTAGGTCGGTGGTTTTAAAAATTTCAATTAATATTATCAAATATTAATTTAAAAATGAAAATAAAAACATTAAAATTAAATATTGATAAAGAAGCCAAAGGCTACCGGGTAACATGGTGAATAGAGTAGATTGATAATTGCAGTCTTATAGCATTGCTAATCAATTTACTCCTAGTTTACATAGAAGAAGATAGGCGGATTACACTAAAAATTACAAAGTATACATATACAATTTCCAGGAAATTGACGGGACAAAAAAGAGCGATTTTTAAACTAATTTTTTTTACGGTAATATTCCATAGCTAATTGGGGAATTATACCGGGAAATTAGTTCACAGGCTAAATAAGATAAAGTTATGGTTTGGGCAGCATCTCTCCGATCAATTATTCCAGGAAGAAAAAAACCACTTATTTATTAATTAATTAATTTGGTTAATAATTAATTAAAGCAATTCGCATTATGAGCGAAGAAACTGAGATTAAAAAAGAAGTTGTTGAATCCAAACCATCTGACAAGAAATACTCCGTTAAATTCAAACGAAACAGATCTTCAAGAGCTTGTGGAGTTTGCCATAGTAGGAAAGTTAGATGTGACGCAACAATTCATATTCCATGCACCAATTGTTTAACATTTGGTTGTGAATGTAAGTTCCCTGAACCAAAAGAACGTAAGAATGCCAAAAAAAAGAAAATCAATGAAGATAATGATATAGATGAGAAAAAAACTAATAATAATAACAATAATAACAATGTTCAATCAAACCAAAATATTATTAATACTTCGGCAAGTAAAAGAAAATATGAACCTTTAGCCGCAATATCTGCAAGAAATGCCAAAATCGATACTCAAAATTTATTCAAGAGAAATTCAAATTCAATTTCATTTATCGGTTCTGCTTCATCAGCTGCTTTATTAGCCGATCATAATGAAACCCCGTCTCACGTTTCAATGGATACTTGGGTCCCTCCTTCGTTGCAAGCCACAATAAGTACAACTAGAACAAGTTTAGACACTGTTCAAATGGAAATTTTAAGGTTAAGAGGTGCTTTCCATTTACCTGAAAAGTCTTTATGTGATGATTTAATTAATACTTATTTCCAAAGAATTTATCCAATTGAACCAATAGTTGATAAAAAGACGTTTATGGAAGAATATGAAAACAATACAGTTTCTTTATTACTGTTACAATCAATATTATTAGCAGCTTCAAGAGTTACTTCAAATAGACTAATTTTTGATTCAAATGGGTCAAACTATTTAGCAAGTTGTACATTTTACCAAAGAGCTAAAGCTTTATATGATGCAAACTATGAAAACGATCCAATTGCTGTTGTTCAATCTTTAATTCTATTTTCCAGATTTTGGGAAGGTATTGATGACGTTTTAGGGAACTCATTTTATTGGATTAGAGTTGCTACTTGTGTTGCACAAGGTTATGGGTTTCATAGAAACATGGAAGATTCAGTATTAACTCCAAATAAGATCAGAATATCAAGAATTTTATGGTGGCAGTTATATATTAAAGATATCTCAGCTTCCGTTGGGTTTGGTAGACCAAAAATGATTCAGTTAGATGATTGTGATGTTCCAATGTTAACATCCGATGATTTGCCTTCAGATTTGTCAAGAACTGATGCCGAAGCTTTTATTCAAATGATTAGATTATCTGAGATAATGTCGATTGTTTTATCTGAGCAATATAGTGTCAGAGCTGAAAAATCTAGACATAAAGATCATTTAGCAATTAACCATTGTGATATGATTATGAGTAGTTGGAGAAATGCTTTACCATCAGCTTTGCAATATTCACCTCATCATCATTTAACTTTAAGTGTCAATATTTTAAATCTGTATTATTATTCAGTTGTTTGTTTAGTTCATAGATCAAATATGGTTAGAGCTCCTTTATCAAATGGAAAACAATATCCCTCTGAAGGTATTGTTTTTAGAGCATCAAGAATTATTGCGGATATTGCTTCCAAATTGATCAAATCAAATGATATTAGATATTGTCATGCTTTAGCAATTCCAATCTTTTTTACAGCTTCATTAACATTTATTTGTCATATGGATTCCAAAAATGATGCAATCGCTAAATCTTCAAAAATTGGCTATAACATTTGTTATGAAGCATTGAAGGCAATTGGTAATAATTTCTTAATTGCAACTTTAATCCACCATTCAATGAATAAAATTGCAACAGATAGCAAAGCAAGAGAAAGGTTTATTCAAAGCTTGGTTAGAAAAGATAAATCATTACCAAATACAAGAGATCCAACTCCAATATCAACTAATGTTAATACCCCAGCCCAAAGTAATTCAAATTTGAGAGGAATGGGCCCACCTAATTCATCAATACCACCAACCCCTCAATTTTTCAATCAACAAAGCCCACAGACAATGAGTTTTATGCCAAATTCAATTCCAATGGTACCATCAAACCTCCCAACCCCAATTCCAATTCCATCACATATTCAAACGAATTCAAACGTTCAAAGTCCAAATATTCCAATGGAAGGCTTTACACCACAGCCAGATCAATTAGAATTCCCATCGTTATATCTGTTTACAAATACTTTACCATCTGCATCTAATGGAAATTTTGATCCATCACAATTATTTCCAAGTAATTCAGGAAAGGAGTCAAATGATTCACATTCAGAAAGCAGCATTACAGATAATTTCAACCCAAATGAATTCAACTTAAGTTTACCAGAGTTTAACTCTCAATCTTTTACAAATTCGATCTCACTGCAAAATCTTTCAGCTTTGAATAATTATATCGATGATGGTTCAGGAAGCAATCAAATCCAACAACAAATTCCAAATAACCACGATACTCCATCCTCAAGTATCTATAGCTTTATTAATTAAAGAAAAGAAGAAATGTATATTTAAGTTAATTTTTAATATGATGTTACGAAAGTGTTTATTTCTTTTTTTTCCTAAATATTGAGCTTATACCTTTTGATTTTTCTTTCTCTTTTTGTTGGCTTTTGAAGCTTTCCTCCCTTCTTATTCTCTGAGTATGCCCAATTAAGTTTTCAACAACAGATTCAAAAGTATTTTTATCCTCAGTTAATTTGAATTTTTCATTTTCCCAAATACTTAATAAATTTTCAACCATTTTTAATTTCAAGTTATAATCTTTGTTAATTTCACTCAATTCTTCATCGCTTAATTTATTCAATTCATCATCATTTTTTAAATTAGTTAAATAATCTTCTAAAATATAATCAGTTTCGTCAATCAATTTCAATTTTTCATCATCATTAATATTCAATTCTTTAAACGGTGTGACTATATATTCATCTGCATCAAATTGGTTTAATCTTTTCCTGCTATTGTTGTCTATATCAGAAATCCCTAAAGTCACCAACAATTGTTTTCTCAATGATGACTTCTGCCAGTTGTAAGGTTTTAAATAAATCAACGAAGTCAGCCTTTCGAGCAATTGCTCCGATCTTTCATTTAATATTGACGTGTCTTCGTTGTTCTCGTATTCAGGCAACGATCCAGGAAATGTTAAATTTACTAATTCTTCTAATTTGATTTCTAATTCTTGTGGATTGGAAAATACTGATTGTGGTAGTTTTATTATGCTGTTCTCAATTACTTGTGGTTCTTCAAAATCATCAAAGGAGGCATCAGAGAATGATCCGAATTCATCTTCCTCGTTCATTGAGATTTGGTCGTTCTGTACAACCTCTTCACTCATAAAACAAAACTTGTCTGTTTGTATTGTTTCGCGCGAATAATTTTTGGCCTATAAACCGGCCTGTACCTGAGCGATTCTGGAATAATTTGTGGTTAAAGCTTTGGTTAAGTTCTGTTTAATGTTTCTTAAACTTTCAGAATGATTTACAGGGTATTAGACTAAATAGATTAAAGGGAATAGAGGTAGGCTAAAGTAGTTATCATTGTTTTTGGAACATTTGATAGTTCAGGTAGAAATTCAAGATTATGGTTCTAGAATTCAAAAGATTTCATCGCTATAATAAATAGTTCTTAATATTTACAACCAGCCTATAATATACTATTTTATTCTTTATACAATTACTCACGAATATCCAATTCATGACGTTTTTGTACCCTCTTTTTAACACCACTTGCTATTTCTCTTTCAAAGGTTGAAGCATCTTGTAAATCTCTACCAACGTTGTCAAGATCTTTAACTTTATAAATTCTAACTAACCAATTCTCGGAAGTGAATGCTTCTTCAACAACGTTTAATGTGATTGGTGATGTGATTTGTTGATTACGGACTCTATCAGTTGCTGGTCTAGGTTCAAATAGGTCTGTAAATCTGTAATATGATAATTTATATAACATTGAGTTTTTCATTGTCTCGGTTGCACGGTCGTCAACTCTATATTCACCTGAATCTGTGAAGAAGTTTCTCTCTTTAACTTCATCAGGCCATATACCTTCAGCAATTCTAACCATCCATAGGAATTTATTTAAATCATCACCTGAATAACCCATTAAACCACCAAAAATAACTAAAATATAATCAACATCATGTTGTCTTAAGATTTGATAGGAGGTTTCTTCATTAGATGCTAATGCTTTACCAACTGTTGCAATGTGGGTATTGTTCCAGGTATTATTATCAACTAAAGTTGTACGATCAGCCATACCACCAATTTGATAACCATAATCCCACCATGCTAAAACTTTAGCATCTTCAGGGGTATTCATACGTAACCAATAATATGCTTCTCTGTAATCATCAATAATACTTTGGGATCCATCTGGGTTTCTTGATGCTAAAACAACGGATGGTGAGGAATATGCATGTGATGTAACCCATGTACAGTGGTAAACAAATAAAATCAAGTAAAATCCAAATGTTAATAAAACAACTAATTTTGAAATCAAGTTATAAATTGAAGCTGTTTTTTTATCTGATTTTTCTTCTTCTTCATCTGATTGTAAAAATTCTGAGAAATCTAAGTAAACGTCAAATAATTTTGAAATTGCAACAGCTGCACAAACACAAATGATTGGAGTTAAAGTCAACATTAAACGGACCATAACACCCGCAAAGTATGAACATAGAACGGCATAAGTAATGACAAATACATGTTCGTTATTTAATTGTTGGAATAAAAGATAGACACCTGCTGGGAATAACCAAATTAAAAATTGGGTATCAAAAAAGAATGCAGGCCAAGCAGTAGGTTGATGTTCAGAAACTGATGCAATAATTGGAATATGGATTTTGGCATAGTTTGTATCCCATAAAGAGTAGAAACGACCCGTCCATGGAGCAATTAATCCAGCATAAGTTAAACCAACTAAACCAACAATACCAATAACGATAATTAAAATAACTGAGACGGCTAAGACTGATTTGAATTGTTTTGATGGAACTTGAGAACGGATGTATTCACCAAATGCAACTAATTGAATCAAACCAAAGACACCTAAAGCAGCCATATGGTCATTTGAACGAATTGGTAAAAATCCAACAAATGGGATTTGCATTGAAGCTAAAGTACCAATTGCATACCAAGTTGAATAAGCAGTATACAATTTATGATCATAACGGCCCATCAAGATTAAAACAAAGATGTGCAATGGGATTAAATTGGTAATGAAGACGTAACCACCCCAAGCTGAAACCATATAGAAATAAAAGATTGCAGCCCAAGCAGCCCAAAAGACAGAGCCTTGCTTGGAAGCTTTAATCCAGAAGTAAAATGCAGCCATTAATAAAGTAATTGCAATGGCTTCATTATCGTAAGAACCAGCAACAGATCTTGAAATATAACCTGGGGCAATACCCATAAAAGCAGCAGCTAACAAACCAGCCGAAGAGTCTTTAATTTCTGCTGTAAACAAATAAGTGAAGTATGCAGTGAGACCTGAGAAAGCAGGAGCTAGCAACACACAAATGTTTCTAATATCAATTGGTAAACCAATTTTTCTCAATGCATGCCAAATTGTACCACTGGTAACCATAAGACCAGGGTATAAAGTACCACCGGTAACTCTACCCAATGGATACCAAGTTCTGTCGTCGAACCAATTGAGGAACTCATAATAACTATGAGTGACCAAATACTTTGTAGCTCTGAAGTTGAACCATGGATCGAATTCATGAATAATACTTTCAAATCTAATCACGGAAAAAAGACGGGAGGAAACCGCAGCACTTGCAATGCAGATCAGGATCACTGCCTTGAGCAGAAACCTCACGCTTCCCAACGTGGATTCAGACAATTGAAATGACATTCTTTTTTATTTAATTTTTAACACGTCAATTTAAATTTTCGTGTGTTTTTTGAGGTTGAAGAATTTCGATCACGTGAAAAATTTATTTTTCCTTTCTGAAATTTTTAAAATTTCTATTCTCGAAGATTAAAATTTGATATTTTGATGGAGCAGCAGGAAGAGCTGCAAGTTGCGACTGTTGAGAGTAATCATGATGGATTTGTTGGTGGTGGTAGAGAAGAATCCAGAAACAGCGAAGTTGGTCAGAGCGAAACTGTTACTTTTGATATTGAAGACAGAGAAGACTCCAGAACTTCTAATAATGAAGTGTTTATTGATCAAGACATACCTATTCAATTCGAAAAGAAAAGTATTCCTAAACCAAGAACCCAGTCAGTTCAGTCAGTTCTGTCAAGTGTCTCGTTAAGATCGTTAGTGCACCAAAGTTTGCAAAATAAAAAGGCATTTGTACCACCTCCACAACAACATTCTCAACCTCAATTCATTCATGCAAACACCCATATTCAGGCACCTGCAATTGCAGCATCTTCTAAGAGAAGAGCTTCTTTTGAGATTGGTCAACGTTTACCTTTTATTAAAGATGATAACATTAATGAAGATAATGAAGTCATAGAAGATTCAATTGAAAATGAAGTTGATAATGAATTAACTCAAGATGATCAAAAAAAATTAACAGATGATGCTTTAAAGAAATTGTCATCATTTTCAAAGTTTATACCTGCCGAAGTGGATTTAAAAATGAAGCATACGAATAATAGTAATAGTGTTGACAGTAATGAAAATAAAATTGATAGTATAATATCGAATAATTCCCCAGAGTTGTCTAGAATTAATATGAGAAATCCTTCGTTTATTAATCCTTCAACTTCAATTCCTTCTTCTTTAGCAAGAAAGCCTTTATCAAATCAATCTTTAGCATCAAAACAAAGAGATGAAAAACCAAACTTGCTCTCAAACACAACTTCTTCCCAAAACTTGTTAACGACTTTCAAACAACCGATGATCAGATCCCAGTCAATGACTAGTAATGCTAACAATAATAATAACAATATCAAAGAAGATTTAAGCAGATCAACTTCTCCAAAAAAACAATTCGATCAAGAAAGTTTGCAAACTATAAATGACCCAAAAAGACCAATGTATATGCCAGCTGTTTTAAGGCAATCAAATACAAATTTAAAACCTGAAGATTTGAAGCATATCAATGAGCAAAATTCAAAAAGATCAAAAAGTTTAATAACTGATGCTGCAACTTCACTAAGATCCCAAACTTCCCATTGGAAATTAGCTTTTAATTCAAACTCTAAAAATTCTCCAACAAAAGCCCATTGGAGACGTGATTTAAGTAGAAACACTTGTGCTTATTGTGATAAACAGTTTACATTTTTTGAAAGAAGACATCATTGCCGTCATTGTGGTGATATCTTTTGTGCTGAACATACTTCCAATTTTTTAAAATTAGGTATCGATGCACAATTTACAGTTGCAGGATCAGGAGTTTTATGTAAAGTTTGTGATAATTGCTATGATGATTATAAAAATTTCTTAAAGAATAAATTTGGTAATGATATTAATGTTAATGGTTCACTTAAAAGAGATGTTCCAATGAATAATGAAAGAAAAAAGTCTGTTGTCGAAAATAATTTAAGTGGTAGTGTTCCTGCTGATTGGAGTTGGAGTTCCTTTTAATTCTACAATTTATTATTATTATTCCTGTAATTATACAATTATTCTATATGCTTATCCATTAAATATCATTCATTATCTTGATGTCTTCTTTCTCTTAATGCATCAATGACTTTATTTTTAACACCAGTCGAATATTCAATTCTATTAAAAGACTCCAAAGAAGTCTCTGAAGTGTCACTTTCAACATCAGAATCCGCAAAAATTGAAGCATTGCTCAAGACTTCAGATTCACTTGATGAACCTTCATCGAATTCATTGATTGCCTTTTTACGTAATAATCTTCTTTTATCTTTCTTATCTTTTAATTTCTTAGTAAGTTTATCTTCATAATTCTCATCAAAGTTATCAATTGTTAAGTGGTGGAAATCTGGGAATAATTCAGGACCTAATTCGTTAATCAGTGAAACGATTTCCTCTGTCAATTCTTCCCTGTTTTTCTTTAAATCCAATAAGATTGAAGGTTTCACTAATGATAGATAGATTGGTCTTATTGATTTGAAAATATCATATCCTGTATCACCACAAACTAATGCAGCATATGTAACAGTGGCACCAAATATATAAATTATCCAGAATAATAAAAACTTATTGAATGATGAATGACGGAAGTAATATAAACCTAAAATTGAATAAAAGCTGTATAGCAAAGGAGCTAAACCCATACCAATTAAAATTTTCCAAGTTGCAATAACATCGTTAGCTTTAATCTTAACTACTGAAGCAGCTAAAGCAGACTTTGCCTTTTTTGTTGAATACCATTTACCAACAACAAAGACAGGAGTAAATAATAAGACACCAGGTAAGGCAAATAAAGTTAAAAAGGTTAATTTAATTGATCTTTGAATTAAGATTGTGAAGTTTTTCAAATAATTAACTTGAGCATTTTCAACTTCGTGATCAGGCAAGTAAAGATCTTTTAATTGTTGATTATAATTCAAGATTTTTTCTTTCAAGCTTTTGACTTTTTCATTATCTTTGAAATGATTGTAACCCAAAACCAATCTTCTATTAGTTTCAACGACTAAAGGAATCGGTAATTTTTTACCTGCAGTGTATAATCTTCTTGCGGCTTGAACAACCATTAAAGTTTCATAATCTGGACATGTAACAGTGACAGCTCTTAAACCCTGTTCAATTGTATTTAATAATTCAGAAGTTGCCTCTTTTTGAGTTGATGGATTTGCATATAATTCGACCAAATCTTTAGAAATTTCAATCGGAGGACCAAACTCAACAACAGCTCTTGATCTAAATTTATGTGGATGGAAATAATTCATACCACAAGGAACGATTTTAACATCACATTTTGGATCATGTGCCATTGCACCTAATGCCATTATAGCAACACCTGCTTTTAAAGGTAATAAATCGGTTCTGTCATGTGAACCACCTTCAGGGAAAATACCAATTGATTGGCCATGGGCTAAATGAGCAAAAACTTTTTCATAAACTTCATGCTGATCAATTTTATTAGCTAATTTATAATTAGATTTTTCTTTCAATGAAGCTTCAACGTTTTTTTTAAATTCCCTTTTTAAGATTATTTCTTCATCGTTTAAAATTTTATAAATTTCTGTTGAACCCTTGCTTGTACCGATTAAACCTTTGACCATTGCCTCCTTTGTGAACTTGGTACCGTAACCAATGACTTTTAAAGGGTTTTCATCGTCTAACTTAATTTGACCAGTTGAGGTTTTCATATAGTCTTGAGCTCTTCTGACAGGAATTGACATTAATAATTTTGCCATGAACCCAATTCCAGTAACACTCATTGATTTTTCAGCAATTAAAAAACTCACTCTTCTATTTGCTTCTTTTCTAACTTGATTCAATAGAATACCTGGATCAACAAACTGATTTGCATGAGGAGCTGCAACGAATATGATTGCTCCCTTCTTAGGAATTCTAAAAGCACCTCTTGGTCTGATTTCCCTGAAAAATCCATCAAAAACTAGTGAAAGAATGAAAAGAATGAGATCATACCCGAACTTGACCCAGAGACTTGGCTCAACGTAAGGATCCTTGACTTTTTCTTCTTTATCTGCTGCCATCAAAATGGTTTAAATAGAAAGAAAAAATGTTGAATTTTCGCGGATTTTCTATAAGACTGATAAAATTTGTATAGAAAACTGGGATTGTTTTGCATTTAAAAAGGGATTTTGAGGAGATTGATGCTATATCGGAACTAATTGAGCTTTTTTTATACTGTAGAGTCTTTTGTTTGGCTTAAACCGGTGAATATAACAACAAACTCTTGCAATTATGAAGATATTTAAACAGAAAAAGTCTCATTATGATCCCCTAATTCTAATTAATCCAGTGAAATAGATTTTATAGCTCAATTCCTCTTAAATATAGCTCAGTTCTTAGTTTAATATAAAAGTTTCACTGTTTCGCGAACTTTTTATATTTTTTCAGTGGCAATAAAAACATCAACACTTTCAGTATTTAAATCAATCAAGAATGTCTGGAGCTGCTGGTTTTGACAGACACATCACCATTTTCTCCCCTGAGGGACGTCTTTACCAAGTCGAGTATGCTTTCAAGGCCATCAATTCCACTAACATCAATGCGTTGGGTGTTACTGGGAAAGACAGTACAGTTATTATATCTCAAAAGAAGGTCCCTGACAAATTATTAGATCCAGATACCGTCTCGTATATCTTCCAAATAACCAGCAAGATTGGTCTTGTTGCCACAGGCTCCATTGCAGATGCCAGAAACCAAGCATTAAGAGCTAGAGCTGAAGCTGCTGAATTTAGATATAAAAACGGTTATGACATTCCTGTTGAAGCATTATCAAAAAGAATGGCCAACTTATCTCAAATATACACACAAAGAGCATACATGAGACCTCTCGGTGTTGCTTTAACATTTGCCTCCTTTGATGATGAACAAGGTCCATCATTATTCAAATGTGATCCTGCAGGTTATTATATTGGATCAAAAGCAAATGCAACAGGGCCAAAACAACAAGAATTGACAACAGTTTTAGAAAAGAAATATAAAAAGAAAGGTACAATTGACGGTGATTGGAAAAAAATTGTCGAGTTTGCAATAATCACTTTATCAAATACCTTAAATACAGAATTTAGAAAAAATGATATTGAAATTGGTGTTGCAATCGAAGATAAATTCTTCAAATTAACTCCTGATGAAATTGATGAGCGTTTAGTATCGATTGCTGAACAAGATTAAAAAAAGTAATTTAATATTAATTATACAAGTCATAAATTCATTATTGTAGATAGCCAATTCACCTTCTATATTCTCACCATCTGTATTATATTTGTTTTATGACACATCTACATCCTCTATGCTCTCCTCTGCATCTTCAAAGTCTCCTTCACTTTCACTTTCACTTCTTTCATTTATCTTCCTTCCTTCATTCTCTATTTTAATTTGTTCATTCAATTTATTGATCTCTTCTTCAGTCATTCCAAATTTTCTATACTCTGAGATAATCTTTGTTTCAGCACTATGATTAATTCTTCTGTGATCCATAATCAAAGTTAATGAGTTTCTACCATAAAATTCGATTCCACAAATCTTGCACCTAGTTTTGAACTTCTCATCATTCTCGATTGACTTCTCATAATTCCTTATAGGGTTCCTTCTAACTTTCACCACCCTGAATACATTAGTATTTGTTGACTTTTCTCTCCTTGGTAAATGGTTCATGTACTCAACTGATGAATATTTCAAAAATCTAGACTCTTTTTCCCTTGGAGCTTCCTGATCAACTGGTGGAAGACCTTTATAATGTACAAAATTACTCTGTCGCAGTTCATCTTCCTCATTCATAATAGTAAACAGATCAAAACCAAAAGAAATAACAAAGTTTCTGTCAAAAAAAAAAATTGTTTGAAATTGAGAGGAGTAAAAATTTCAATATTAAAAAAAACGACCCCAGGCAGGATTGAACTGCCGATCTTGCGATTAACAGTCGCACGCCTTAACCAACTTGGCCATGGAGTCTTTGATCTTTGCGGTTTTAGCACACTGTAAACCAAATACTGTTAGATATCTACAGAAAAAGTTTCCAGGTTCGGTATGATCTGTTTATGCTACATTAGCGATTGGGGATTTACAAGCACATTAAAATTTTTTTACAACTCAAATAGTCCTTAGAGAACTGAAAAATGCAGATTCTTTAATTTTGATACATTATCGATTATTCAAGAAAGCAAAGTCCAAAGTAAATTTGTCTAAGAGTAGTTCTACACAGTTTTACTATAATTATTGTCATAAGATATATTCTTTTTAAATTCTAAAGACAAGCTTTTCACCAGAAACTTTATCTTGTTGCAATAAATTTAATGCAATATTTGTAGTTTCTAAACCTTTTGGTAAAACCTTCAAATTTGAATGTTTCAATTCAGGTAAAATCTTTGGAATAACATTAAACCAGAAAGCATCATATCTCTCCTTTGTTTCAGGTTTGATATCATGGATAATACCAAAAAATGTCAATGGAACGTTACCATCGACTAAATAAGCTAGAGTTGAATCAACAAAGCTAACTTTACCTTTTCTATCATCTTCAACAATATCATTTGGGCCTAAGAATAACAAAGAATCCAATTTAGCTAATTCAGAGTCATAAGTTGCTGAATACAATTGTTGAAAAGATTCTTTTGTTGAAACAGTATCCAAACCAAATTTGATTTCACCTTTAGCAGCTGCTTTAATTTGTTGGATAACATCAGAATCATGATAGTTGAAAACATAGTCAGCACCTAATTGTTTTAAATAGTCAAAATTTTTAGGTGAAGAAACAGTAATAACTTTTAAACCAAAAGCTAATTTTGCAACTTGAATAGCTAAAGTACCAGTTGCAGTAGCACCACCCCAAATCAAAATAAATTTACCTTTATCTTCTGCGGAAACGTTTAAATTACCTGCTAATGATAAACTAACAGTAACTAAACCTAAAGTAATACTTGCTGAACCTTCAAATGTATCAATTGGACCTACAGGATAAGTTTCACCTTCTTTCAAGACTTCATCTTTTTTGAAAGTGGCAGCATTAAAAAGAACTGTGGTATTTGGATCAGCAATGACATATTCACCAAATGCACCTCTTGAACTAAAATTACCGTGTAAAAATGTGGAGACGATATCACCTTCTTTGAAACCTTTAACATCAGCTCCGACTTCTGTGACAATACCAGAAGCATCCGAACCAACTACGTTCCCTGGTTGACCTGCTTGAAAAATGATATGTTTCCAGTCAGTTGGATTTGCTGCAACTGCAACTGTTTTGATTAAAAGTTGATTTGAACCAATTTTTGGAATTGGTAATGATTCAACGGTGGAGTAAGCACCTGGTTGGGGGTTTTTAATGATAACAGAGGCTTTGTAAGTTGACATTGAGTTATTTAGTAGTTAAACGCAGCAACTTGGGGAAAAAATCGTGGACTTATATATGTCAAAGTTATTAGTAATGCATCACGTGAATACACCTCAAAATTCGATGTTTATAATACCGAAGGGTTCTTTGGTCCACTCCATTCGATTCCGTATTATTAATATAGAATATGAATTGAAAAATTGAAGCAGTACAAATATCATAAATATTTTATTTATTTTGCAATATAATCATAGACAGTTTTTTCAATTTGAAACCAAGC
Source organism: Millerago galiae (assembly GCA_030568845.1). Taxonomy (NCBI): domain Eukaryota; kingdom Fungi; phylum Ascomycota; class Saccharomycetes; order Phaffomycetales; family Phaffomycetaceae; genus Millerago; species Millerago galiae. The sequence continues at coordinate 243,911 of JAJMIZ010000009.1, read as the reverse complement.
TGAAATAACTTGAGTATCACCGAATGGCAATAAATTTGTTGCAACTAAACCACTTAAACCAGTTTCTCTATCGACCCAATAAAAGTTATTGGTAATACCACACCAGAAACCAGTTTTCGCAGCATGTCCAGTTTGCCCTTTTTGGCCAAATAAAAAGAACGATAAACCCCAGCCTTGTGGTGGATTACCTTCTTCTGGATAAATATCTGGAATGTCATTACTGATATCTGGCTTTGCACCAGGAATACCTGCACGACCAAAGTCTGGAAATTGTGGGATTTGATTCTCAAACATTAAATCAACAGTTTCTTTTTTCAAGATTCTATTACCAGTTAGTGGAGAAACACCATCATTTAGGATTGTCGAGAAGAACTTGACGTATTCTTTTGGTTTTGAAACTAAACCTGCACCACCCGAATGAAATTTTTCATTATCATCAGCAAAAAACTTTTTATATGGATGGTTAATAACTGATGTATTGCCAGTTTTTTTATCTCTAAATGAAACATTAACCAAGCTTTTCTTAACCTTTTCACAAGGTTCAAAAGTTGTTTCATTCATACCTAATGGTTTAATGATGTTCTCTTCAATATAATATCCTAATTTTTCTCCAGTATATCTTTCTAAAGCAACTCCTGCCCAATCAATACCAACACCATAGCTCCAATTTGTACCAAGCTCAAATAGTAATGGGAATTGAAGTTCACGTTCACTTTTGACGTTGAATTCGTCTAAATGGAAAAATTCAGACCATTCTTTATATATATCATTGAAGAAACTATAACTGAATCCAGCAGTATGGCTTAATAAATGTCTTAATGTAATACCATTTTTTTTTGGAGTTAGTTTTAATGAACCATCTTCATTTTTCGAAACAATGGGTAATTTTGCTAATTCTGGAACCAAATTTTCAACTTGTTCAGAATCATCTAATCTTAATTTACCTTGTTCGACTAATTGTAAAACTGCAACTGTAACTAAGATTTTTGTAGTTGAGGCAATCCAAAATGTATTCTCTTCAGTAATTGGTGTATGAGCAGTGGCGTCAGTATAACCTGCTGCGTGAGTGTATAAATTATCACCATTTTTATTTGTAATTGAGACAGAAAGACCTGGGATTTTTTCAATTGAGCCAACTGATTTCTGAATTATATTAGTTAAAGCTGGAGCGGCTTCTGGTTTTAGTTGTGTTGCTGACATTGTTACAGTAATTAATGGAAAATCTATTAGGTACGGAGAGTATTTCTCATATTTATACATAGACTAGTAATGGTGACTGTTGCAACTACTTAAAGATCTCCTCAATTGTGGGGTATAAATGATAGCCATGAGAATACCTCAATGTGTATTTATGTAGGTATTATGATGCACTGTTCCTCAATTCAGAACTTTAATTGTACATCGTTCATCCGTTTTGATTTCAATAGAAATTGAAGAAAAAGGGGTGCTTCAACAGAGCAAAAGGGTCAATGGAGTAATTGATACATTTCAATTGTCTTCAAATGACTTTTTTGAATTAAATTGCTGAATTGATGTTGATTTTACTTAAAAAAATACTATTTTAATTTTTACGTCATTGTAAGGCTGATGATTACGATAATTAGTTTACTCCGATAATTAATTTACTCCGAAATAATAGGATATTTTTATATGAACTTCTTCCTATTATATGAAAATGATACAACCAGGCTCGGTAAACCAAGAGTTTTCATTTAATTTAGAGATAGAGATAAGAGCGGTTTCTTTGCGTATAAAGAATTAGCGAGGGAATGAAAATGTTTCCTCAACTAGGGTTTTCAATAAAATTGGACAGAAAATATACGAGTACATTTCCAGAATTCAAGTTTTCAAACTATTAACACCGTTGAAATTAACGAAGTCTCATAAAGGCTACTGGTATGCAATTATAGTCCTTGCTAGTTACAAAGTGAAAAGGATTTGCCAAAGTTGTGCTTGCATGAACTTTGATAACCTAATTTTGTTTTTTACAGTTGAAGTCCCTGTTGCAGGTCAGTTTTAATTACTGATGAACTCCACTTTAGAGTTTTATCAAGGATTCAAGTACCTGTGAATAACTGATACATTTTTAAAGTTATAGAGAGATAAATTAATCATTTAGTTGATTCGTTAGGAGATCCAAAGTTGAACTAGAATTTGATAAAACAAAAAATTGGATCAATGGATATGTGATTCCATAGAATTCAACCTGAGCTATTTTGTAATTTTAGTCTATAGAGAGTATAATTTGCAAGATGGCTTTATAAAAGGATATCGTGGATGCTTAAAATCTTTCTATTGATTTTGCTAGTGCAGAATTTCTTGTTTGGGAAAATTGACGTACGTTATTCGCGAAAAATAACTGGGGTATTACTTATGCGTATTCGTCATATCTGCCTATCTTTTATTACTATACTTTCACAGAGAACGTTTTAGGTGAGACATCAAGCCACAAATCCTATGAAAGCTCTCAATTCAGGTTTGAAAACGTGTGAATAGTTATGGAGAAATGCTTAGTTGAAATTTACAAAGAAGAAACTTAACGAACTTTTTAGATACTGCTATACATATTCTTTAGCTGTATAATTCTGTCAACTGTAATTAAGACCTAATCTGTAAATTAAAGCTCTTAAAGTGGAATCACGTTGTGTGCAAAAAGTAATGTATCACAAGGTGATATGTATTATATGCAGAATATTTAGTGTTTAAGGAATAGTTGAAAAGGTTAATTTATACCTAATAGTGAGTACCTCCAGCATAAGAATGTGTACAGATACAAGTTTCAATTATAGAGTAGAAGGCACCAAATTCTCTATTTGGAAACTGAGATTAGCCGAATTTAGATCTGAAACCCTTACAAGTTTAAGGTCTCAGACAGTTGTATCAGAAGGTCCAATGAAGTAACAAACAGAGCAGATTGGCACAAAAGAGGAGTGTTCTTACTCCTTTTATTTTCCTATTCTGGATTACTTGTCTCATTGCAAACGACTTTTTGTTTCTAATTTTATCACTTTAGTCGTGAGTCAATTTACAGATCTCATTCAATAAGAACTTTGCTACAAGGCGCTTTGTGTAAACGTGGATGAAAATTGTACAGAAGGGGAATATTGAGTAGAATGAGTGGCCAGATACTACAACTTATAGGAGTAAAGAAATAAAATAATCGTATTAGCGAAATCACTAAACTAAAGCTGCGAATAAAGCAGCAAGTAAGCCGACAGAAACTTTGTTCAAGTTGGCGACACCTTCAAAAGTAGAAATCTCACTTGAAGTGGAGGTATAAGTTAATGGTGCAGAAGTGGATTCCGGCGCCTTTGAAGAAGTACTAATAGTTCCAATTGGTGCAGAAGTAGATTCATAAGTGATTGGAGTTGAAGTAGATTCTAAAGTAGAAATAGTAGTTGATTCTAAAGTACATGGACAATCAGTGATAGTCAAAGTAGTTGGTTCAGTAACAGTGTAAGTCTTATTGTTGAATGTTAATGTAGTAGATTCAGGACAATAAGTAGTGAACTCAGTGACAACTGAGTGTTCAGTGATTGTAATAACGGTTTCGTTATCGTAAGCTGCAGCAACTAAAGCTGGTAAAGCGGTTAATAAGAATCTGAATTGCATGAGCGAATGAATAAGGGATGAAGAATGAAACAGGGAATTTCTTTGCTTTTATACTATTTTTTTCCTTATTGTTTCAGCCTATTTTTATTACATGCATAAGCTGTAAAAATAAAAAAAAAAAAAAAACTACGAAGATCTTGAATGTAAAATCTAAAATTATATGTTAAATTAATTATTTAGTGTCTGCTGCTGCTGCTGCTGCTTCTGCTGCCCTCTTTTTTGCCATTCTTTGACCAACATGTTTCAAAATTAATGGCAGTAAAATAGTGTTTAGAACAATCCAGACAACTAAAAGTCCATAATTCAAACCTAAACCACCTCTCCATAAATTCATGAATAATACTTTTGAAATTTCATTAGAGTTATGAATTGGCATCATGTAACCATATCTATAGAATGGAGAAATTAATCCAATAGGAGAGAAACTTGGTGAAACGTTCAAAATAACAAATGAGATTAACCAAAATCCTAAAAATGCAGGATTGTATGCAAAGATTAACATCGCCATATTTTCATTAGCACCACCAACTGCTGCCATTGTTAAATATGTAGAAAACCAATAAACAACAAAACCAGCTTTACCATAAGCCAAGGTGAAATTTATCTGGAATATTGCTGAAACCGCACTTATAAACAATGATAGAACTAAATATGACAAGTGAGTACCAATGATTCTGTATAATAAATATTGTCCGATATGAACATATGGTAATAATATTTGATGAACAGCAGCAAAAAAACTGAATAAAAAAAAACTAATAATGATCAAAAAAATTAAACCAACTTGTAATGGAGCAACTAGGGTACTATTATCATAAGGTCTATAATCTAAATAATTGAAATTTGGCAAATTAGTAATCAAGGAAATATTGTTCATCAAGGATAGTTTTTGTTCATCACTCAATCCACTTGTTAAATTACTTGCTATTGAACCATATAAACTTTGAAAAGTTGTTTGGATTGATTCTAAAATTGGGACAATTAATGGTTTAATAGTAGAAATGTCACGACCACTTTCATAAACAAATTGAACAACGGTTGGGACTTGATCCGTGTTGCCGTTATATAATTCATATTGATTATATGTGGAGTTTGGGTATACATGTACTGCACTCCAATAATTTCTATGATGAACTTGAGTAATTATCATGTCACTTATATTAGTTGGATTATTGAATTTAGAATTAATGGCCTCTGTAGTATTATATATTTCCCAAGTACCTAAAGTTTTAAATTCATCAGTTGTTAAAATTGAATATATTTCTTCTCCAATTAATGGTTGAATATTACCAAATTCACTATCTTCAATGATCACCAGCATCTTTAATCTATGCAAATTACCTGCTCTGTTATATAATGAACCCCAGTATACTGAGAATGCAGCAATGATTAAACATGCAAGATAAAGCCAAATTTTTAAGTGTGCTATAACCACCTTGTTACGCAAAGATGCAACTGATGGATGGAAGAAACCAACTTTTGCAGGCACAGCTGGTGGACTGGAATTGGTATTATCTTCTTTATTGGATTTATTCGAATGTGAACTGAATATACTTTCCTTGTCTTCTTCATCAACTTTTGAAAAAGTTCTTGCCAATGATGGTGCATTGAATAAAGCTTCTCCAACTTCATCTGATGAAGGCAAATAACGAGCGAGATCCTTCTCTTGCTGCTCTTTGTCAGATTGACCTTCAATATCTGATGAACTCATATTAAATTGATCCAAATAGAAAAGTTCAAGTACTTTCACTTCTTTTAAATACATTTTGTAAATAAGTCCGAAAACCCGTGTGACATCACCGGATTAGGCGTTAATTACTATTTTAGGAAAGTAACGCCTGTTGTTTTTAAGATTTGACACATAAAGTTGCTAAAATGAATTCGTAATTTGTCATCGGGTCTTAACATAAGAAACGTTGTGTTGAATCGTACAGCAATTATTAATCAAAAATTAGGGAATTAATGGAGTTACGTTGCTTCGGATGTTTTTTAGAGGGTCCTTTTTATTCTCCGTTGGGAAGATCGTTGGTTGAATTTACATTTAATCGGTAGATTGTCTATTCATATAACTTTTTGATAACTTGTGACCATTTTTTGATACCTTTTATAATATCTTCATCTTCTAAATAACTAATACTTAATCTAACACTTCTTTTACCCCAAGACCTTTCGTCGTTAATAAGTTCGAAGAAATTACCATCAGCTAAAATAACATTTTCCTTTTTCAACTCATCAACGATTAAACTTGAATTATATTTTTCTGGTAATGTAACCCAAATAAAATAACCACCTTCAAAACCAGAAGCTTTTGTACCACTTGGTAGATATTCTTGGATTAAGCTTTTCACCAGATTTGATCTATGCGAATAAAGTTTTCTAAATGAATTAATAATCCGATTAATTGAACCATTTTTCAAAATTGTACCAACAATATTTGAATTTAATTGTGCTGGTGAACCACCACTAATATTTGCACCACCTTGACTTAATTGATGAACCAATTTTTCGTTAACACTTTCCTGATAACCAAATCTCAGACCTGGTGCAATTAATTTGGAAAAAGTTGAATTTGAAATTGTATTACCATACTCATTAGTGAATGTTTCTCTATCTAAATGAGTCAATCTTTTCAATTTTGGTTTAGGTAAAGTATCTAAAGATTCTGTATAGTCCAATAGATCATAAACATCGTCTGTAATTATTAACAAATCATATTTTCTTGCTAATTCAATTAATTTCAATCTTGTCTTCAAACTATATGTTTGACCACCAGGATTGGAAAAGGTTGGGACACAGTATAAAACGAATTTGAAAATTTTTTTATTGATATTTGGCATTGAGATTAATTTTAAATCATCTGAATTTGATGAATCATTATATTCAATTAATTTTTTTTCTAGTAATTCCAAATTGATTTCACCATTTTCAAATTCATCAATTGCTGTGATTTTACCACCAAATCCTGCATCAATAAAAGTTTCATTAATTAAAAAATATGTTGGTGTGATTATGAAGGCCTGCTTAGTGTAATTTGTATGTGGTAAAGTTGTTTGTGTTAAGATATTCATGATACCATAGCTTGCACCTCCAGTTAAATTCAGGTAGTTAGCTGAGCATTTCTTATCCAAGATAAAAGATGAATTAATGAAGTTTGATATCTCTTCTCTAACCCATAGAGAACCAGGGTCTGATCCATATGATAATGGATGTCTGTTTGCTGGATCTAAATCATATTCTCTTTTGTTCAACAATAGCTCAGTTGTAGCTTGAACAATCTCTTTAGATGGAAGCAACGAGTCAGTTGGATGACCTTTGAAGAAATTGATCTGTTTCATCAAGTATTGAATAGAATACGTGAACGAATTGAATAAAGTAGCAATGGAAATAAAACTCTTATCAATTTTCTACTCCGGTATTTTTCGCTTATTTTTACTAATTCATTAAAAATATTTATTTTTCCCATTCTTCAAGTTCAGTTTCTTTCGTATCTTCAGGAACGCAATCCAGATCGTTGTATAAATGTAACAGAGCATTTTCTATGCATTTGTTTTTCAAAATTTCACTTAATTTTGGATTTATTTCATAATTTTTAAATTTACAATTTTCAATGATCATAAACACTTTGTACCAGTACTGTGAATTTATTGTTAATTCAAATAATAGATCCAATAAATCTTTTCTTTGTTTAAAGTCTATCTTTTCATCTTTAATTTCGATTATTCTTAATAATTGCTTAACATTTTCATCATGATTTTCTTTGGAAATCCCTAAAATTAATAATTCAATTGACTCAAAATCTAAATATCTTCTGATTTTGGTATGCTTCAGTATGATTTCTAATGCCATTTCCATTTTATTCAATTGGATTAGTTTAGCCAATATTAGATTCAAATAAAATGATTTCAAAATTGGTATGGAATCATTATGATTCATTCTTCTATATAAAACTTGTTCTAATTTTCTCGATTTTGCACTGATTGTCATTGCATCAACTAATTCAGGATAATCTTTAACTGAATACCTCTTATTGAAACTTACACTATTCTCGATGTGTTTGAACCCTCTATTGAAACCATGAACTCTTGAAGCAGATTCTGCAACTAAATTTTTGTATAATTTCTTAAGTTTATAATCAGGCTCGACTCCATCATAATTTAATATCATCTTATATATTTTTTTGACTTCTCTAATATATCCAACTTGTCCAATGATACTCAATAATTTAACTAAGTAGTCTTTATCGATGATAATCTTCTTCAAAATATAATCATAATGCGAATAAACAATTTCAACTTCATCCAGATCGATTGCTTTTTGGAAAAATTTCTTTAAAATGGCTGAATTTATATTTATTTCTTTTAATTCTGAAAGGTGCAAAATATCTGACGATAGTTTGATATTTGGGTTATGGTAAATAATTAATTCAATTGTACTTTTATTGATATCTTTATTTTCTCGTAACAGTTCAAATACGTATGTACTTGGTTTCTCTATTTCTTTGCCTTGTAAATATAAAGAAACTATTAAACCTGATGTAACATTATTTTGGCGTAATCCCACATTATATTCAAGAAGTTCAATAAAACTTGGGTATTCTTCTCCCAACTTCAATAAAGCCAGTTCTAAATCCCTTGATAACTTTTTATCAATTGTAGAAACAACTCTGCTTATATTCTTCAACGATAAATCACTTATTTTAATGCCATTCGTTAACGTCTCATTCAATAATGAATATAAAACCTTTTCATCATTTTCAACAATACTCAAAGCTCTTTCGCTAAATGAGCCGAGATTCTCTTTCTCAATACTCGAGACTATATTCTCATACTTTTTGAATCGATCTTCACTGCTTTTAAACACATTTTTAAACTCTTGTAATGCTAGCGATGACCTCTCTTCGGACACCCTTTGAATTGCTGCATTTCTAGTCAGAATCGTTGTGCTATTGAACCTCAGATTGGATCTAGCTGCATATATCATCGGCCTCACACTTGACTTACCAGCAGAAACCCTTTGAAGAAGCATCGATTTAATCCTTTCTTTTATAGTACGATTTGAAAAAAATTATGTAAGTGAAAAAAAATTCATTCATCAACAAATTTTAGAAAGATCGAAAATTTGAAGATGTTGAGATCAACTGTACTCCGTGCTGCGAAGAGTGTGAGTTATTTATCTATGTTATCTCCCGGACCACTTTACTAATACTTTCAGAGCTCTCCATTTTTGACTCCTTCTTTATTAAGTTCAAGAGCCCAACTCCAAAGAGTTCAATTCCAAAGATTTAATTCAACTTCAACAACTTCTGAAATCTCTAACCAATTACAAAATTTCCAAGCCACTGCAGAAACTGCAACAAATGTGACATCTCAGGCTATTGGTGAAGCTTCTTTACAATGGGGTTATTTACAGTCTATCGGTTTAGCCAAATCTTGGTGGTGGCCTCCAGATTTAATCCAACATTTATTAGAAATAGTCCACGTTTCAACTGGTTTGCCTTGGTGGGCAACCATTTCTTTAGTTACAATCGGTGTTAGAGTCGCTATTTTCCCATTATATATTAAATCTTCTGATACGATGGCTAAAAATGCAAGAATTAAACCTCAATTAGATGAAATCCAAGCTAAATTATTTGCTGCCAGTGATGTTTCTGAACAACAAGTCGTGATGTTAGAACGTAAAAAATTATTAAAAGAACATGGGATTAAAAATCGTTATTTAGCTGCCCCAATTCTTCAAGTCCCATTGGCAATTGGTTTCTTTTCTGGTCTTAGACATATGGCAAATTATCCAGTTGATGGTTTCACTAACCAAGGTATATTATGGTTCCAAGATCTAACTGCTGCTGATCCTTATTTAGGTTTACAATGTTTATCTGCTGCCGTTATTATGGGTTTTATGAGATTAGGTGGTGAAACCGGTGCTCAGACTTTCAGTCCAACAATGAAGAAAATCTTCACCATTTTACCTTTAGTCTCTATTCCTGCAACAATGTCATTCAGTTCCGGTGTTGTTTTATATTTCTTTGTTAATGGTTTATTCTCAGTTTTCCAAAGTTTCTTATTAAAACAAAAATTCTTTAGAAATTATTTTGGTTTAGCTGATATTGTTCCACCCCCACCTGTTGATCCAAATGCTCCTCAAGAATCAATGATGGAGGCCTTCAAAAGAAATATGGATAAAGCAAAAGAGCAAGCTGCCAAAAAGGCTGAAGCCAAAGAAAAAGAAGAAGAAATGAAAAAAATTGCTGCAAAACAAAAAGAAAACAGCCATATTAAAATTATTAAAAGAAATTCAAAGAAGAAAGATTAATATGATTTTTGTATATAGTGAATAAAACGGAGTTTGTAAATAAAAAGGCTATTAATATATTAAAAAATGTTTTATTTTTTCTTTTTTCTTGATTAATTCTATTTAATTGTCTTGAATTGACTGTTCTTCTGTAAATACACTTCCTGGGGTTTTAATTAGAAATTGTAGAATGCTTTGTAATGCTCCTAAATCACTACCCATGCTTGCTCCTAGTGAATCATTATTTAAAAAACTCATCGAAAAAACTATTGCTAAATTAACCGCGTCCATTCTATTCTTCTCTGAATGCTGAATAACTTTATTTAAATGTTCAAATAGTCTTTTCAATAAATGATAATTAGATAATGGTAATTGTGGAATTAAGTTTCTCAAATTCTCTTCTAAGCTTCCATACTTTGTTGCTTCCACGAATTCTGATAACAATTCTGTTGTAAATAAAGTTTCTGGCAATTCTCTCAAATATGATTTGAAGCAACCTGCCAATGTATTTATCTCAAACCAACGATCATCTTCTAATGTGAATTCACCTCCTTCATCAAATGCTTGCTTTAATAAATTGATACTAACAACAGATCCAGGAATTCTATATAAACCTGTTTCATCTAGACCTCTAACTTCAATTTCTTGTAATAATCTTTCAACAATCTTTGGAATCAATGTACCTTCTCTTTCACAAACATCAGAAATTGGAACACCAAAAACTTTTGAACTTGTTAAACCTTTAGAATCTTTTGATAAGTATGTATATCTTTTTGATAAATTTAATGCAGCAATCCAATTTCTTGCTTCTTCGTTGCTTGTGGCTTGGAAGCAGAATTCTTCACCACCTCTATCACTGACTATCTTGAAAAATCCTTCAATATTTGAATGAACAAACAATGGTTTATATTTAAATAATTGGATTTGTTGATATGGTTTAGAATGCTTACCTGATAAATCAACAACATTTATATCTGGTAGATCATCTGGGTGAATAATTTTATCTGGTCCTGACCAGTTACTACCAACATTAATTGAGAATGGTCTAACAGATCTAAATAAACCACCTAGTTTTTTACCAACACCAGATGCAACTTTGGAGGGAGATGATGACGCTGTTTGAGTTGATGATGCTGAATTTTGACGTCCTTTACGCTGTTGTTCATTTGGAGGTGGAATTTCTTTATTTAAGGATAATGATGCGGTTGCTTGAGATAATAATTGGGTTCTTTTTATATCACGCTCTTGGTTTTCTAAAGTTTCTCTTTTATTTGAATCTCTTTTAATCTTTTCTAATTCAGTTGAAATTAATGGTCGAAATAGCTTATTATTTGGATCTTTATTTTCTAACGATGAAATATTTAATAAAACTGGGAAATCTGGTAATCTGGCATTTTTCAATTTATATAAAATATCAAATTCTTTATTAACTTCATCTGTAATTGGTTTATTATTTGCTTCATCATTTGAGTTATTTGTTGAATTCATATCAATGATATTTGAAATACAATTATATGTAAAACGACGTTTATCAAAATTAATTAATTTTGAGTTTTCAATTGACATATTTGGAACATAATTTGAAATCTCCAGTAGCCTTTCTACGAACCAACCAATACATGGAGTCAAAGGTCTTTTTAAGCCTTCCGACAAATCAGCTACTTCAAAACTTGGTAGCAATCCTAAAACTTCATTGATTGTTTGAATTGGTTGATCTTTTAAAGCTGATGCAGCTTGAATCCAACTATCAACAAATAATCTTGATTCTGGGGAAACGATAGCTTGTGTGATAGCTGATTCGATAAATGATGGAACATGGGGAGACAACTGCCCATTAACTAACGATGACGTATTAAATAAATCTGCAGATTTCATTCTTAACCTTGCAATTGTTAGAGTTTGTAAAATTGAAACTAATCTTAGAGCCCTTTCGTCTTTGTTAATATTGACATCAGAGATCTTAAACTTAAATAAGTTTTCTAAATTTGTATGGACATCAAACAATAATTTAACAGGCGGTGGAAATTTTTTAATGATTTTATCTTCAATATTATCACCATATAAGCTTTGAATCCATGAAAAAATATTTAATATCTCTAATTGATCTTCAGATTTATTGGAATCATTTTTAAATCTAAATAATGAAGTCAGAGATTTTGATGATTGAACCTCTAATAATTGAAAAACATAAATCCAATCAGAAATTGAAGTTTTTTGGAACAATCTATTTACAAAAATATCTAGTTTATTAACAAAGCTTTCAGCCTCTCTAAAATTAGTTGGCAACGCAAAGCCTGAAATGTCAATGTTAAATTCACCATCAACATTTGGTAAACCTCTTGGATACAGATCTAGTGGTCTATAACACTTTTTGATATAATCTTTTCTGAGCTTTTTGTAAAGATTTGATAGAGCATTATAGATTTCATTCATTTCATTTTTTAATTCAATTGAATCTTCAAATTTCAACAAAATATCTTTCCAGAGGACAACAACGTCATTATCAATGATTTTCAGTAATTCAATGAAAATTGATTTATTTTTCAAATCGTTTGTGAAATCCGAGTAATGTTCACTGACTAAAATAAACAAAGCTTCTAAAATACCAATTTGGATATTACCAACATATTTCCAATTTACATTCGGATCATCATTTGAAATATTACTTGACCAATCTGGGAAGTTAATGGATGAGTTTGAATCATTAAATTTTTGGATTGATAAAGCGCAGGATTTTGCACCAACAAATCTTTTTGTTAAACTTTCTAATAGCTCAGAAGTTGTAACAAAACTTTTATAAGTAGTGAAAAAAGTTGTTGTATAAACCCCGTTATTCATTTTTAATTTAAAGAATTGATTATCTAAAAATTTTTCAGTAAAATGCTCAACATCTTCTTTATCAATTTTTTTAGAGAAAACATTTGCAGTTAAAACCAAAACATCGACCATTTTTTCAAAAGTACCAGCTTTAAGAACCACATTTAAAGGTTTCATTAGCGAGTTCAAAACGTCAGAGTTATCTAAACTTGCAAAAAGATCAATTTCATCACCTTGAGAAGTATCAAAATTAATAGAGGCTCTATTAGAACCAGAAAATTGACTTAATCTATGATTTGAAATCTTTGATAATCGTTTAGAAGATGGATTTTCAATAACGACAGAAACAGGCCTTGATGATTTCCATTCTTCGGAAGAATTGCCTAATGATTTGAAGATTAAAACATCATCAACATGGTAAACATCTGATCCAATATTAAAAATATCACGAACTGATTTCAAAAAAGTATGCTGTTTCGATGGAGCTGGTAAATTTTGATTCAGTTGATGGGATTTAATATCAATATCTTGAATACCAGTAATCTTTGAAAAGTTCTGTAAATTATTTGAATTTAATTGTTGGGTTGGAAATCCACTTGCCCCAATCAAAACGTTTTGGTTGAATAATCTATAGCTTGGAATAATTTCTGAAAATAGGGTAGGTAAATAAGAACCTGTAATCAGTGGAGTTCTTTGATCATTTTCAGAGTAAGGACCAACATTGTCACTTTCAATTGATAAACTCAATTCCATTACAGAAAATTGGGTTAATGGAGGTAATTGGGTATGATTAGAAAATGAATTAATCAATTGTTTAATTAGTTCAGGATTTTCATGAAATTTACTTTTTGAGCTTAAGGAACTAGCTTCTTCAACATTTTGCAAATATTCATCCCATCTATTGAATGAAACCTTAACTCTTTGAACTCTTTTTTCACAGTTTTTCAAAGTTGAATTTTCAATATATTTAACAGTTAAATCACCAAAATAAGGAACAACATTACTTTTAGAATATGTTACTCCAAGACCTTGAGGAGCAATAACATGATAAGAAGATCTATGACTTGCTTCACTTATCATTGTTCTTCTGTCTAATTCAAATACAACAGGAGCCCATTCATTTGAAATAATTTTAAGATATTTATCATTTACTAAAGACCATGTTTTCCTTAATCTTAAAATTGGCATTGAACAGATAATTGTAGCGATAGCTAACCAACTGACCATATCACCAATCTTATCAAAAATACAACCTATCTCAATCCATTTTGATAAAACTTGAGCTCTTTTAAGATCAGAACGCTTACATTCTAAAGAACCAAATAAATGATTAACCAAAATTCTGCCTAAATAATGAATATTTGTAGTCGAATTGAAGATTAATGGATTTAATCTTGTATAAGATACATTTTCTAATTCATATAATAAGGAAGGATCACTTTTTGGGTTCCAAAATTGATTAAACTTTAAATCAATAATATTAATTTGATGAGTCAAATCATTTGAGTCTAATTTTAGAAAACTTTCAATATTTGTTAAAGATAAAGAACCATTTGAATCAAAAGGACGTTTTGTAAAACTTGTCAATTCTTTCATTTCTGATTGTTTTTTAATAAATAATTTTCTTATATTTTCAGTCAAATTTTCATCATGTTGAGAAATACCAATTAATAATCTTTCGATTAAATCTGAAACATCATTATCCAATAGCATACCAGGAAAAGTATCAATGATTGTACTAATAACTAATCTTAATCTTTGAGTGACAGCATAATCAGTATTATTTGAAATCAACACCTTTTGATTTGAGGCATTTTTACTTGATTTCTGTGAAGTAAAAGTGATTGAGTATTCAATAAAGTATTTCAGACTTTCTTTGACGTCACCAAATAAAGGCAAAATTAATAACAAATTATAAGATAATTTATCATCATTTAAAGTGTTGAATATTATTGTATGACAAACACTTTCTAAAGTACCAGAAACTATTGAATTCGTAGAATTTAACTCCAAATCAGGATGTGGATAAACTTCAGACTTATATAGCAATTTTGCTTTTGAAGTTCTATAAGACTCAGTAATTGGAATACTATTTAAAGGTGTTTTGACTTCAGCTTTTAGGTTAGACCTTGATGAAGCTGTTGATAATCTTTTTTGTCGTATATTTGTTGGAGTAGTAGGTAATTGTGATTCCACTTGATTAAACTGAGGATCAAAAGCTTTAATATTTAGATCACTAGGTAGTTTATATAATGATAAAGTTGAACCTTTTAATTCCGCTTTATACATTTTCCAAGAATCTGAAGTTATGTTGTTCCAGTTGCTAATATTAGAACCTTTATTAATCCAGGAAGTTTTTAAAACAGTATCATCATAATTATCGTGCTGGAAGGGTCTTGAAGATAAAGAAGTGCTTGAAACGGTAACTTTTGAATTTTTCAAAGATTTCGAAAAATCACTTTCAGATAAAGTTTGTGGTGATTGAGTTCTAGATATGGTAGGTTGATTGATTGAGGAAATTGATTCCGAATTTGGGATAGATGTTATTGAATGACCACCAAATGGATTTGAGCTTATTGATGAGGTTGATTGAGAATGCTTAGCATCCGAGTATAAACTTTCTTGAGCGATTGATTGAGTTGATTCACTATATCTCAATACATTTTTCTCTTCTATACTTTTTAAATTAGAATGACCATTTGCAGAAGAGGAAGTCTTCTGCTTCTCAGCAGATAAACTGTTTCTCTTACTCCTCGATGTCCATTTCATCATCCTTGTAACAATCAGTTAGTATATCGTAAAAAGGTTTAAATCTCAGTAACTCATTATTGACAAACATCAGTCCAGATCAACAAGTTGATTAATAATACTGATATACACATGAACACGTATTCACTTTCTAAAAGATTCAACCAGATAGTGAATGTTCAAATATAAGTAAACCCTACCGCGTTTATGTGTTGATCAGCAAGAGAATGTTGATATGGAGATAAATGGCAAAAAAATGGGTTCAAAAGACAGAGAGAACATTCTCAAGATGAAATACTCACTTTTTTAACGAGTGAAGGAAGACTGAAGAGTACCAAAGACGTTTTCAAAGCAATTGGACTGAGTTAAATGTTAATTTAATTAGTGTATTTTTACATCATGAAACAAAACAAAATTCCCGATTCCAACATTTCTGGGCTACCCGGAACTCATAACGAAGGACCTAAACCGTGATTCAATCTGTTAATTTGAGCAATAAGAGTGACAGAAAGTTAATATTATTGTGCGTTTGTTATTTAGTTGATAATAAATGTCTTTTAATATTATAAATCGGGTTATTTTAAGAGTTTTACATTGTCTTGTGACAAATATACAGCGGATTCGTATAAATTCTAATGTTGCTAAATCAATAATAAACTGAGGCGAATGAGTCTATAAATAAAGATCTGTCATATACGGAATGCTTCCAGGTCAAATTGAATAGAACCTCCTACGGAAATGTTTTAAGGATTTTATAATGTAAGTAACTAGATCAATATACGAGTTCGTGCGTTTCTCATTAATAGGTCATTAACTACCCATCAACTTGAAAATAAAGCGAGTATTATATAAAAACAATCAGTAAACGCAGTCCAACTAAATATACTCAATACAATAAGATTATGGCCCATAACTAAAGTATCTAATTTAAGTTATATCACGAAACCACTGTTTCTGCTTCAATGCACCACCATGCAAAGCGATAAAATTTATATTCGAACTCAGCTTTTACATCGCAAAGGAACTATTAATATAAATAATCTATAAACTTAATTCAGCTAATTTTAAAACTGCTTCTTTTGTTTTGGCACCACCAATAAAGCCAGCTGCATGTATGAATACACAACCTTCAACACCTGAAGCTTTACTCAATTCATCATCCCTTAAACCTCTCCACTGTTCAGGTAAACCTTTTCTGTTTTCAAATGAGGTACTTGTGATTGGAACAGTTGAGATTCTCCAGCTTTTACCAGAATCTTCAAATAAAACAAATAAGGCTTCACCTTCTTTACCATTTTCCTTTTCAACATTATACAAATGTTCTTTCCATGGTGCAAATTGATCTAAGACAATAATCTTACCGGATTTGCTGACATTAAATCTTTCTTCAAAAGCTTTTTCAACAACAGTTTTTGCTGGTAACCAAGATAAACCGTAAGATTTAACAACATTGACAAATGCATTACCCATTATTTGGGATGCGACTAAAAATTGTGCATCAAATGTTGCATCTGATTGCTCTCCGTTCCAGAATGGATTCAAATTGGCAATGATTGATGGTAATGTAATTGATCTATCTTTGAATTTGGCTTCTGATGTAGTTTCATATTTATTTATACCATTATCATTGGCATCAATAGCTTCAATAAAGTCTTTATAGATTTTTAAATATAGCAAATCAATTATTTTTGAATCTTGTGTTTTGATGACTTCAGAGATTATCTCTCTACCAAAATGTTTATAAACTAAACCTGCAGAACTTAGTTTAGTTTGGAAGTTTTCTGAAAAAGTTTCTTCAAACCCTCTTTGGTGATGGTCGAAAAACTTAACACCATCATATTTACCACTGACATCAACAACAATATCACTTTCTTCCCATTTAATTGGATCTCTTGAACGTGTTAATGAGGCATTAGTCCATTTTGGTAGTAATCTCAACATGAAAACGGCCAAAGCTTCATCTGCATGGAATGATCCACTGTGTGTGCAAATTCTTAATGACATATTTAACTTTTGTTTCTTAAAATTAGATTCTTCCATTAAAATATTTAAATTAATTTAATCCAATAAAATTTTCCGTTATATAAGCGATGAGCGTGGACCTACCGAATTTATTAACTTTATCACATAGGTGATTAAACGGTATTTACTGAGTAAATTCGATACGAGAATGTCATTAAGAATACCGTCAAGTGAATATTCCCAAGACTTCGTATAAACACGTAATATAGTGATATTTTTGGTAAGTGCAACATAATTCGCGGAAGTTGACACCGAAAGATCGAAATTCATCAACAAAACATTAAAGGAATTGATTAAAAAATGACTGTTGAAGCGAATCACAGGCTTCTGCGGAAGAATAGCAGAGCAAGAAGAAACTCTGTGGTGCAGCGGATTGCATTGAGTGCACATCACGGTGAAGTAGGTCTTTTTCATTCATTTAAGGTGATGTACTAACAGGAAATAGGACCATGTCGATATTGATTCCCATGCTAATAACATTTTAAAAAGAACAAAATCTTTAGAATTCTTAGGTGAACACTCCAAGGTTGAAGATAATAATGTCTTATTATATCCGTACACAGAGAATGAAAGACATGATCTGGTTAAACAGTATTTAGATGGTTTCGATTATGATATTCTACCAAGCACCGATGATATTGATAAATTGAAAGAAACCAAAAATATTAAATATACTAAATTCCTTGAGTCTTGCCAATTTAGAAAAAACATTTACGAAGATTTAAATCTAAGAAGCAAAGAGATTATCCAGAATTTAAAAGATTTAACGATTAAATATGATACAGTTATTAGAGAAACCTATGAATTCCAATCTCAGTCAAATGCATTAATTGATGAAAAGACTAAGTATGAAAGATTAAATTCAGAAATTAAAAATGATTTGAATTTTTATGAATTATTATATACTTTTACAAGAAAATTAAATAATCCAAGTCCAAATATTGTCAAAAGAGACAGCTTTTATAAAATGCTAGCTCAATTAGATGAATGCATTCAATTCATTAATGATCATCCTCAGCATAAAGAACACGAAACTTATTCAAGAAGATTTAGGCAATGCTTGACGAGGGCTTTAACTTTAATTAGAAATTATGTTATTAATAATTTGAAATCAATTAGAGATGAAATTAGCTCAAAAATTAATGATACTAAATTAGGATCAGTGACTCATGAAGCTTTATTGTACACTAGATTTGGTACTGATTCTGAATATTTATCACCAGTTTGTGATGAATTATCTAAAAGAGCAATCCATGATAAAGAATATGAAGGTTTATTAAACGATTGCTATAGTTTTTATTTTCGAATTAGATCAAAATTATTACAAAATAAGATTAGTGAACAAATTCAAATTTCAAACGTTGATCAAAAAAACAAATCTTTAGTTGAAATAATTCAAAGATCAATTTCTCATTTCACCCAAATTTACAAAGATGAGTATGAATTATTTTTCAAAATTTTTACAAGAAATAATAACAACCAATTTAATTTTTGGTTACAACAAATCTCTGAGCCATTGTATGACTTTTTAAGGAACCACATTTTATATGAACAATCAATTTCATCACTATGTGAAGCTGCAACCCTATTAGAAAAATACTATGAATATGAAGATCAATTGGAACCAATGAATGATTCTTACGAAGAAATCAATCAAGAAGAAACCTATAATTTCGAAAAAGATATTGATCTAGGTGAAATTTTCCAACCAATTTCTCAAGATATACAGTCAAGATTAGTCTTTAGAGCTCAAGCTTATGTCAATGACAATATTGTTAAATATAGACCAACTGCAAAATCTTTTCAAATAGGGCATAGAAGAAAATCAGTTAAGCCAGTTGAAGAACCATCTGCTGATGATGACGAAACTTCAACAATTATAACCTCATTAGATAACAAGAATGATGATGGCAATGAAAATAATTGGTATCCACCATTGAAAAAAGGTGTTGCATTATTGTCAAAAATTTATCAATTAATTTCATCAACCGTTTTTGATGATCTAGCTCATAGCATTGTTCATGATTGTATTATTTCAATGAAGCAAGGTCAGCAAGTTTGTGAATTAACAATGGGTAAATTAGATTCCAATTTATATTTTTTAAAAAATTTATTAATGTTAAAACAGCAGATTCAAAATTTTGACATTGAATACGTCAGTAATGAAACATTTTTAGATTTTTCAGGTATTGGAGATATTATTAGTAAATTTAGAAATGGGTCAAGTGTTTCAAATGATGTTGGATTTTTAGAATTAGTTAAAGAAGGTGTACCAAAAGTTGTTAATAATATGATTGACGCACGAGTTGAATTACAAACTGAGTTAAGAAATCTTGTTCATATTTTTACAGAAGATGCTGTTAATCAAATCATTGAACCTGTTGTTAATTATAAAGTTGAAACTTTAGATAAAGATATTTTAAAATTCCAAGAGAACATTGAAGAATCATTACCAAGAATTAAGAAAGACATTGATTTATTCATTGACGATCAATACGTTGTTACAATGTTAATTGATGGTATTCAAGAGTTAGTTATACAAAGTTATGAAAATTTCTATAATCAAGTCGTTTCAAATCAAGGTAATGTTGAATCATTGATTGAAGTTGATTCATTAATTGGTTTCATTGGTGAAGTTGTAAGTGAGCTTTTCAAAGCTGAAGTTGAAGAAAACGCTTTGAGTGCATTCAAAATAAATATTGAAAATCATAGTGATGAAGATTTAAATGTTTCTGAATGAATACTGTATAGATTAATTATTACCATCTTCTTCATCCATTGGATTATATGTATTAGCTGTAAGTAGTCTATTGAGTTCTTCCTTAACGAAATCAACTTTAGTAGAATCAATAAGTAGATGAGTATCATCTAATTCTTCAATAACTATATCATGCTTATCAGAGTCAATATTCACAATCAGTGCCTTTATTGAAGGATCACACTCGATCATCACACCTTAGAATTGTTAGAATAGGACTAAAGACGTCTAATTCCTCCACTTACCTTTAATTGCTCGAGGCATTGAGGATGAAGTTGTACTTTCAAGTTTATAAACTGAAATATCGCGAAAATTAGTAAGCAAATCACCTGACGCATCACATGATTTTATGAAGCTGAACTCTATTGATTTTCACTCATACAATGATGGTTCTATCCAATTGCATTCGTTACAGTTGGAGCGGGTTGTGCGATTGTTAAATCTAATTTGAATGGAGAAAATCTCAGGAATCCATAGAAATTTCCTGGTTTTATAGAGAGTATAGAATTCGCTTTTTTAACATAAATAAGCTATAAAGATTGAAGCACTTGCAATTATTTTCAGCATTCATTAATAGTTTGAATAAACGAATCCTTCATTTTTCCCAATTAGCTTTTAGTATCTTCCAAATTTGTTGAATCAAAAAGGAGGGCATGGTAATAGTTGATAAATACAGCTAACCCATTATTCAATCTTAAATTATTTGAATTACTATCAAGGTTCCATATACCACAATCTCTAAATAGATTAATCGAGCCATACACTTGAAATATGTTTCATTAACAACTAAATCCTTAGCAGTACAGCGAAGCTCAACACGATCATCAGGTTCACAATATCTAGAAGTTGTTACAGAATTAAAAGAATCTCTTAAAAAAATGCCCTGCTACGACATTTGATGCTAAACTAAGCAAATAATGATTAGACGGATTCAATTTTTTGATGAGGTATTTTAGTTCCTTGAGAAGCATAAAATATTTTTTTTGACACAAGATGGAAACAATAAAGATTGTCAAAGATGAATTAAACTTGACGTGTGAAGAGAAAGTCATTAGCTTCTAAGTTAGATACTAATTGAGCCAGTGTTAATGAATCTGAACGAAGGGTACTAGAGGTCATTAGCTAAGATTTCAAAAGAAAAGACTACCCTCAACAGACATGAAAATTTGAGTTAATTAGATAACCGGAATGAAGAGGGTACGATATAGAAGAATTTGAAGTAAGATGCACATCAGAAGTATTTGTATATATTTTCTGTGTATTTTGTTGTTTTCTTTAACAGAGTAGCTAAGTTAAATGTAGACTCAATCCATATTAAATGAATTATCTTGAACTACCAAAGAAGGAGGGGATAAATCTACTAAAGACACCACCTGAAACTCTGCCAAAGACATCTGAAGCTAATGCATTTGCTTTACCAAATTTATCACATTTTGTAAATGCTAAGGAATTTGTCAAAGTTAAAGAAACTGCAATAATAACCAACATCAAAGATAAAAATTCAAATTTTAATAGAGCTAAAAAACCTAACACTGACCATAAAGTTGGGATTATGTATAATAAGATCCAGAAAACTTTTGAATCAATTGGGTTTATATATCTATCAGGATTAGCAGTTTCGAAGACCCAAATACTACCACCGTTTTCATCTGTCTCATTCCACCAACGTAAACCAACTAATAATCTACCACTGATATTTTTAACGTTCCAAAAATCAGCAGCTAATAATAGTATAACAGTAATGAAGAAAAAGATAAAATTTGAAGTGAATAAAGTCCCTAGAATGTATGTAAGAGGAGCACCTACTCTGAAGGCTATGAAGAACAATAGTGCAATTGGATGTGAGGACTCACTAAGTCTTTGGTATAATGTACGAGAACCACTGTTAGCTTGATTATCCTGTACGTCTTGAGGAATTGTATCTGACTGGAAAAACAATTAGTAAAGGTAAAAAAATAGTAAACTTAAACAATTAGTACTCACCATTCTTCTAATTAACTTCTATAACTCCCAATTTTAGAGCCAATTCAAAATTTGGCAATTGAACAAAACAATTTATGTGTTAAAATAAAATTCGAAATATAAAAAATCCCGAGATAAGTCCGTGATGACCAGCGCACACAACGTACTATCACGTGATTATTTATAAATTAATACCAACTTGATATTTAAACACAAAAGATTGGTTTAATATTCGGGATATTGAGATATAGTAGTACTCACACCAATATGGTACCTTTTTGAAACAAATTAACATCTGTTAGTTGAGGAAGTTTTTTCATCTAATTAATCGGATCACATTGAAAAAAAATTTACGTGGGGACATTACTCATAAACTAATATATGGGCTATTCAATCAAGCAGAAGATAGATATCTGCCTTATGGCAGAATCCAACCCTGAGATGATACAGCAGGACTTAGCACATTGGGCACAAGTTAGATACGGATCAGTTAAACCACCATCACAGACAACTATTTCAAGAATTCTTGCAAAGAAAGACGAATTTATTGCATTAAAAGAACATGAGTTTAAGCTTATACGAAGAAGGAGATTGTCAAACCCTCTATTGAGGAAAGTGCTACTAGAATGGATATCGCAGAACGTTTGGAATAACATACCAATCTCACCACCAATTATATTAAGTTCAGCAAGTAATTTATGGAAACAGTTACCAAAGGATTTAAAAGAAGGAAATGGTGAGTTTTCATATAGATGGTGCTCACAGTTTTTATCAAAAGTCAATATTCAATTAAATAATGTTGAAAATGAATTATATAATAAGTTGAAAATATGGAATTGTGAAGAAAGAGACCAAATTAAAGATCTATTAGTTAATTTTGACCCAAGAAAAATATTTACATTAAGTGAAATATTTCTAAGCCATGATCTGCCTTTGGACAAGAATTATTATAATGATGAATCAGATTTCTTAACTTGTATGTTATGCACTAATATTGATGGCACAGAAAAATTGGATCCGTTGATAATTGGTAGGTATGAAAATTATCCATCTTTTGAAAATAAGTCATCTGCAAGGATATCAACACAGCATGGGATTATTTATCATAGTAATAAAAAGAAATGGCTGACATCAACATTATTTTATGATTGGTTATCAATTCTAGATAAAAGATTAGCATTAACAAATAGAGATATAGTTTTAATTTTAGACGATTCTGCGTCACATAGAATAATCAACATTAAATTAGAAAGAATCAGATTGTTATATACATCATCAAATCAGAAGTTTTCACCAATGAATTGGGGCATTGAAAATGATTTCAGATTGATTTTCAGAATTTTGCAATATAAAGTATTGATTAGAAAACAAAAAGATTTAAATATGAAGATTTTAAATAAAGAGGAGATTAAGTTTACAATGATTGAGATATTTGATTTAATTAAAAAATCTTGGTCATTGGTCTCCGAATTAACAATTCAATCATCATGGAAAAAATCAGGTATTTTACCAAATATTTTCACAAAAAACTTCGTTAAAAAGAATCTGTTTGATAATCAATTGGAAACAGAGTTGTTCGACTTAATTGAAGAATTTAAATGCAATGAAAGTTGGGACGTTTTAACTTTATTAGATTTAACAATTGAACAAAAAATAAATAAGATTTTCTTATCAAATGATGAAATTGTTGAAAGTTGTATTATTGAAAATTTTAAAGATGATTTGAACGTGAATAAAAGAGCACCATTTTCACATGAATTAGGCAAACCATTAGCAAGATTACAAAGGCTAGGTGAAAGGCTGAATAGTGATTTAATCAATTTCAATCCGTTTGATGAATATTTAGATAATCAAGAAATACTTAATGAATTAAAGCCAATGTCAGATTTAGTTTTAAATAATTATGAGGATGATTTTATGGAGATTGAATTGCCATGGGAGAATTTATTTAACTCAAGTACAGAAAACACACCATCAGTAAAGTCAAACTTCAATGAAAAGATGAATATTATTAATAATTTTTTAAATTTAATTGAAACTGAAAACATTCAACTATCAGAAACTACAATCAATGAAATCAAATATCTACAGTCCAGCTTAATATAAATAAATCATTCCTATATACAATAAATTCCCATTTTACAATTATTTACTTGCTTTTAATTTAGCCTTTTCTTCTTCTAAATCTAAACCATATTCATTTTTTAATTTTTCTTCTAATCTTTTTCTCTTCTCTAAAGCCTCTCTTTTCATTCTAGCTAGTTCAGCTTTGATTTCATGAGGTTCTTTTGGAATCTTATTGGTAGTTTCAGGATCTGGCCAGAAACCAGGGACATTAAATTTTTTATCAGCATCAATACCAACATAGTACATGACACCGATAGGAGTTAATAAGTAAAAAGTGAACTAAAAAGTTAGTAAAACATAAATATTCTCGCTAGTAACATACTCTGAACACTTCCAATTGTGATCTATTCCATGATTTTGGTAAGAATCTTCTGAACATCTTGATTTATTAAGAAATCGAAAGATGAAATTATTTTTCTTTTTTTACAAAGGCCGATTAGGTAAGATATCAGAGTGATAGATAATGAGCTATTGGAAGGGGTTTCAAGGCTTAATAATGACAGAAATTAGTTTATTGAGCTGTTTCATATAACTACAGTTTTTGCATTGTCTTTTTATCTAAGATTTTATCTTCTCTTATAAATACATGGTTTTAATAACCATTTACCTTCAGGTATTTTCTTTCTCTTGTTTTCTAATTCTTCCTTTTCAGTTTCATGTTCGATGAACTTTTGTCTTCTTTCCAATTTTGCCTTTCTTTCATCAATAATATCTTGGGATGCTTTGAAAAATTCAAATCTGGTAAACATTTTATTTGTTGAATCAGTATTTTTATGGAAAAAACCTTGTAACTTTAATGAATTCACAAATTCTTCACCTTTACCATCTTT
The DNA here is from genome assembly GCA_030568845.1 of Millerago galiae. Classification (NCBI taxonomy): domain Eukaryota; kingdom Fungi; phylum Ascomycota; class Saccharomycetes; order Phaffomycetales; family Phaffomycetaceae; genus Millerago; species Millerago galiae. The sequence goes on along the minus strand of JAJMIZ010000009.1, from coordinate 218,747 downwards.
ATCAGTGAATCTTGATTTTATTTCTGCAATCCATAATTCACCTCTTGGGGCTAAAATTCTATACGCTTCTTTTATAAAATCTAAGAAATTTGTACCCATTAAAGCTAGGCAGAATATAACAATTGTACATGAATTATCAGGCAATGGCACATTTCTGATATCTGCAACTGTTATCCTATTATTGGCTTTTTTCAGGTCAAAACTATGAACTTCAATATTTAGTTTTGGCCCTTTTCTTTTTTCTTTTAAAAATTTTGAGATATCTAAACTAAATTGTGCCTCACCACATCCCATATCTGCAATTATTATTTTCTTTTCTTTACCTAAACCTGGTAACCCACCTGGTGCATTAACGATTTTTTTAGATCTTTCTTTAATCTGCTTAACAAACACATCGACAGGATTTTCTGGCCATGATTGAACTTGTGATCTGAAACCTTCATGATATTCATCAAATAATGAAGGCTGATCTTTGACTAATTGTAATGCTGCGTCAGATGTGATTGTATATAATTGTTCGTTAATCCATCTAAATCTTGATCCAGTTAATTTTGACATCATTTTTTGTTGTAATGGAGTTAATTTACGTTGTGGTACAACGACTTCCTGTTCTTGCACTGAGGTATCTTCAACAACATCTTTTGGAGTTTCTTCTTGGGTTTCTTCTTGGGTTTCTACAACCTTTTTGACTTCTTCTACTACTTCTACTTTTTCTACTTCTGCTACTTTCTTTTCTTTCTTTTGTCTTTTTTCCTTCTTTTTTTTATCTATTCTACCATTCTTACCTTCTTTTTTATTATTTTTTTTGGGTTTAGTACTAGATCCCCCTTTCTTCACCTGGGCATTCAAATTCCACCCTTCAGTCTGGAAAAGAGCCATTTTAATTAAGTAATTTAATCTTCAACAATTTCTTGCGATGAGCTTAAAAATTTATTTTTCTGTGGTGTGCGGATTATTTAGTCACGTGGAAAACGCGATCTAAAAATTTAAATATTTACTCGCGTTTTGTTTATTTCAATTGTTTATTTGGCATGTTCAGAAACACAAAGAGAAGAACTGCTGGTCGTAAGAACTTTGAGGCCAACATCCATGCCGAACAAGATGATTCATATTTAAGTAATGCGTACAATAATTCAAAGTTAACTTTTTATAAGTTACCACCAGTTGGGGAGATCACATTAGATGAATTTGAAACATGGGCTATTGACAGAATCAAGATTTTAAATGAAATAGAATCATGCGTTGCTAGAAATAAATCATATAAAGAAATCGAATCTATTGTATTACCGCTATTGAACACTTTATTACCATTGAATTCAAATAAATCAAATAAATTTAGACAAAAAGATTATTATTCACATTTTATACTAAGATTATGTTTTTCAAGATCTAAAGAATTGAGAGAAAGATTTTTGAAAAATGAAATTATTCTATTTAAAATCAGATTCAATCAATTAACATTTAATGAACAATTCGAATTCATTAAAAATTTAAAATTACCATGGGAATTTATCACAGCTGAAGAAAAAAATTCAATTTCAAATGAGCTATTCAATTCAATTTCTGCATCATTGGGTTACCAGCTAAGCATTCATGATGATATTGCGAAAAGGCAATTTTTTCAAAACGAAAATTTTATTAAAATTCCATTTGAATTTGTGAGTGATTTAATTTCACAACGTTGTATTTATTTAAAGAAAGGTTATGCATACATCCCAAGTTTCCAGCAATTTCAATTATTATCAAACGAATATTTAAATAATTTAAGTGAAGCATTAATTCAAACTTCACACGCATTTCCATCATTAGATGAAGATGATAGAATTTTACCGATTTTAAACCATTTATCCTCAGGTTCATCAATCAATTTCGATAACGAATTTATCAATGAAGCAAATAATGAAATTAACTTTAAAAATGTTGATACAAAAGAAATCATTAATCAATTTCCATTATGTGGTATTAATTTAATGCAAGGTTTAAAAATCAATCATCATTTGAAATATACAGCAAGACAGCAATTCCAATTGTTTTTGAAAGGGGTTGGCTTATCCTTAGAAGACTCATTAAATTTTTGGTCGAAAGAATTCACCCAATCAATTTCAATTGAAAAATTCAACAAAGAATATAAGTATAATATCAGACATAGCTATGGTTTAGAAGGTGGTAGAATCAACTACAAACCATGGGACTGTCGTACAATCTTGAATAAACCAAGACCTCAAAAGGGTGAATATCATGGTTGTCCATATAGAGATCTAAATAAAGATTCATTATTAAATAAATTAAAATCATTAGAATTGACAGATAATGAAATTTTACAAATTTTTGAAATCAATTCCAAAGGTGAATACACTTCAGCATGTTCAAAAGTATTGGAAATTAAAACTGGTGGTACAGTTCAAGAACATGTAACCCATCCAAATTTATACTTCATTAGAATGAGAGAGTATTACAAGAAGATGCATGGTGACGAAGTTAATTAAATAAATAATTGTATATTATGCCCCTCTGTATGATATTACCGCAGACATCTCCATTGTTTCAAAGTCTCATTGAATTCCCAGCCTTGTTGTTTCGACCTTTTTATTATCCAAATGATTAAAATATTTAAAATATTAAAATCAATGATTAGTTTAATCTTTTTAATTTTTTCAAATTTTCTTAATAATTTATCAGCTTTGATTATTTTTGTAGTGATTGATAGATTTATGATGAAACTATAGAATATGATTAGATTTTTAATCTCAATAACATTGAAATTTATCAATCTAATTAGATTAAATCCTATTAAATTACTGATGGACTGATTGAAGATTTCGAATTTCAAGTCATTTATTGATTTTATTTTTGCAAACGGTAATATCACTGTTTGCAAAGGGAAGTTTTCAACAGCTTTGAATTCCAAAATTTTATTAATTTCAACATTTTTAAATATGTCATTCAAGTTTATCTTCAATTGAGATTTCTTCACGAGCCATTTAAATATTAGTATTGACAATTGACTTTCGAAGGGAATCTTTGACAATGAAGGTTTGTAATTGACCAGTTTAATATACTCTTGGTTCTTAATACAGATTGAATCATCTATTTTTGACTCATCGACATCTATATTCAAGATTGAATGTTTTGAAGCTTTCTTGTAATTAGAATCATCTATTTGTAGAACTTGATGCCATGGCTCTTTCAACTGCTGCCTTACCTTCAATGCTTCTCTCCAAAAATTCAGTTGCTCAACTAAGAATCGATCAGTTTTACCATCATCTAAAATTTCAATACTCTCGCAATTTAACTCTAAATTTGAGTTGTATAATTTACAAACACCAACAACAGATATTAAATAATTACCCATATCATTGATATCGATCCCATATTCCAAAAGTTTTGATTTTTGCAGTTTAATTAAAATTTCTGATCCTGTAGAATCATCCAATTGCAAGAAGTAAATCTCTTTACTGTTGAACTCCCTGATATAATACTCAATGATTCTCCCCACAAGCCTGACTTTCTTTAAAGGATGGTTGTTAATCATTATAACACCGTCGTGTAAAGCCCTCACACCAGAAATACCATAAATCTTCAGCAAATCAATCGATCCAACAAGGTCTTTAATCAGTACAGGTGTGACTGTCTTGTAGAAAGGAGACGAGTGGAACGTTTCTACTGAGTAAAACTCTTTACCATCCACTGTTTGCACCACGTTATTAACACCAGGAGCAAAATTAGTGCTCATTAAGTATAAGAAAAGACCGGTGAAATGCGTAATCAAATCTTAATCTTTTACAATTTATTTGATGCCACCAGTGACCTGCCATATTCTCGACACTTCTAAAGGAAAACCAGCAGAAGGAGTGGTCGTCGCTATTTACAGACTTGGAGATCTTCCAGAAGGGGATTTGGTTATTGACGAGCAAGCAGAGCCATTTGGACTTGCTAAAACTAATAAAGACGGAAGAGTGACACAATGGGTGTTTGCACCTACCAAAGATTTGTCCAGTATTGGGATTAAAGACCAAGAATGGTCCACTTTAGTTCCTGGTGTATACAGAATCAGATTTCAAACAGGAAAATACTTCAACAATTCTTCCTTTTTCCCATTCATTGACGTTCTTTTCAACATAAACAACCCTCCAGACAATCACTACCACATCCCACTACTCCTTTCAGGCCATTCCTACACAACATACAGAGGTTCCTGAATATATGAATTTATTATTAGTAAAATTGTGTAAATTCGGTAGGTACAAAAAGATTTTTCTTTTCCTTTTAAATAAACATATCTTTTTTATGGCTACGATCGCTACACCAAATCTTCTGATGAAGCCTCTGACGAAGCCTCTCGTGACTGAGTCTCCCAAGATGAGCACTCCTCTCACGCCTTTGTCACGGGTAGTCACCGCCTCTGATGACTCAGTGATCTTCACAAAACCAAGTTCCATAGAGAGCCAAAACACATCAACAGAAGACCCAGTACCAGTGGTAGAGGCTGAAATCAACGAAGTGCTACACGTTGCAAGTAAAGAAGCTAGTGAATTCCAAGCAACTTTAGAAGAGTTTTCCAACAGATTAGAAAATAAAGAAGAATTTAAAGAAACAGATTCTTATATCCATGATGAATCAAGTGATAAAATAATACTAAATAATTACACAAGGAGAAGGTCCACTGGAAACTCAATAGATAGACCTAGAATCTCTGTACTGAGAACAAACTCCAAGTCCAGAAGTTTTGATACTGCAAATTTAGAGATTGAAAGGATGAGAACATCAGTATTGCATAAAAGAGAACAAAAAAAACAATTAAAACTCATACATCCACCTACTTTAGAGGATGAAAAAGTATTAGTCGGGAATAAAGTTAGTGAAGGTCATGTAAATTATGTCATTGCATATAATATGTTAACAGGTATTAGAGTTTCAGTTTCAAGATGTTCAGGTATAATGAAACCATTAACAGATACCGATTTTACAGCAAGTAAGAAATTGGTATTTGATACAAATGGGAATGAATTGACTCCATCATCAAAATATGATTTTAAATTTAAAGATTATTGTCCAAATGTATTTAGAGAATTAAGGATTTTATTTGGACTAGATCCTGCTGATTATTTAATGTCATTAACAGCAAAATATATTTTATCAGAATTAAATTCACCAGGAAAGTCAGGATCATTTTTTTATTTCTCAAGAGATTATAGATTTATAATTAAAACAATTCATCCAGCTGAACATAAACAGTTAAGAAAAATTCTAAAAGATTACCATAACCACGTTAAAAATAACCCAAATACATTGATAAGTCAATTTTATGGATTACACAGGGTTAAAATGCCAATTTCTTATGGAAAAAAGAGAAAGATTTATTTTATTGTAATGAATAATTTATTTCCACCACATAAAGATATTCATTCCACTTATGATCTAAAAGGTTCAACATTAGACAGATTAACAATACCTAAGGAAAATAAACATGTTGTATTCAAAGATTTAAATTGGATCGAAGAAAAAAGAGTAATTGAATTTGGACCAGAAAAACTAAATATTTTTTTAAATCAATTAAAAAGTGATGTGAGATTGTTGATTAAATTGAATGTTATGGATTATTCGTTATTAATTGGGTTTCATGATGTTTCGATCGGTAATGATGATGAAATAGTTAAACATAGAAAGTTATCAATTTTTTCACCTGCATCATCCAATATAAAAGATTTAAATTCAACCAATCCTGAATTATTAAACAGAGATAATATACCGATAATACATCCTGGTTTTAAGAATTATTTTTATAGTGAAGAAGGAGGGATAATATCAACGGATTCAAAAGATGAATTATTAAATCAAATTTATTATTTTGGTATAATTGATTGTTTGACCAATTATTCAATGATTAAAAGATTGGAAACTTTTTGGAAGAGCTTAAAAAATGACAGAAAAATAATTAGTTCAATACCACCAAATGAATACGGTGAAAGATTTTTGAAATTTATTGAAGATTCTATTAATGAGAATACAATTCAACAAGTAAAAAATAAAAACGATTGATGCATGTTATGAACTTTTTTGTAGATTATTTTTCTAGAATTTTTCTTCTCAATTGGAACTTTCAACTGTTTCATATTAGCAACTTGTTTTGGTACTATAATTATTAATTTTTGCTCTTAACTCTTTTTGCTAATACTTTTAATAATTTGTTAATAATCGATGAATTGTAGAATTCGTGAGAATAAAGAATAAAGTTTATCATTGACATTGAATTGATGTAATTCCTGAATTGTTCAATCTTTTTTGTATCTTTTATTTCAGATCTTAAAAATATTAACCAATTATAAACCTTTGGGTTTGTTATGATTGTATATGGACAACTTTCGTTAACTTTTGTTTATAATTATATTCAGTTATTTGTTTAATTCTACTTGAATGAAGAGAAATACTTTAGGATTCCACTTCTTAGTGAATAAGCTTTTGTACAGTTGTATAGTTAAGGATAATTTATCATCTATTAATTGATTAATTATCTCTGTATTGCTTTTAACAGACGAAATATAGATGGGAATTGTAGTATCTAATATTTAATAAATAGTTCCACTAATATTAATACCATCTATATACTGATACTAATATCTACAATAATCTATAGTATTATTATTGCTAATCTTTTTGTTCATGTTTTCCCGAATTAATTTCATCCATCAACAACAACAATGGAGGATGAAATATTGAAACAATATCAATTAACCACATTGAATCCTTCTTCATGGGATTCATGCACTGTTTATTCACACTCAATTGCTGATGACTCCACTTTAACTTACAAACAGCAGTTGGAAGATGTGATTATTGATGACATTAGAAACAAACCAGATTTAATTGATCCAATTGATGCTTTAAATCCAAAAAGAAAAATCAAAAACATCTTACATGAACGTGGCATGAATGAAATACCAAATGAAGAAATATTGAAGTTAAGTATTGGATCAAAATCATTCAATTCAAAAATTTATTTGAAATTAATTCATAAAGATGATTCATTTAATGAGTTAATAAATTCTTTAAATTCATTAGAAAAATCAATTGAATATCAAAATAACGAGTTGAAATTATTAATTCAACAAGAATACTTGAGATTTGTCAGATCTAAAACTTTATTAGACGACGTTTTAAATCAATTCCAAAAAAAAGGTTTTGTTATTGAAGATGATAACAACGTTTTAAAAGGTTTAAAAGGTTCAATGAATGAATCAAACAAAGAGACTGCTCTATTAATCAAACCAATCATCTCTTCGAAATTAAAAGAGGAAAAATTAGTTAAGGCAATTGAATTTATTGAAAAAAAGAAGTTCTTCTTTAACTTATCTAAAAATTTAAAAAATTCTTTACAAATTAATGATTATGATGAATTTATAAGAGATTATAAAAAAGCTAAAAATTTAAGAGAAGATGATAATGACTTAAATAATGATGAAAATAATAAAATTTTAGATAAAATTTGGGAAAATATCGAATTAATTGTTGATTCATATAAAAAAAATTTATGGAAATTATTAACAAATGATTCAAATAATGATGACTTTTTGAAAATAATTAAAAAATTACTAGAATTAGGAGAAATCGATAATCCAATTTTAGATTGGATCGAATTTAAATCAAAAAGCTTATTAGTCAAATTTAATGAAACTTTTAATAGGTATCACGATAAGATATTAAACGTTCAATTAAATATCTTATATACCATAGATCAAGAATATTATACAACATTCAAAGGTGTCTTAACAAGAAACGTCCAATTATTAGATTATACAAGTGTTATTGAAATGTGGTTATTAATTACAAAATTATTTGATGATATCGATTCTTTAATTAAAGAATTTATTAGATTTTGGAATAACGTTGAAAACTTTATCAATGGAGATTATAAAGAGAAATTAATTTCAAATTATGTTGATGAGGATTCAAATTTTTTAAATTTCCAAAATTATGAGATTGATGATATTAAATTAAAAGGTGAAAAATTTATTGATCAAATCATTCATAAATTAATTAGATTTTTCAATTCAACTCAAGATACTTTGAAACAATTAAGTCATCCTAAAACAGAATCTTCTAATGAATTTACAGGTTTAATTAAAGATTTTGGATTTTTACCTCCATTTACGAACAGTTTAAGTTCATTAAGATATTTGCCCTTGATCTCAAATAAAACTTTTAAAATTTTAAATGATTTAGGGCAATTAACAATAACTGATAGAGTCACAAATGAACTAAGAGAGACTTCAGAATTGATAACTGAAAGAATAATTGGATCAGTTTGTGCCACTTGGTTAACGGACTGCAGAAATTTTTATAAATTAGAAGATTGGACAAGATTACCTTCTGGTGAAACCTCAATTCCAAATTTGATTTATGATTTTGAAAATTTCATATTAGAAAAAATAGGAGGTCTATTATTTGAAAGTGTACCAAACTCAAATAATGACATTTCAATTGTTAGATATCCAAAAAAAAAATTCTTGAATGGTATTCAAACTCAATTTTTGAGAAGTTTTGATATTTTGTTGGAAAGCATAATTAAGAAAATCATTGAGGAAACTCATAATGACCGTATTTCTAAAAATGTTAAAAATTTTCATAAATTATTAACTTATTTTAATCTAAAAAAATTGAAAAATATCATAATACCAAAAATTATATTAAAGTTCGATAAAATTTTTGATACCAATTTAAGTAAAGAGAACTTAGAAATCTATTCAATTTTAGATAAATTAGAAAAAACAATCTTTGATTCTTATATGAATGAACAAAAAAAGATAATTACAAGCATTTTTAAATCAATTTCCACAATTGATTGGGCAAATAATGATAAAACTCTAAAAGTCTCCTCATATTTATACAAAGCTATCAACTCTTTGATTTCAGTTTATATTGGAGTTTTAAGTGTTTCTCAAGACTTGATTGAAAGTGTTTTCCATCATTTATTAGAACATTCAACTTCTGTGATGTTGAATAGTTTTAGAGAGATTACAAGCTTTAATGATGATGGATTCAAGCAAGCTGTTTTAGATATTGAGTTCTTCAAGAGTTTAATTGGTAAATCCTCAACTGATGAAATCAATAACAATTTCAAACTAATTTATAAAAATTTTAACTCTTTACAATTAGACATCAAAGGTGCATATGACTCAATTGGGGATGTCTTGGATGAGGCATTGAGATGCTCCAGTTTAGAGTACGAGATCTTCAATACATAAAATTTATACAGCATTATTTATTTGTAGATTATTTTCTTTTTGGTCCACGAATAGGTGGTGGTGGCTTCGTGTGGTTTGGATCAAACATTGGTGCATTTTGTAGTATTTCTGGAATGACAAAGAACTTGATGTTGGAGCCCCTGATGAAGACGTTGTCTAGATGTGATGTCTTACCTTCTCTTGTTGTTATTGAAATGTCATTTAGTCTTATATTCATGTTATCTTCAGACTCTATCAATTTCCCTCTATAGGTTTCACCTGAATTTAACTCCACAGATACCATGTGGCCCTGAGACTCGTTCAGCAGCTTTACAGGGATGGACATGATAAATAGAAGAAGATTTAAATGGTAATAATAAATTTTATGTCATTTTGTTGACTTCCCGATTTGGAAATCGTAAAAGGAATGTCGGATTTTTCGTTTTTTTTGTGTATTTCGACTTTTTACTTTAAATAAATAATGGAAGAAGTTCCTGAGATCAACGGTTCTTCCATCTTCAATGCTGCTCCAGTGCAATTTCAGTCTGAATTGAATGGGATCAGCTCGTTGGTGGTTTGTAATGACATTTTGATAGTTGGTTTCAAGACTTGTAGACTGTTTAGAATTGACTTAAATAATCCAACCTTGATTGAAGAGTTGGTACTACCCTTCAAGAGATCTGCTCAGGAATTAGGAAAGATAGATAAGTTGTTCTTGGACCCAAAGGGGCTGCATCTGATAGTAACAACCAACAAGAATGAGAATTTTTATATTAATAAAGACTCTAAAACATTTAAAAACTTATATGAATTAAAAAACATCAATATCAGTTCAATTGCTTGGAATATCGGCTTTATTAATGAATCAAGCACAGGAGATTTCTTGATTGGTGATAAATTAGGGAATCTATATGAATGTTGCTTAGAGTTCAACTCCAAGAACTCGAAATATAATAAAGTCATAAACAAAATTAATTACCAAGCAACAAGTCCAATTGATGGGATTTCAATTGAGTATAATCCATATAACAAGAAGATATTGATTATCATAGTGTCGGGTGATGATATCACTTATTGGTTTAACGATTTTAATAATTTTAATGAGATCTTTAAGAGCTCGCCAATTGAATTTGAAAAATATCAAGATTTAGGAAATATTAATGGTTCAAAATTTACAAGCAATGATTTAAATATTGGGTGGTTAACTTCAGTAGGGATAGTTTATGGTAATTTTACAACAGATAAAATTAAATCCAAAAAGAACATTTCAAATTTGAAATTTTTAATCAATTTAGAGTTACCTGAATCCAAACATAAGTTCAAATCAATTGCCTTAACTAAATACCATTTAATACTGCTAAGGGGTTGTGAATTACTAGCCATCAATAAATTAAACGATGAATTAGTTTATCATCAAACTTTACCATTATCAGAAAATGAAAGATTTATTGGAATCTCTTCAGATTATTTTAAAAAAACTTATTGGGTGTATTCAAATTTGAATATTTACGAAATAACTGTTGATCATGAAGAAAAAGATATTTGGAAGGCTTTGGTTGAAAATAATGAGTATGATGAAGCAATTAGTAGTACTGATGATGAAGAAATTAAAGATATAATTCATAGTTTGAAAGGTGATTATTTGTTTAATAAAAAAGATTTTATAAATTCTGCTAAGAGCTATTCAAAATCTTCAAAATCTTTTGAGTTAATTTCATTAAAGTTTCTAGAAATCAATGAAAATGACGGTTTATTACAATATTTCTTATCAAAATTTAAAATTTTACAAAAAGATTTAAAATTTGATTTTAAAATCCAATTAATTATTTTATCTTCTTGGATAATTGAATTATTCATAACAAAACTAAATGATATTGATGATTTTCTATTGAATGAAAATTCAGCTAAAATTAAAGAAAAACTCTTAATAAAAACTGAGACTGAACAGAAGTTTCAAGAATTTCTAATTAATAACAAAAGCCATTTCAATAAAGAAACCATCTTTGAAATCATTACAAGCCATAACAGACAATCTGAATTGTTATATTATGCAAATTTAATCAATGATTTTGATTTTGTTTTATCTTATTGGATTAGATTAGAAAATTGGACTGAAGCTTTGAAAATTTTAGAAAAAAATAATCAACCTGATATAGTTTATAAATACTCAACTGTTTTGCTAATGAATGCACCAATAATCACTGTTGACTCTTGGTTAAGATTTGAGAATTTAGATCCAACTAAATTATTACCTGCAATTTTAACTTATAACAAATCAAATAAAAAATTGAAGATTTCACTACACCAAGGTATTAGATATTTAGATACCTATATCAAAGAAATTGGTAATAAAGATTCCATCATCCATGACACTTTATTATATTTGTTAATCTCAAATGAAACAAACAATGAAGATATTCTATTGAATTCCTTAGAAGAGCAAGGCTTAAATTTTTATTACAACTCAGATTTCATATTAAGATTATGTTTAAAATTCAATAAGATTAAAAGTGCAATTTCAATTTATTCAAATTTAAATTTTTATGAAGATGCTGTTAATTTAGCATTAAATAATGATTTAATAGAATTATCAATGATTATTGCAAATAAACCAAATGATGATAAGATAAGAAAACAATTATGGCTTAAAATAGCCAAAAAGAGAACCTGTAATCTAAGATCAAATGAAAACGAATTAATTTCAAAGGAGGTGAAATTTTTATTAGATAAATGTGAATTATTAACAATTAAAGATTTATTACCATTATTACCAGATTTTACTACAATTGACAGTTTAAGGGATGAAATTTGTGAAGATTTAGAGAGTTTTGGTACATTAATCAATAAGTTAAGCTTAGAAATGAATGAATCTATAAAGATCAACAATAACATATTAAAAGATTTAAACACATATAAAGAAAAGTCACAAATCATTAAAAATGGAGAAAGTTGTTCGCATTGTGAATATTTACTAACAACAAGGAAGTTTTTCATATTTCCATGTAATCATTGTTTCCATTCAGATTGTCTAATTAAAGAATTAACAGAATCAAATGATTATAATACTAAAAAAAGATTAGAATTTCTGCAAAAAAAATATTTATCAAAGAAACATAACAAATCTGATAAATTTATAAATGATAAAGAAGTTGATGAATTATTATGTAAAAGATGTCCGTTATGTTCAGATTTGAAGATTGATACAATTGATTTAAAGATTACAGAATTTAAAAAAAATCAGAATGATTGGGATATATAAAACTATAATTTGATATTTAACTTCTTTGAAACTTTTGTAGCCAAGTAATCTTGATATTCCTGGACTTTATGAGGGTGGTTTAACATGACTAAACCTTGGCCGTTATTACTGGTGTTATCTCTTTGAGAGACACATCTATCAACACCAACGACAATGGTCATACCTTTTTGAGAATTATCAAGGTCGATTCTATTATAAGTTTCTTCTTTTCTAACGATTAAATTGATTAAAGAGTCTGCGACTTTTGAACCTGATCTAATTGTGATACCAGCTAATTTTACGATTGGCAAATGAACAATATCACCAATAGCAAATATGTTTTTGGAATCTTTAACTAAGAAGTTTGTATCGACAATGACTTCTTTTTTAGTTGATTCAATTGAATTTTTCAAGAATGGTAATAAAGGCTCGACATTATTTGGGTGAGAAGTACACCAGATATTTAAGTCAGATTTGATAGTTTCACCTGTTGTTGTCAATAAATCTTTGTTTTCTAATTCTTTTTCAATTCTTGTGTTTAATTTCAAATTAATACCAGATTGTAAAACTTCATGTTTAACTTTATTAATGAAGTTTGGAGAGGCGAAAGTCTCAGGAGGAATGTGATTATGTGGATGAATTAAAGTGATTGATTTTGAAGGGAATCTTTCCTTCAATTCCCCAGCAACTTCAATACCTAAAGCACCGGCACCAATGACTGAAATATTTTCAGCATTTAAGACTTTTGGTCTGTATTGTTCGACTTCTTTGATGAATTCCTTCTCAGTTGAAGCAATTGGATCAATTGGCCATTGTCTGCGTCTTCCAGTAGAATAAACTGCATAATCAAAACTTAATTGGTTGATTTTAGAGTCATTAGTCAGTTTGTAAGTTATCGTGTTTGAATCTTGTAAGTTTAAAGCTTCACCATGGATGAAATGTAATTTTAAGTTTGGGGACAAAGATTGGAAAGAAGTTGGGTTTAATGCTTTTGATTTGAATTCCTCATCCGTTGAATCGACTGAATCGAATTTTAAGTTGAAGTTTTCTAAATTGAAGTACATCTTTCTAGCGAAGTCAACATCAAAAATTGCTCTAGGCATACCGAGTATATTCAATAAACCTGATCTCTTATCAATTAAATATATATCAACTTTATTCGTTGGGTTTAAACTTGTAAATTCATTGACAAAAGTCTTTAAAGTACTTAAGCCACCATAAGAACCACCAACGATTAATAATTTTGTAGAAGATTGATCAGACATTGAGGAAATTGGCTTGGTGAAGTTGAAATAACGAAGTGTACTGTGATAAAGTGACTTCAATAACATTAAAGAAAGAAAAAAAGGTGTTGGAATTATTTATGGTTCTTTAAATACCCAGTTGGGATGAGCCGGTAAAACTTGGTTAATTCCATCTAAATCCAGTGTGAATCCGTTAAAAGCCAGTAAGACTAGAGTTGTCTATCCATGGTTGATTCGATATGTTTTGATCAATTTATTTGTAGATTTGTGAAATTATTGGAGAATTTATTTCTTTGAATTTGTAGTTGTTTTATTTCTTTTCGGGACTTGATCAATTAATTAATTATGAGTGAAGAAGCAAACGTTATGGACGTCGACGTTGACGATGACATTTTCAACGATGAAGTAGAGGAGGACTCTGTACCTGCAGTGGAGGAGACCAACAGCCAACCAAAAGTTTTGGTGCCTGAGCTTCCTGAGTTCACTAGAAAGGATAAAACAATGCACGAGATTTTGGAGATGATGGAGGATTACTACCCAATAGTAAGTACAAACAGAACTTCCTTTTATTTAATACTAACTATGAAGATTCCTGATGCCGTTACGGACTACTACTTGACGAAGAACGGGCTCGATTGCGACGATGTTCGTATCAAAAGAATCTTAGCTTTGGCAACACAAAAGTTCATATCAGATATAGCAACAGACTCGTATGAATACTCAAGAATCAGATCATCTTCCACTGTATACAATTCTGCCAACCCACAGGCAAGAGCAAAGGCGTTGGTTGCAGGTGCATCCGGTCAACAGGTAACTTCTTCGAATTCTGGTAACAGTTCCAAAAAAGTGGTATTAACTATGGACGACCTAGGAAGTGCACTTGCCGAATACGGTCTAAACGTTTCAAGACCTGAGTTTTATCGTTAATTAATATTACAGTTTTATCATGTGTAGTTTCTATGTCATAATAGCTAATTAATTAATAAATAAATATTGGGATTAAGATGGGAAAAAATGAGTGTTCTTTTTACTCAATTCATGAACAACCATTGATCTTTTGAAGTCATTTAACTCATATCTTACCTGTTGGATAAACTGAGGGTTTATCTTTAAATTGGTTAAAGGTTGTGAATGTCTATCATAAATATTTGACCCATAAGTTTGGTTAATATAAATCTTATTTGTAAACTCAACTTTTTTCTTCGTTTTGCAGTCATCAGACTTCTTCAAGATGGAATTGACTGGCTTCAATTCATGGTTTGGTTCTTTAATATCTGAGATCAAAACCTCTAAAATATGATCATCAATGATAACAACTTCATCTTGCTCTGTGAATGTATTATTAGTTGCACTATTATTAGAAAGCTTAGACCTTGTTGAATTGACTGATCTAATAGATTTTCTTCTTTCAATTGATTTTGACCTCATTTTCTTCCTTTGAGATTCTCCTAGATCTGGTGATTTTAAATCTGGAAATGGTGTTTCTCCATACTGAATCATTTTTTCAATCAACTCCAAATCATCAAAACTTATAATATCATCCTCTTTATCCTTTTCAGAAGTTTTATTTATCTCAGAAAGTTTGATTTCTTGAGTAATTGATGGCTTTGGCTTACCATTCAATCCTGCAAACATTGATGCTAAAACTTCCTCTGAATCAAAATATGACGAATTTCTCTGAATGTTGATATTTTCGTCAAGCCCATCAAACGAAAATTCTGAACATTGATCATTTATTTCAAGCCCAACAACTGGTGAAATTGATTTAAACTCTTTAGTTTCTACTTTATCTTCTACTTTTACAGGTTTCTTAATTTTAACAGGCTGGGCAGGTTTAACTTTTACCACTTCAGGAGCTTTTTTCTTTCTTTTGAATAAATTTGCAAGAACACTTTTTAATCCAGATTTTTTCTTCTCTTTTGGTGTAATTTTAACTGTTTGAACAGATGATGATGGAGAAGCAATGATACTCAATCTGCTTATTGGTTTAATTACAGGAGCTGATCGGATAGGCTTTGGAGCAGCAGATTTAGCCTCTTTAACAGGTGCTTTGATTGGTTTAGATTCTTTCTTAGTTGGATCAGTTTCTTCCTTAATTGGTTCGATTTTTGGTTCAAAAGATTCCAGATCTTTTGATGCAACTTCACCAGATGTATTCTCTTCAATCATGTCTAAAATTGGTATATTGGAGATGGATTCAACAGGAGTTATTTCAGTTGGGTTTGGGTCTTTAATGTATAATTGACTTGTTAGATCGTCAATTGATGAAGATGGGGTGCTCTCGTTCATGCTCTCAGTTCTTGAATTTCTTGAAGGACTTGGTGATGTTGAATTAGAAGTAGTTGTGGAACCTGAATGCTGATGGAAGTTTTGTTGCGGTCTTGCTTGAGGAACCATCAAGCTGTTTCTGGGAGAAGGTTGAAATTTTTGGTAGTTGTCATACTGATTCAATGGAGGTTGTAAATTATGTTGAGGGTAATCGTTCAACGACTTAATATCTGTTAAACTTCTTTGTTTGCTTCTAGGAATGTACCTTTCACCGTTTGGGAATGTAAAGGGAACGTCATGTCTTTGATTTGGACGACGTTTTGCATTAGATGGTCTATAGCCTGAATTAGGTTGATTGTGACTAGGACTTGGTGGATATTGACGGTGATTGGTGTTAAATGAGTTTTGCACTGAATTTAAAGAGTTCTTCCTAGAATGAGGATAGTTGAATATTAATAAATCATTTGTGCTTGTTGATTGCAGACTGTCCATTCTACTTGAAGATAAATTGGTATGTGATTGTGTCACTCTGAGTCCAGATCTTGGGATCGATTGTGCTGAATGAGATTTTGGTATTCTATTAGTTCTTGAAGATTTCATGAATGAAGCATCCACAGTCACCAGATCAGTAGTTGAGGAGGATCTTGGGATATGTGAAGCAGATGTAAAAGAACCAAAACTTGTTATGGAATTAGATCTCGAGTTATATCGAGAATGCTGCTCGTTCATCATTATCAGCAGCTATTTTTGGAACGAATGAAAAAGAATATAAAAAAGACCACAAATGGGAAAGTCAGCAGAAGAGCACAGTTAATAGCGAGTGGTTATATGCAATGATTGAATGGACTAACAGGCCATTACTCTTTCCCTACTCAGAAGGAATATAAAATGAATAGAAAATTTTTGTTGCAAAGGAGTATGTACGAATTTTTTACCAGCATGAAAAAAAAAACATACAAAATGCTGGCCGTACAGATTTTTTTTTAGACAGAAATCGACTTAATCTAACTAGAAATTGATGATTTATTCGAATAAGTTCAAGTTTATAGTTTAATTTGTAGTTTATTTTTCCTTTTCGTCCTTTTTTTCCCTCTGCTGAGGCATATGTTTTTTTTTTTTTGGTTGCTTCATTCTTACAAAAGGCTGAGTATATGTATGTACAAGGTAATTTTTCATTTTCTATATAATGCTTTATTGCAGATGTTACTTATGTCATTTGCAACTTTTTCATCTCCTAGTCCTATTAATTTAAGATATAACGGTTTTAATTTGTAGAATGACCATTTAAACTGCCTTTCTGAAGATTTCACAACATGTACTGCATCGTAAATCAATTCTAATTCAATTAATGATAGAACCATTTCATATGCGAATTTGAAATCAAGATCATTTCTAGTGGATTTTGAAATTTTTTGATATTTAATGGTTTTTCTATATTCACCTCTTTCTAGCCATGCTTTTTCACATATAGAGGAATCTTTAAACCTTCTACCACCTGATAATAAACTTAAATAAATCTCTGAATTTCTTTCAATCTTTACATTCTTCTCTTCAATATACTTGATTGCCTTTGGCTTTTGTTCTTCTTCAACCATTTCATCTTCAATCACAATGATTTCTTCATTTGGATAAGTGAAAGTGGTATATCTCCTCAAAAACTCTTCTTTATCTCCATGCTCAACTGCTATTCTCATATAGGTTATAATGTTTGCAGTGACAATCCCATTAGGATTGCATAACAAATGATGTGCCCAAACGGCATTTGATTCTGCTATTATTTGTTTGGTATTAATTAAATTTCTTAGTGGTAATAAGGGTGGATATGACTCTCTTTGTTTTGATAATATTGGATCATTAATAATCGTTTGATGTAACCCCAAAAAGTCAACTAATGCAATGGTGTTTCTTCTAATTATTGAACCTTCTTTATAGTGCAATAATTGTGGAGTTTTGCCAAACTTAAATTCCCTATATGCCATTAATAAAAACACTGATGATTCATTCATTAAATATTTCTTTGAATTTATTTGCATCTCGAAAATCTTTAAATACATGGCTCTTGCCAATTCTAAATCTCCATCTTTGGCTGCCAATCTCAACATCACTTCAAAAGTATTAATATTTGGTTCTAATTTCAACTCATTGATCTCAATAATATATCTCCATCCTTGCAATAAAGTTGACTTGTTTTTAGAACAAACCCTAGCTAAACAATTCAATGTGAAAACTGTTGGTTTTAGTCCCTCGTTCAATAATTCTCTGTATAAGTCTTCAGCTCTTAATAAGTCATTCTTTTTATTGGAAATTTCAATCATTGTATTATATGTTTCAATATCAGGTTTTGAATTAATTGATCTAAATTTCATCATTTGAAATATCTCCTCCGATTGTTTATAATCTTTCAAATTGGAGCATAATCTTAATATATTGGTATATAATACAGCACTTGGTTCCAAGTTTTCGGAATACATTTTTTGAAGAATCAAATTAATCCTGTCAATATTCAAGTCTTTTGAATATGCTTTAATCAAATGTCCATACATGGAATGTTTTGGCTTTAATCCTTTAGAAATAGCTTCATCAAATAAGGCTTGAACTTTCAAAGTTTCGTTATTATCAGCTAACTGTTTCATTAAAAACCCATAAATATGTTCATCATATTTAATTTCGGCTAAGTCTAACATTTTTTGGATATCATTAATGGATTTCAAGTTCAATTTACCTGCAGGTATTTGGTTTAAAAAATCTTGAATATGATCATTCTTTAAATTCTTGAATCCAAGTTCATTTTTATTTAAATTTTCAATAATTAAATCCCAATTTTGATTTTCTTTTGACACAATATTCTTGACTGAATCACCCATTCTTGATAAAATATCAGGTGAAATAATGATTCCGTGTGCTGGTGTATCAAATAAAGCAATACCAGAATTACCCTCAGGCAATAATTTTTGATTATTATTCATCAATTCTTCACCTAATAAATCTGTAAATAAATCGTCAACGTCTTCATCTTCAATAGGTTTTCCAATATCATTGATCTCTGCTTTAACTGCTAATTCGTCTTTTTTACCTATCTGCTTTTTCAAGCTTCTAGCTAAATCTTGGATTTCATTAATCTTCTTATTTAATAAATTTTCTTGAGATTTTAGCTGAAATTGCTCATACTGATTCTGTTTAGGTTTTACCTTGGAAGGCGCTCTCCTATTCCTACTAGGTATCACCACAGTTCTCACCTGTATACCAAGACTCCTTGACCTAATGGAAACTCGAGATATGTTCATCGTCTTATTGAATAAATTTTAAGAGCTCATCGCCATACGAAAAAAAATTAAATCATACGCGAAAATTACCGAATCGGGTCACGTAGATGAATACTAGGTAAAGCTGTTGATATTGATAATGTTAATAGTTTTGAGTATCAGGAGCTGTGTTTGTTTCAAATCAGCTTCGAAGAACGAAATTCCATGGTTTGGTTATAGTTTTTTGTTTTATATGTCACTCTACTGCTTCCCGTAACGTTTTATGTACATCTTGCATGAATGTTTTGAGGCTACAATTTAGGACAAGGGTAAATAATTGTTTCATGATTGTTTTATAAATTAGTATTTAAGTAAGATTAAAGGAAACTATGAATTTCAGGATGTATGAGGATATGGGACAAAAGAAAATAACATTTAATATTTCAACTTCATTCGAAGTTCAAAAACTATTGGGTGAAGGTGCATATGGGGTTGTTTGTTTAGCTTTACATAAACCAACTGGATCAAAAGTTGCAATTAAAAAAATCCAGCCATTTGAAAGACCTTTATTTGCAGTTAGAACTTTGAGAGAAATCAAATTATTAAAACATTTTAAGCATGAGAATATAATCTCAATATTTGACATTCAAAAACCAAAGAATTTTGAGGAGTTTAATGAAGTCTATATAATTCAAGAATTGATGCAAACAGATCTACACAGAGCCATATCATCACAAAATCTAACTGATGATCATTCCCAATACTTCATCTATCAAATTTTAAGAGGTTTGAAAGCTTTACACTCTGCAAATGTTATCCATAGAGATTTAAAACCATCGAATTTATTACTTAATTCAAATTGTGATTTGAAAATTTGTGATTTTGGTTTAGCTAGAATTGATGATAAGAATGGTAAATCATCATCACCAGACACTAAAATAAGTATTATGACAGAATATGTGGCAACAAGATGGTACAGAGCCCCTGAAATTATGCTAACGGCATCTAAGTATACAACTGCAATAGATATCTGGTCAGTTGGGTGTATTTTAGCAGAATTATTATTGGGTCAACCATTATTTCCTGGTAAAGATTATAGAAATCAGTTGATTTTAATATTTCAGGTGTTAGGCTCACCAATTGGAGATGATTATCAGAGTATTAAATCTAAAAGAGCAAAGGAATATATAAGATCATTACCATTTTTCAGAAAGGTTTCATTTCAAAAAATTTTTCCATATGCAAATCCATTAGCTTTAGATTTATTAAGTAGAATGTTAACATTCAATCCAGATGATAGAATTGATGTCATTGATGCCTTGAAGCATCCATACTTAACAAACTATCATGATGAAAATGACGAACCTGATGCTTTACCAATCCCAGAAGATTTTTTCTCTTTTGATAAGATTAAAGATCAATTAACACTAGCAGAGTTGAAAGTTATGTTATATGATGAAATTTTAACAAAATAGGACCTTTTAATTTATCGATTCATTTAAATATGCCATTCATTAATAAAACTAATAGTTTAATTTGCTCATCAAAGTTGCAAAGTTTTGACTGTATTTCGAGGGTCCGCATAATGTGCTCTTACCAATGCAAAATCGTAAAGATAACTCAATATACTCCAAATATACGTATATTTATATCAGCAAATTGGTAAAATACGATCTCTCAAGTTTGATTTGAGCAAAGAGAAACCTATACTTGGTGTTAAAACATAAGCTCTTTGATATTTCGAAAGCATTCAAGAATATTTTGTTTGAACTACAAAGTCTAAGTTTTTGGACAAGCAAGGGAACACCAAAACTGCTCAAATGACTTGAATGTCTATTCACTGCTACCTACTCTACTCAATTGAAAGGAAATTTATTGAGGTTTAGCAAAAAAAAATAAATGGTCCCTAGCAGGATCGAACTGCTGATCTTGGCGTTATTAGCACCACGCCTTAACCAACTGGGCCAAGGGACCTTTTTATTGAGAGGATATGTTCAAAGTTAGTCAAAACTCAGACATAAACTTCTTGTGCACTTATTTGTACAATGCATATTGAACATGGTAGCGATATTTTGGCTTATGGTCTCTAATATATTTAATCCTGGTCTTTATGTTTCATTGAACAGCAGAATTCCAATAGTAGCACAATTATTTTTCTCCTAAGTCAAATGATTTAAAATAGCTACATGAAATACCACAAAAGGCTAAGATCTGTCAACTTTAGCTCTTCAAATTATGGAGCTTAACTATATATCGTTAACAATATTACTTCTTGTTGTTTTGACCTGAACTAATTCTAGTGATCGGCATTATCCTGCACATATTGAAAGACCGTGCATATGCATATTGAAAAAACAGATGTAGACATATACATACATATTTATGTTCTAAGTAGTGCGTTTTTATGTCTATTGATACATCAAGACTGCATATTTGAGCGAGCGGAGATTCTCTTTTTTGAATATTCCTGCGTTTAAACTAAATCGAAAACCGAATTAGATAAATACCACAATCCGCTAATGGATATCAGCTTATTATTTGTCCACCGTTTATTTTATTTTCTCATGAATAATAAAAATTTAAAAGGTAGTTTCATTCAAACTATGAATAGCCTCGCGCTAGTTTCTTATTCGTGTTCAATTTTCAAATTTTCTACTAGGGTTCAAGGACTCAAGCGTATATATAGTGGTAATCGATTTTTCAACTCAGCAGTTGAGTTTAATTACGCAACTTTGTTATAGTTAAAATGAATCCAGCAAATAATGAGTTAGAGAAATATCGTGACACTAGAATACAGGAAGATATGTCGATGTAATGATTTATATCTATTTTGAAACTTTTGTAAAATTTAAAATTGATTTCTTAGGAAATATGTCGTTCCACTGAATATTTGCTATTAGGTTTGAGCCTCATTTCTACAAAAATGAACTTTTGATGCGATAAGACATTGAACTATGTTTTTTTTCATTAAATAACGAAGAATAAACTGCTTTTTTTGAGATTTGATTAATTTCTGCTTCTCGTATTTTTGACACAAAAAATGTCAAAAAGTTGAATCACCGAAAATTTTACGAAGAAAAATTTCAGTTCTTGAAAAAAAATTGATGAATCTTGAAGTTTCTGCTTCAAGAGATTCATTAGAGCATTTAAATGTTTTGATGGAATTATTTGAATTGAAAAGGTTAGAGAGAGAAGCTAATTTTTTTACCCCGGTTTTTCACTTAAATGAAGTATTCCCATTGAAATAGTTTGATGATAAAGGAAACGTATTTATGATTTTCGTAGAATATACAGAGAATGAATAGAAATCATATTAATTTATTCTATTTTAGAGAGTCTTGTGACATGTTTCCTGGTCCTGATTTGTTGCATGACCGAATTTTAGTTACACGGAGTTACATACATGGGTCACTGGAGCAAATGACAGCAAATGGCATCGAACTCAGATGATTATGCATTACAGGAAGAAATATTTACTTGGAGCAAAGATATTATATGTTCGGGATAAATAATATCGTCTAACTCAATAATTCCATCTATCATAATAATGCTTTTAAATTCAGCTTGTTTTAAATATTTCTCATAGTAAAAACCGCTGGAAAATCAGAAAAAATCACAGAAAACATACTAAGCAACCCGAAAATCTTTAAATACAATTGTAACTTCGATGGAAACACACTATATTAAACTCATTAAACGTTAATTAAAAATTTACGTCACATTTTAAAGTTTTTTTTTTTTGTGGAGTTTTTTGTGACAAAAAAACTTCAGATTTTTTCTTTAGAAAAAAAGTTAAAATTTAAATAGAAGTTTTTTATAAACTGATCTTTTTTACTTAAAATTCGATTTCAACAAATAAAATTTGTTTTATTTGATAAGTAAAAATGACTATTGATACTTTGACAAGTTCTCAGTATGTATTTTATCATTTTTCTAAGTTCACTCTGGATTTTTTAAACTTTGTGTGACTTTTTCCCCTGATTTCATGGGTTGATTTAATTAAATCGACTAACAATTTTTTTTTTAGTTCCCTTACAAAACAAAAGTCTCTTCGAAGAGACCAACCAAGCATCCTCCCTAGATATAATTTCCGTACAGCTAATATTACTGTCAAGTGAGTATTTTTTTTGTTAAAACCCCTTATCTTTTCCATACTAATTAAAATATAGTCATTGGCAACTCCGTGATTTAATCCAGCCTTGTTCAACAGATAGAAATGAAATTCTTTATACATATGAAGATACAATCAGATCAACAGATCGTACAACTAATAAAGTGTCAACAGTTTATAAGTTAGATTTCAATCCTCGTTGTTTTAGTGAAATTGATGGGAAATTTGTTAGTGGGAGTTTAGTAACTGCTGCTAATGCTACTTCAAACGTTGGCATTTTAAATAACTTATCAGCTGCAAATATTGGCCCAAATATAGGGAACGGATCCAACTGGAGAGGTTTATTTTCGTTTTTTAACAGAGAAACTCAAGATTCTTTGACTATACGATTAGGTTCTTATATTAACAATAGTGTCACAATTAATAAAGTTGCTAATGGTCAATATAGTTCCTATGTTTGCAATAATGATATGTCTTTGTATAATACAGAAATATCTAATTCAAGAATATCTGTGTTGGACTCAATAAGTTTGGATTTCCCATTAAACAATTCAATTTTATCTGATGATCATAAAAATTTAATTGCCGTTGGTGATTGCTCAAATATTTATTTGTTACATCCTCAACAGGAAGGTTCGCATAGATTAACAAATGATAATACCATTGAAACTAATTGTGATTCTGGTTTTTCAACTTCTTTTGATAGTTCAGGTTTACATTTTGCAACTTGTTTCCAAGATGGTACTTGTTTAATTTATGATTTAAGAAATTATTCAAAAGGTCCAATGAAACAAATTTATTCTACGAGAAAAAATACTGCTAGTGGTGCTTTCAGATGTGCGAAATATTCAAGAGGTACAGATGATTTATTAGTTATTAGTGAACATGTTGGTAGAGTTCATGTCATTGATACTAGAGATTTCAATAACCATCAAGTTATCATGTTACCAATGAATTCTGCCCCTACTATTTCAACAAGAGGAATCTCCAGCTCTTCAAGCAATTTAAATGAAATTGAAAACAATTCAAACTTCACCCCAAAGATTTTAAATTATAATGATGTTTTAGATTATGAGGGTACCTTTAATCCAAATAATGGATTTTATAATAGAAATAATTATAATTCAAGAAGTCTTAACAATTTTAACGTGCTGATGGCTTTAAACCAAGAAACTAACTCTTCAAGTGATTCTGATTCTGATACAATTGATACCGATTTAAGAAATATGTATCCTTCAACTAGTAATACAATGGTTTCCTCAGAATTTGATTACACTGATAATGATATAAGTGGCGTTGATTGGTATGAAGATGATTCAGGTTCTCATATAATAATTGGATATGATCGTGGTTTAATTAATTGGGATATTGATTCTTGGAGTAGAAGATCATTCCCATCATTTTCTTTAGCTTGAAAAAAAAAAAAAAAAAACACTACAATGATAACAGAAACACACATATAATGACAATAATGACAATTTTACAAATATGTAGCAAAATTAAAGTATATATTAATCAACGATATCATTACTTTTAATTTCTAGTTCCTCAATTTTTGGAGTTTCTTGATTTTTGTAATCTGATGGCTTTAATTTTTCATCAGTGAATTGTGCTTGATACTCAGACTTAATTTCCTTCCAGTCTTCTTCATTCTCAATAACTGCCTGAACTCCAATAACTTCACATTCTTCAAAAACTTCTAAAATTTGTTCTGCTTCATCAATTGGTGTATTATGGAAAACTTTATTAACTTCATCTAATTTACCAGTTTTCAAAGCATCTTGCATTGCAATTGGTAAAGTTTGGAAAATTTCAAATCTTCTGATTTCTGACTCCTCTTTAGAATTTCCATCAGGTAAATTAACAACCAATTCGGTATTATCATCCAAGCTTTTCAATTGGATTTCTTCGACCTGTTCACCACCGTCATTTTCTAATGAGATAACCTCACAACGCTGTTTAATATGTTGGAAGGTTCTTTCAACTTCATTTTCAAAAGCCTCTAATGCAGGGTTTGGTAAACCATTGAACATTTTGCCTAATAATTGATCAATAATGATCCCGATTTCTGTTGGATGTTTAGTTCTCTTAAATTCAATTATATCATAAATATATTGCAATAAAGTTGATAAGAATACAATCTGCTTAGTACGCTTTGGATTCAATTCTAATTGAGAATCAAAAGCTTTCATTAATAAAGAGTCCTTTTGTTGCGGATTTATAATATGCGTATGTTCCTTTAAAAATGATTTGATCTTGGTTATATCTGTTGTTGATAAGTTTGAGTAGTCGATTGTATCCTTATGCAAATCACCAAGAGTTTCTTCAACTGGTTCAGTTTTAGTGACTAATGTTGATGTGGCAGAAGTGGAAGTATGACTAGTAGCAACTGGCGCAGCAGAAGTAGCAGCAGTTGAAGTGGTAGCAGTAGATGAGGTTAAAGGATTAGTAGTTGGGGCAGGAGCTGGTGCACCTTTATTCAAAAAGGAACGATCCCAGCCAGTATGAATATCATCTGAAGAAATATGCAACTCACGTTCTTTCAACAAAGATTTCAATTTATCTTTGTGGTTGAATAAAACTTCATCAATTTTTTTTCTATGATTCACGATTTCAGCCCTTAAAAGCTCACCGTCATTTGGGTCTCTTCTAGCCTTTTCTAAATCTTTTTTCAATTGAGTAAACAAATCTTCAATCATTTCATTATGAGTTGGGGCATCAGGTTCAACACCATCAGGTTTTGAAGTTGAATCAAAATTTGTCTTTAAATATTCTTGGATATATGAGTAATCAGCCAACTTATCATTATCAATATCTTTTAATAATTTATCAGTTCTTTTATTCAATTCTTCATACATTGGAATTTGAACTTCTAAATTTGTGATGTCATGATTTCTTTGATCTCTTTTTTGATGAATATCTTGCTGCTTCCAACGAATAAACGAATTCTTGTCAACGTTTGGATGAACTTCAATATCAGAATCATCTGATAATTCGATCTTGTCCCATTTGGAATAATCAATTGCCATTTTAAATATACTTTGTTAAATTAAAAGATTCAGTTTTTTCTAGAAATTTTAGTTTGCCCGGAAGTGCTACATAACGAGATGGTTAGAACTAATCAATTAAATATGTAATAAATCTGTCCAATCTATAAGTTTTTCCTCTTCAGACAAGTACTTATCTCTGTGAATTTCTATTTTATTGCTTTTTGTGCTTGAATTTATTGAATTGGTCGATAAATATAGACTTGCGCCTTTCCATGGTCCCAATGAGAATATTGAATTGACTTTATATTCTGATAATTGATCCAGTATGAAAGAGCTAACTCCTGGAATTTTAGATATTCCACCTGTGAATATTATTCTTGAGGCTAGTTTTAATTTCAAGTCGATTGGAAATTTGTCAATCATCTCAATGATTAGTTCAATCACTGTTTTATTTTCATCATCTTTGCACACCCCTGGGAGATCATTAAATAAAGAATCTTTTACGCATTTGTGCCTTAATCCATTCGGTATTTCTAGTTCTTCTTTATCATCAACTTCTTCCAGTGTACATGAATTCATTATAAAATCTTCAATGAATTCAAAACTTGTATCAATTCCTAGCCTCTGAAATTCATCATATAAATACTTGTGGATCAGTTTACATGACCTGGTTGTAGTTCTGGTTTCCTTGAATAAGATCCTAAAATCAAATATTGGTGTAATTGTAGTTTGATTATAACCCATGTCAACAATGATCCCGCAATCACTTCCTGAACCAACACATGTCATTATAGAGGAAGGTATAAAAGTCAAGGAGACACAATGTAAGTTGAATAAACAAACTCTTGCAATTATTTCTTTATATGGTTTTGGCAAATATAACGATTCAATAAACACAATTTTACAACGTTTTGGATCAACCAGTAACCCCTGTGTCAATACAAAATAAATGATTCTCTCCAAACAAAATTCTAATTTTTGAAAATCACAATTAGCTATCGAATAGTCCCAAATCACTTTATTGTTGGCATCTTTCAAGATACCAGAAATATTGTATTTATCGGTCCTCTCAAAGAAAAAAGCACTATTTTCACCTGCAAAACCAGCAGTGATGAATCTACTCCCGACATCAAGCACCACAGACTGTATAGACATCAAAAAACCGGTTCAAAATGACACTGAAATGATAAACAAAACGGTTAGAAGCAATTGAACCGTCAATTTTTTTCCCATCTTTAAACCCTTCTCTTTGCTTTATATATATATAAAATGGGAGTTGTTGTGTCACTTCCGTTGCAGATGGCAGGGTCTATGGCAGCCAGCTGTTGTGGTGCGATGTGTTTCTCAGCTTGTACAAAATCGTGCAAGTCCATCGGTTCAAGTTTCTCAACAAGATTAAGTTACGCATTTTTGTTTCTTATAAATGCCTTGGTGTCATGGATGATGATGTCCGAATTTGCATACAGTAAATTGGAGTTGCTATATAAAGGGAAATGCAAAGGATTAGAGTGTGGTTTTTTTGCTATACATAAGTTAAATTTTGCATTAGGTATATTTCATTTATTATTAGCATCGCTATTGATTGGAGTTCATTCAACCACGAATCCAAGATCAAAAATACAAAATGGATTTTGGTTACCAAAGATATTATTATGGCTTTTGTTAGTTGCTGTCTCATTTTTGATTCCTGATAATTTTTACATTTTTTGGTCCACTTATATTTCGGTTATTAGTGGTGCTTTATTTTTATTTATTGGTTTAATTTTATTAGTTGATTTTGCACATGAATGGGCTGAGACATGTATTGAACACGTTGAGGAGGAAGATGAATACTCTTCAATGTGGAAAACCTTTTTAATTGGAGGGACTTGCACCATGTATATTGGTTCCATTGTGATGTCAATTTTGGTGTTTGTATTTTTCTGTGGTAAAGGTTGTTCAATGAATCAGGCAGCTGGTGCAATCAATATAATTTTTTCCCTGTTAATAACGTTTGCTTCCGTTAATCCAACCATCCAAGAGTATAATCCAAATTGTGGATTGGCCCAGTCCGCTGTTGTTTCAGTTTATTGTGCTTATTTAACATTATCAGCAGTTGCTTCAGAACCTGATGATAAGCAGTGTAACCCATTGATTAGATCAAGAGGCACCAGAACTGCCAGTATTGTTCTTGGGGCCATTGTCACCTTTGTTGCGATTGCATACACAACAACAAGAGCTGCAGCAAATTCTGCATTTAATGGTAATAATGGGGGAGGTTCTATTGCAATCAATTACGAGGATCCGATTTCAAATAATGACTCATTAGTTTCATCACAGCCTGCAAGAAATGAAATGAGACTTCAGGCAATTAGAGAAGCAGTCGCAGTTGGTACATTACCCGAAAGTGCATTGACTGACCAAAGTTGGATATATGAAGATGAAGACGGAGAAGATGAAGAACGGGTTGCAACTAAATACAATTATACTTTATTTCACATTATTTTCTTTCTGGCAACTCAATGGTTAGCAGTTTTATTGACTATGAATGTTGATTCAACAGATTTCAGCGATTTCGTTCCAGTTGGTAGAACTTATTTTTATTCTTGGGTTAAAATAGTAAGTGCTTGGATTTGTTATATCATCTATGGTTGGTCTTTAATTGCCCCTGTTTTGATGCCTGAGAGATTTGGATATTGAAAAAAAAAAAGACATATGCCACTGTAAATCAGTGAAAATTTTTTTCTATAATGATATTTACGAAGTGAAAACGATAAAATTGTAGTTTTATTAGCCAAATCATCAAATTAATTATCAGAATCAGTGATACCACCGACTCCAATTGTATAAATAGCCTCAGATTCTGGCATATCTGGTGAATCCATTAATTTAGCGACTCTTTCTTCACCTCTACCTTTTCTTAAAAAATGAGGTTAATAAATAAAATAATTACAAAATTTCATACATACCTCAATAAAATTCTAGTTGCACTTGCGTGTGCTAGAACATGTCCACCAACACTGAGATCAGTTAGTAAGTGTCTTTTTTTTGCAAAAAAACTTACGGTTTTCTACCATCTGCAGATGCAAACAACGCAGAGGCACCAGGATCTGACTGAACTTGGTTTGTCATAAAAACTGCCACATTGAAATCTTCAGCAATTCTGTTCAACTTTGCTAAATGTTGATTCAATTTCTGCTGACGCTCATTCAATTCGCCTCTCCCAGAATACTATAACGTTAGCTTGTTTTGACATTAACAATAATTGGTAAAATCTTACATCAACGCGGAAATTCGCCATGATTGAATCAACAACCAATAATCTGTATTGCCCCGAAGACAATTCTTCACCCAACTCTTCTAAAAGTTCACTTTGATGCTCACTATTTAATGCTCTAGCATATGTGATATTTTCTAAGCATGTATCTGGATCAACGCCATGTTTTTCAGCTATTGATTTGATTCTAGAAAGTTAGAATTTCATGGACGAGAAAAATAAACAATACCCACCTATCTGGACGAAATGTACCTTCTGTATCAATGTATGCAGCTTTACCTTCACCACCACCAAGTGACCAAAAATTAGTATATACAAGTCAAAATAAGAGGTGGAACATACTTTTGGTAATTGTGCAGTGACACATAGAGTGTGAGCCATTTGAGTTTTACCACAACGAAATTCTCCAAAAACCTCTGTGATACTCATTGTCATAATACCACCGCCTAATGCATTATCCAAAGATTTCGAGCCTGTAGATAAACTAATAACACGGCTTCTTAAATCAGCTTGAACAGTACCAGAGACAAATCCAACAGACTGATACAGTTAGTGAATGTGGGAAATAAAGATGATATACACACCATTAATTTACCAGCAGCTTCTTTAATCTTTTCCACTTTTACTTCACTTAAACCACGGATTTTACATAGGTTTCTTCTTGTTGTAGAAAGAACGGTCTGGATTTTGTTAGTAAATCTGAAATCAAAAAAAAAAAACAAGCATCTTACTGAAACAGTGCAAATACCGGATGCTTTTAATTTTTGAATATCACTGGCATTAACGCCCTGTGATTGTAATTCATCTACTGAAATTATCGATTCAATTGTCATTAAAACTACAAATTTGAAAAAAAGGAAATCAAATGATTTAAATACTTTTCTAATTAGCCGCCCCAAAATAAATAAAACAAAGTCACTTTCTGTGCCGAAGATAACAGTCTTTACTGTTATGGCCAACAGCTCCACAAGTGTAGCAGCGATGTGAATTACTGTCATGAGATCTCGATCGTTGTTTCATGACTTCTAATGCAAAATGAGGAGTGATTAATGGTCGTTGGTAATATGAAATCACTTGATATGGATAAATATATTGGACTGGTTGTGTGAGTCGTACATAATTTAATGGCTTTTGATAATGTATCTTGTTCTTCTTTTTATTTTTCTTTTTATTTATTGGTTTAGTGTTAGTACATTCTGCTTGAATGTGTCCGATTTGTTTACAATAATAACACTGTTTAATGTCATTTTTCTTACCTTCTGGACAATTTGAAGATTCATGTCCTGGTTGTTTACAATTGTAACATAATTTCTGTTTATGCTCACAATTATCTGCATGGTGTCCCAGATTACCACATTTATAACATGTCTTTTTAAACACTGATGAAATTGACATTTTATTAACTTTATTTGTCAATTCTTTGATTTCAGATGATTCATCAAGACTGAGATCTGAATTACCAGATTTTATCTCATCTTTAGAAATTTCTCCATCATTAACCATAAAGTTAATGAAATAATATTTAATCTCAGAAAAAAAAAAAAAAAAATTAACAAATTTATATGAACGTGACGTGACTGTTATTGATACATTTTGTATGCCTAAAAAATAATTATTTGCATAAAGATAAACAATGAAAGCTCAGCGAATCTCAATCTGTAATCTTTTTTTAAAAAAAGTTTGAAACTACATCATACTCATTTTTTCCGCATAATTAAACTCTTGGATAATTCATGTTCTGTAAAACCAAAATCAAATTGAATAGTGTAATAACTATATAATCCAAACAAATAGTGACAACCAGATCCCAAATTTTGGACTTCATTCATATTTGTATCTGCATGTACTTTAGCATTAGATTGCATTTAGTTACAGTGAAATTTCCAGTAATAACCAAGCCAAATTCAGACCCGGGAACAATTCTCGAAATTCTATATAGAAAAATCATCCACTTAACAAATGAATAATGTATCTTCTATCCTCCTTGAATTTTATATGTTCTCTATTGTCGAAATAATTGCTAATTCTTAGCTTGACTATTTTTAAAATTTTAAGATTAATTTATAATCAATTTATACGAGAGCCAATCGTTTACAGCTTCTCAATAAACAAATGATATACCCTGGGTACCCTCACCATTTCTGGAACTATTATGTATAGAAACCCGATTGCATTGCATTGATATGTACTTCATTTGAGGTGGCAGAGGTATATGTATATACTTGAGTCGGACTTACACTCAGCTGCTGTCTTGGTACCTATTTTCCCCTCTCAATGGTTCAATCGATTTAGGATTAAGAACATATACTTGACTTTATGCTGCAAACAGTGCTACTTTTACCTATGTTTAAAATTTAAATGCATATCTAATCAAATATTCATGTGATCAATAAGCTTTAGTTAGCGGAAGCATAGCATTCATTTCTATTTATTTTATTATTTAAAAACCTTAATCTACGTCATAGACTCGTAATTCGTATTGTCTTTGATATAAAACATGTATGGAAACTTTTTTCAAAGCTGTCAAAAATTTTTCATTCATTTTCTGGCCGTAAATAGTTTTTGCATTCCCTTGCATGAAAGGATGCTCAAAGTTCAACAAATACAATTACACACTACTAAACACAATCAGCCTCTTATGTCTCTGATGTTCATCGAAAAAGTGAGCAATGTTGAAAAAGCGGGTATTTTCACATTTATAAGTATTTTAGCACACAATATCAACTAGTTTCAGCCCTTTGTTACATACACATGCAGTGTATCTGTAAGAAAATTGATGCTTACATCGAGTTTTATCCAGTTACAGTAATACCCATTACTTATAAGCTAAAAATATCTTTCAGGTACCAAAATTTATTGGAATTTCAACTAGTTGGAATTTCAACTAATGACGTCTTCATAATCCCATGAAACATTTTTTTATACAATGTCTAATATCCCAGTGTTGAACAAACATTATTTTCAACTGTTATAGAATTCGCTTCTAGATCCTTCATCAGTTAAACATTTCTAGGGTTTCTGTATTTATAAGTCTGCGTCCGTGGTAAAATCCGTAATATAATTGCCATAGCATAATTTACATCATGCATCAAATGGAAACAAACTGCATTATAGGTAGAACCATTCTGTATGTAAATGACAGATACTAAAGTATTTTTCCGTAGCTTAAATTGATTGTGCCATACTTGCTGGCAAATAACGGAACAATATGATGCAACATAGACTGTCGGATCAAACATAATTATAAAGTTGAATTGTACCACTAGTGGATATGCCGTATATACCTGTGGAACATGGTCCAAGGCCCAAGGTCTATGAGTTCCAAGAATTGAATTGCTCAACATCTAGATCATATTCTCCATTTCATACTATGCATCTATTATTACATATTCATGCTGCGTCATGATGGAGTCAGTTCCCGCTATTTCTCGAAACTCAGAATTGAAATCCCTCTACATATTCAAAAGTCGGTATTACACTTTAGCAAGGAAGAAACTTTTCAAACAGTTTACAGTCTTACTCAATTACTACAATTGATCATGACTCTTTTTTTTTTCTTCATTTATTCTAATCTAATAATGCACTTATTGATCTAATAAGAATCAACTCTTTTTTATAATTCGTTATTTGAAAAAATTTTTTTTGGTGAAAAATCAATTCTAATCAATTTTAACTGTTGAGTAAATCTTTCTGATGAAGAATAGACTTGCTAAGAAACCAATTGAACCAGTAACCAAGAATGTTATAATACTGATTAAAAGTGAATATCCAATATATAAAACAGTTGTGACGAATCCACCCAATTCAAATTTTGATAAAATAATTGCATGAAGGAAAACATAAATTGAACAACCACCACCAATGAAAATTGATCTCCATTGCCATTTATAGTTTTCAGCACAGACTGTGTAATAAGTTGTTAACACAGTAACTAAAGCTGTTGTGATAATCATTAAAACATAACAAAAAAATAAAAATCCAAACATGTAAAAGACCTTATTAAACCATAATGATGAATAAATGAAATACATCTCAACTGCAATTGAACCAAATGGGAAAATCCCGGAACCTAATGCACTAACTACAGTTTTCAAGTAGTATGGTTGAGTTGGAATTTGTCTTGGGATTTGATTTGTTTGGACGGGTTTTGATAAACTTTCTCTTTTAAATGCAATTAATGAACCAAAAATTGAAGATGGAATTGAAATAACAAACCAAATTGCAATTATTGCAATAAACGTACCTGCTGGAATTGCACCAGATGAATGCACTGAAATTAAAAAGAAATTCAAAATTGTGATTGAAAGGAGAATAAAACCTGGAACTAAAAGTGGTGATAAAATCATGTTTATTTTCCAATCTTCTCCACCAAAGAATTTATAAATGGACCCGGAAACAAAAGAGCCAACAACTCCAAATAAAGCATACAAAATGATCATAACTGTTGATAATGCACCTCTATTTGATGGTGATAATAAACCAAGTAAAGCAAAACCAATTGTACAAAATGTCATTAATAAAATCTGAGTACCACTACCAACTAAAACTGATAAAATTTGTAATAATTTTGGGGCTCTGAAGACATCACCGTGAACTAATTTCCAACCACTTTCCTCTTGAAAGTCGTCATCTAGACTAACTTCATTATATCTTGATATATCAGTCTTTAAAGCTCTTAACAAGATATGGGACATAATCAAAGATAAACAAATAACAATCAATGAAAAATTGAATAACGAGAACCATTGGATTTTTGGATCATAAACATGTAAATATTTATCCCATCTTGTTGCCCATAAAGTTTCAGATTCGACCCAAGTAACATCATAAGTGAAAATAATTTGACTATCATCCTTTGCTGATAATGTAACTGGTGCATAAGATTCAGCATCACAAGTAGCTTCAGTTCTTGCCCAAGAATGTGGTTCAACAGTGACTCCAACGACTCTATATTCATCATCACCACGTTGATGATATTCAATTTGAATTGCAAAATGATTATCAACGTGAGGAACTTGATCTTTATCAACATAACCTAATTCGAAACCAGCACCATAAAAATCGGTATTTGTTCTTTTGTCGTGTAATTTTCTCGCTGCAGGTAAAGAGTCAACTAACCAATTATAAAAAAAACCATTTCTAATCAACTTGTTAAGGAAAAGGGTATCAATTGCTGGAAAATTAGAAGAACATAAACTTTGACAAGTTTTATCCTCTAACATATTTAACTGAAATGGTGAATTATAAATTCTATCACCGAATATAATAGAACCTAATGACTCTGGTTGTTTAACTAAAGTTTCAGGTTGACAAAAGTGCAATCTTCTGTAATAGTAATCAAATGAGTAGACAAAGTCATCTGAACCTTTTTCATGGAATGCACTTGGTGTAATATGATTAACTAGCAATGGAACATTATCACCTTTTTTATATGAGGTTGGCGCAGTACCTGGAAGATAGAATGCTTGAGCAACACTGCAAAAGACAGCAAGAAGAAACAACAACCGAGAATTCACAAACATCGAGCAAAGACTTTAAACAAAAAAAAATTCAGTTAATTGAAGCTTAACGCGTTTTAGTGTTAATTTGTTCTGTAAAACTTTCTTTTTAATTTGGAAAAAAAACACGAGTTTTGCTGCACAAACCAATTTGTGTACCGGTAATAATAATAACTCTCTAGTTGTGACTAGAACTAAATATATGTATTAAACCTGTGGTAAAGCTTCTTTCTAAGATGAGTCTAAATTAACTTGACAGCATCAATTGCTTCTTTACCATATTTTTTAAATCCTGTGAACTAATATAGACCTTATTTGTTAAGCTACGCAAAAGATCGAAATAAGCTACAATTTTAGCAGACAAATTTAACTAATGTTTTGAAATATTACATATCATTATAACGTTAGTATCAGGAATTGGAGTTGATTAACAAAATTGATTAGTTAGTTGTTTTGAACATAATAAACAAATAAATAACGAATAAATCATATCGGAGACTGTCCAGTTCGATTCTCTAGGGGTGTTACTGAGAATTGATTTTCCATCAAGAAAAAAATTGACCACAAATCAATTTTAGTACTGAATAGATCAATTTTCACGTTTAATTAACACAATGGACGCTGTTCAGGATCCTAGTAGCATCCTCTTCTATTTGAGGAGTGGGAAGGAC
Organism: Millerago galiae; assembly: GCA_030568845.1. Taxonomy (NCBI): domain Eukaryota; kingdom Fungi; phylum Ascomycota; class Saccharomycetes; order Phaffomycetales; family Phaffomycetaceae; genus Millerago; species Millerago galiae. Next base: position 183,008 of record JAJMIZ010000009.1, on the reverse strand, counting down.
ATTAGTCCATTGATTTCCCAGACAGAATCACCTTCAGAAGTGGGTTCTAAAAAGTCCTCTTTAGACTGTAAACAAATGATTGTTTCAGCTTTTGCCCCTCAAGTTCCAATATCTTGCTCTGATGAAGTGGATAAAATTGCTGAAGGCTTTGGTTTTCATTCATTTTTTCAATTGTTTAAACCTTTTGGTGACAAAATCCAAAATAAATTCCAAATTAAAGATTCTCAATTAATATCAAGAACTGCAGATAACTTTTCTCTAAAATTTACAAGGCCACTAGACCATCTATTAAGTATACAAGATGCACAGAAGGGAACTGCAAACCAATTGCTGAATCAACAATCTTTAGAAATATTGATGGAAGAATATATTAGAAATGTTAACGATGAAATTTTAAAACTTACAGATACACCTGAAGATAAAATTACTGGATCATTGCTACGAAGCTCAATTTATTCTAAATATTTTTCAAAATTCATTTCAAATTCAAATATCACTGCATTTGAATATATGAATCATCCAATTTCTTCATTTTTAATAATTTCTGCAAATGAGACCTATGAACAAGCAAGAACTTTATTAATCCAATTTAAAAACACTAAAATTCCTGAATTTTTAAGCATGGATGATATTTTACCAATATTTATCATCATTCATGATGAAAAAGATGACGAAGAGCACCAAAAAGCATTTCAATTAAAAGATCAAATTAAAAAACAATTATATATTGATGGTTTTGTTTTGCCCTTTTCTTTGAACAAAGAACTACCTTCAACAAGATTAAAACCTCCCTTATTATTGTTATCAGTTGAAGAAGAGCTTCAGGAAATCAAATTTTCAAATAAAGAACAACCAGTTTTACCAAACTCAAATTGCATTTATATTTCAACTTTATTAAAAGAAATAATTCAAAAAAAGATAATACCATTTATGGAACAAAAAATTGCTACTTGGGATGAACAAGTAATAACCCCAAGAAAAAGTATAACAGGTAGATTATTCAAGGTTTCAAAAAGATATTTTGGAGGTGGCTCAACTAAAAATCAAGCAACAAATGAAAAACATAGCAATTTCAACGTTGAAAAGGGTTATTACATAAACCAATCAACTGAAGCAATTACAAGAAAACTTGCTGATTGGTCTTTTATGTTAAGAGATTATAAATATGCCTATACTACTTATGAAATCTCAAAAAAAGATTTCTTGTCGGACAAAGCCTGGAATTATTTAGCTTCAACCCAAGAAATGGCTGCTATCTCATTATTGATGGGTGCAACCAATATAACCTCAAAATTAAAAAATGATACAATTGATCCACTTTTAGATTCAGCAAATTATACTTATTTAGCAAGATGTGGGTTAAAAACTTATGCATTAAGATCAATTTTAATAGTTTCAGAATTATTTTGCACATTACGTGACGGTTGGGAAAGTTCACCAGCTGCTTTAAAATGGGTTCAAAAAGCTTTAGATGATAAGATCGTTGGCAAAGTTGGCAAATCTTTGTTATATCAAAGGATCTCTTACATTTACACTTTATACGTTTCAAGTCAAGCAAAAATAATAATGTCAAGAAAGCTAATCAAAGATACACCTGAAAACACTCAAGAAGAACCTCAACACACCCATGAACTTTTTAATAAATTAGCTACACCACATATGGCAACCATTGGTTTAACTAGAAAAAGAAAAGCTGCTCTATGGAGTCTTCTTGCTGCAAAAGATTGGGACCCTCAATTACATCCGCTTGAAGTTAAATTATGTTTGGAAAGTACAAACCCAATCTACAATGAAGATATTTCGTTTGTCAAGAATCCAAATGGTTTATACCAAAAGCTACTAAATACATCAATTCAGACATTGAAGGTGGTAGAATAATAAATATAACTACAGCATTTTAATAAATTAATACATGTTTATTCATTATAAAACAAAACAAAAATTATACGTAAGACAAAAAAACATAACGCTTAAACGAGACAAATATTAAACAAAATTAAACAATAAATAATAAAGCAAGAAATCCATATTTTAAATATGCTTTAGCAAATTCTCTGGAGGAACGGTGTCCAACATTTCAGTTTCATTGACCCTTGGTTCTAATGGCGTGTAGTCATGAGATCTTTTCTTATATAAGATAAACGCTGCGAGGCCTCCTAATAATGAAACAGTACCAACTGCAACTGCTAATGACACCAGGACAATGAATCCACGATCCATTTTACCTGATTTTTCCTTAGGTGATGATGATGAAGATGGCGAGGGTGATTCAGAAGTTTGACTGGTTTGTGATGAAATCGAACCACTTTGGAATAATGATGAAATATCTTTATTCATAAAAATTGAACTTGCTGTTGATGTTGATGTACCGTCAGTTGTAATTAAATATGGTACCCATTCACTACCGTTATAATAGGCAATGTTACTATAACCATAAGTTTTCAATTGTAAATAACCAGATGCAAATAATAATTGATTTGAGTTGAAGAATTTTTCATCGTTTGAATCGTTAGAATCATTAATTTCGAACAAGGAAATGTCAGATATAATTGAATCATTCTCAAAAGTTGTAATATTTGACCAATTAGACCCATCATATGCAGAAATTGAGTACTCATTAGTAACAATGATTCTGCCGGTTGTAGAGTTATCAACAAGAATAAATGAGTTAACTGACTGATTGATAGAATCAAATGCATCAGGTTGTTCAGATTGTTTGGTAGAATTAAAGTCATATGCAAATAAATAATAATCTGAACCATCATAATTTAAATCACCGCTAATAACTAATGTGTTATTGATGAATCTAAACCCAGTAACAGAACCAGAAAATGAATCAATTAGTGATTCCCATGAAGACTCATTTAAATTATAAAAACATAAACCAGAACAACTGACATTCCCGGCACTAGTGAATTCACCACCAACAATTAAATAAGTATTATTTAAAATACCAAATTCATTAACTATTATTGACGAAGTATTTGACGCTAAATCTGAAGGCTGATTATCAATAAATGACGAGGTATTTAAGTTATAAATTAAAACACCATCTAACGATTTTCCACCCTCAATACCTGAACCAATGAATAAATTACCATCGATTGCAAATAATTTACTTATAAATGAATCTGATATCCATGCCCTATCTATACCAAATGATGAATTATCTTGAACGAATAGCAAATTTGAAAAATCCGAAATGGTAAAATCACCACCAAACACAGAAAGTGAACTGTTGATAAACAAACCAGTTTGAATTGAGCCATCTAATGAATCGCTAGTTATATTCTTGAAATTAGCACCATTGGTTAATGAACCGTTATTAGCAATAGAGTCCGCGTATCTTAATGAACCAGCAAATAAAGTATCAGAACTTTGCGAGCCAGAAGCCATGGCATCAAATGATAATAATAGGTTATCGGTAAATAGGCTATTAGATTCAACAATCCACTTATCTGTGCCAAATACCCAATACTCGGTACCATTAATGATGATGTCTGTAAAGGTACTATTAGTAATTTGGGATGGAAAGCTATACCATGATGAATTGAATAATGCAACATTTGATATGGAAGAGGTAGATGCATCACCTAGTGAATTAATAGTAGCATCATCATTAGTATTATCAAAGCTACCAATAATAATAACACCAGCATCAACTGTATACAATGCAGAAACAGCCCCATTTAGCCCACCATCAACAGATTCAAGTTTAGCGCTAACTGCTTCATCCGTTGAATCATCTTCATCAACCGAAATTCTTAAGAAATTATCACCATAACTATCAGAATCAAAATCACCAGCAACGATAATTTCATCATTGAAATACGCTAAGAAGACCTCAGCATTTTCAGATAAATCACCACCCAAAGTATTAATTGTAGTATTTCCAATTAAAATGGTTTCAGTTAAATTAGCTGTGTTCAATTGAGTGAAATTTGATGGGGAATATTCAAAGATACCATTGATTGGAATTGAGCCATTCGAACTGACAAGATCATCAATTGAAATAATTGTAGTGTCAACTTTATAAGCAACAAGTTCAACAGATCCAGTACCAGAAAGTTCTGAATCATACATCATTTCTATTCTAACTCCACCAGTTAAGTTACCTGAATACATAGAATCATATTTTAATTCAGAATTAGTTTGATAAATAGAATAACTTGCAATCAACTCATCGGTATCATCATAAATAATAGATGCATTAACAACACCTCGGTAAGCACAAGATGCATCACTTGAACAACCAGGAGTATATAATAGGATGGTATATTCACCCGCGTAAGTAATATTTGGGTAGAATACAACTCCAGCGGAGTCACCTGGACTGACTGTAGTCGTCAAATAGCCATCATCAGCACTTGACCAAGTGCCTTCCAAAACACTTTTAGAATAATCTCCGGCTGAATCACAACTTGGTTCATTGTAAGTGTTATTAGCATATGTTGAAAAAATGGATTGATAAATTTGGAATCCAAATAGAGCAATACTATTTCCATATGAGTCTAAAGCTTGAAAAATGATGCTGCTAACATCTAATGAATTAATAAAACCGAATTCTTGGAACGATGAAGAGAAGCTTATGGTATTATCGTCATATGCAACTGATAATGAATCAGAACTTTCAGCTGCTAAAGCTAAATTGGTAGAATTGTAAAGAGGACACCAAGCGTCACAAAGCTCTAATTCACCAGTAGATGGATCAATATAAGTCAAATTCATAATACTTCCAGATGGACCAGTGATTAATCTAAATAATGAAATTTGAGATGCAGTCTCTTCAGAATTGTATAATCTGATCTTAAACGGTATTATTGTTAAGGGTAAATCGATATTTAAAGTAGCGGCTGTAACATCGCTCACAGACCAACCATTACTTGAACCTGGGCATTGAACTTCGCTCGCATCAGAAGAATCTGAAGATGAGAATGTGGCATATTTCAAACTAACCAATTGAGATGTCTCAACACTTATGCTCGAAGTATTATAAGACTGCGATAACAACTGTGGATAGCCTAAATTATCGAATTTACCACCAAAAATAATACTCGATCCAACACTTATGATGCTATTGACATGAGAAGAGCTACCAAACCCACGGAATGGAGTTGAGTAAAGTTTTTCTTCAGTTAAATTGTAAATGGCTGCACTTTGAGTACTATTATAAGTAAAATCACCTCCTAAATAAATTAAATCATCATCAAACAAAGCAGTATTAACACCGGTAATGTTAAGATCTGTGATATCACCACTTGAAGTGTTATAAATCAATGGTCCAACTACACTGTAATTGCCAATAAATTCAAAATCACCTATTATAAGGAATTGATTTTGGTTTAAAGGTATTATGCTTTCAACTGCTCCACCCTGTATGTCGCCAATCTTAAAAAATTGGTTATTGCTTGTAAATATTAAACTGTTATTATTTGATGAAGATACTTGGTCTGTAAAGTCTGATGCACCAATGTATGAGTACTTCGTTACTGTATCAAAATTACCCAGTATCCCAAATTCTTCATTATTAAAAGAAGATAAATCAAGATCTGGCTGTTGTAAAGATTCTAGTCGTATTGGGAATTGTTGACATGCAACTGATGCTATCAATGAGAGTGTCTGCAGGAGTCTCATTTGTATATGATATTCTTATTATTATTGGATTTCTTCAAAAAAAATTCTTGAATAAAACTTTCTTGATAAAATTAAAAATTTTCACAGTCTTTAAAAGAATTGAATAGAACGCAATGAGTGTATTAATGAGTAGAAAACAAGTTTTTATAGAATCTAATATGAGGGGCTTGAATGTCTATATTTTTTCAATAGTATTAAGGTGTTTATAAAGTTCAAAAAATTCTCATGAAATGATTCCTCATGAGTTTATTTTTCTTTGGGACATTGAGTAAAATTTGGTTCGGCCATTTTTCTTTGTTTACTTTTTTCCTAATTCGAAAACATTTCGAACAAGTTTCGGTAACCATAACTACAAATCTGATAATATAAAGAACTTGTGTTACTTTTAGTTAGCAGCAGATGCAATCTCTGCTTCAACAGTGTCCACCATTTCCCTGTACTTTCTTTGTGTTTCAGCCTGTTCCAGGAAAATTTTATACTTGATGTCTAATAATTTTCTGTCTGGAGAATCTTCAGCTGAAGGGAAAACCACTTTACCACCACCAGATAAGTTAACCATAACGTTCCATAATTGTTCACTATGAGTTTTAGCCTTTTGTAATTTCATTTTCTTTAGCATCTCTTCGATATTTGGCTTTGGAGCTTTGCCACCAAATGTAATTGGATCATGTCCTTCATCTTCAGATTCTTCGTGAACAGTTTCTTCAGCTGGTGAGCTCATCATATGTGGGAATGGGAATCCACCAGATGATTGAGCTGTAATTGCTGAAAAATTAGTATGTGAAGCAGTGGCAGATGGTGCAGTGTACGGAGATGGCAAATCAGCATGAATTGAAGTCAATGGCTTTAAACCAGCTATTTTAAAAGATGATGATCTAGAACGACTTACAGATTTTCTTTTAACAATATCCTTTGAAGCAACAGCACCTAATAAAGCAGCACCAAAAACAACAGCAGCGTCAATATATCTTGGAATAATAATAGGCAAACCAGTACAATCTGCTAATAATCTCATTAATAAACCATTTCTACATTGACCTCCAGACATAAAAATTGTTGATAGTTCATGACCTGAAGCTATCATTTTTTCAACAATCTGTCTTGTTTGCTGTGCAATGAACTCACATGCACCTAAATAGGTGATTGCTAAATCATTAATAGTTGTATCCATTGATTGACCAATAATTGACGCTTTCATTCTTGGATCAGCAATTGGAGACCTATTACCATGATAATCACCATAGAAGAATAAATGCTTTGCTAGCGAAACAACAGATCTTGAACCAGATTCTAATGCCATTTGTTCCAATTGTGCATTTAAATAATCAAATTTGGAAACATTTGATGCATCTGCTAATTTTGCTAGCTTTGAATAAGCTGGGTGAGTGTTTAAAACATGCGCTAATAAAGCACCAGTACATGATTGACCCCCCTCTGCTAACCAATAATCCGGGGAAATTGCATCTCTATATGGACCCCAAACACCCTCAACAAAGATTGGGTCATGGGATAATGCAATGTGACAGGTTGAGGTACCTGCAACTGCAGCTAATCTACCAGTGGCTTTACCAATTCCGTGTTCTTTATTATCCTTTTCAACTAAGGCAGGAATTGGAATATCAGTGGTAGCTGCAACCGTACCTACCCAACCAGCATAAGCATCAATAACACCGGAGCCAACTAAACAACCGGTTGTCAAACCTAGCTCCTCAGCCGCAATATCACTCAATGGCCCAACGACTTCACCGGCTGATAACCATTGACCACCTAAACCTGGAGCACCGCCTAATCTTCTAAATTTATCTTCAACTAATTCAGCCAAATTCAATTTATTTAACAATTCTTCAGACCAGCCATATTTTGAACCTTCAACTCCTGGGGGAACAAATCCCTGTTTACATACTGTCGAGTTGTAAGATCTTGCTTCAGATCCAGTTGCTTTATGGGTTAAAAAATCAACTAAATCATAAAATTTTGATTCTTTGAATAAGTCATTTGGTAAATTATTCTTTAACCACAACATTTTTGGTAGTTCCATTTCAATTGACATTGTTCCACCGACGTATTTAAGACATTTATCATCTGTACTGTTAATTAAATCAGTTTCTGCAACAGCACGATGATCCATCCAAAGTATAATATTCTGGTCATTATTGGAAAAATCAGGACCAACACCAACTGGTTGATCATTATCCTCCCTTAAAACTGTTAAAGAACAAGTAGCATCAAAGCCAATACCAACAACTTGTTCAGGATCGACTTGAGCATCTCTAACTACAGTCTTGACACAATAGCAGATAGCGTTCCATATCTCTGTACTTGACTGAGTGATAAAGTTAGGCTTTAGCTCGTGTCTTTGAATTGGTCTTTCTGCTAAAGCTAATATTGAACCAATATTATCTACAACAGCAGCACGGGCAGAACCAGTCCCAACATCAACACCAACATAGAACACAGAAGTATCAATTGACCCAGGATTCTGCAAGTGCTGGATTTGGTTAAGTGAGAGTGAGGAGGACCTTGAACGATTTGCAAATGACATTATCCAAGTATAAAACAAAAGTAAAAGATATTAATAGAGTTTATCACATTCTTAATACTTTTGACAGATGAGGTGTAACGGTACGTCCACGCTGCGATAACGAACTACCGGGAATATTTGCTTGTAAAGGACACTAAAATTGAGCTTTGAAGTTCTAGTTTTCGATGGATAAGCAAATAGGATTGGTTCCTATTTAGCCATATATGCATTACATTAATTACACTGTAGAATAGTGGTGTTTTTGAAGCAAATTGTGGTCTACAATGATCAACTGCTCATTACATCATCTTACAGAAGTTCATGATTTTCCTGTTTAACTCAAAAACGATACTTGGAGAGGGTTAATATGGAAGCTAATTGTCCGTTTAAAGAATTTTACTTGGTTTACTTAGTTTATTACGTGAAATATAGAACTTTTTATCCTTACTTTGCGTAATTCAGAGTCTGTCTCTGCCCAAAGTAACGTAATCTGCAGACCTTCCCTTCTAGGACCTCACTGTCTAGTCGGCTTAGACAGAGGATTTATCCGAACACGTTCAAAAGATTAGATTAAATTTTAATCTGACTCACTGAATGCTTCGAGCTTTAAAGAAACAATTTTTAATACGGAGTTATTCACAGACATACAAGATGAGCCATTCAATCTTTACAGAGAATGAGATCCTTACAAGGGAAGAATATGATGAAAGAATAAATAAAGCGTTAAAGGAAAACAAAGAAAATTTAGAATCATTAGCACATGAAGGATCAAAAGTTAAATTGACTTACGATGTAGATGAAAATAGGCCACCCCCACAATTGAGCTCACCAGACTCAAAGATATTCTTTTTTGATATTGATAACTGTTTATATAAGAGATCAACAAGAATTCACGATTATATGCAAATTTATATTCACGAATATTTCAAGCAAAACTTGGGCGTTGATGATAAAGATGCTCAAAGATTGTGTGTTCAATATTATCAACAATATGGACTAGCCATTCAAGGTTTAGTTAGATTCCATCAAATTGATGGTATTGAATATAATGAAAAGGTTGATGATGCACTACCATTACAAAATATATTAAAACCCGATCCAAAATTAAGAGAATTGTTAACTAAGCTAAAAGAAAGTGGCAAAGTTGAAAGATTGTGGTTATTTACAAATGCTTATAAAAATCATGGTAAAAGGGTTATTCAATTATTGGGTATTGGTGATTTGTTTGATGGATTAACTTATTGTGATTATTCACAACAAGATTTAATTTGCAAACCTGATGCCAAGATGTTTTATAAAGCTTTAAAAGAGGCAAATGGTGGAGAAAGCTTTAAAAACCATTATTTCATCGATGATTCAACTCCAAATATTGAAACTTCAACAAGTTTAGGATTTGGTAAATCGATTCATTTTATTGAAAGAGATGAAGATTTAGGTAAAACCCCAGAGGGTGCTATTTTACTAAGAGATATATTAGACTTACCAAAAGTTGTTCCTGAGTTATTTAATTAGAGAATATATACATTACTTTAAAATTCATTAGGCTTTGTGTCGTGATGTAAAACTGAAATCAGCATCATTAGTAAAGATTTAACATTGGTTTGATCTGCTTTTTCATAAGAAACAATGATTTTTGTTTGTAACCTAAGAAAAATCTTCATCATTTCTTTTAATGAAGAATTATATTTATCTTTCTTGAAATTTGGACCTTTTTTCAGTATATTTAAAATACATCTCAATTTAATTGCTAAATCTTGGAAATATAACTTTGATTGGTTTGAGTCTTCTTTAATTGCTAAACTTAAATTATCATCGGTTATAATTTTGTTAAGTTCATTTAAAATTGTTGAATTAATCATTTTATTTAATTTCTTATTTGATTTGATATATTGAATACCTGTGATTTTTCCATTAGCTAATAAATGCAAATGCAGCTGTATTTTTAATTGATTTATAACTTCTGAAAAAGAAAATTCAATTTTTTCTAAAATTCTAAATTTTAGATATGTCAAATCTGTTACACTATCCCAAATTTCAATGACCTCTTTAATCATCAATTCTCTATTGTGATCATAAGACCACTTAAACAAGTCTTGTACAATTGATGATATTTGTCTATTTGAACCATTTGAGTGAAATCTCTTATCGATCATTAAAATCCCAATCATTCTAACTAAAGATTCCCATTTAGTTAAATTAAATCTCAAAGTTGATAAATATTGAATATACTTTGAAATTCTTAATAAAATCAAGTCAAAATCTTGTAATCTTACACATGGATCATATTGAAAATCTGATTCTGTGATTTTTTTAAATTGATTTTTACCTGTAATTTCAATATATTTCTTATTGAATCCAATATATTTAGAAAATTCTTCAACCGATTCATCAAACTTGAGCTCCATTCTTTCTAAAATTCTATAATTGACAACGTTAAAAAAATCTCCAATGAGTGATTTGTTACCAAATGTTGGAAAAGATGCAACTTCATATAAATACTCTCCATCTTTGGGTTCAATAAATAACGGCACACCGACGACATAAAAATCTTCTAATCTAATATCTTTATGTTTCAGTAATACAAAGTTAACAAACTCGTGGTCTTGCAATGCTTCTTCACACAAATTCTTTTTTAATTTTTCAGTGACTTCATCATCTTCTTTAAGAATAAACTGTGCATTTTCCTGATCTTTTTTGTGTATTTCAGCCAATTGTTTAGCATCTTTCCATATTTTAATGTCTTTAATGTTTAAAAATGAAGGAGGTTTTGTAATTTTTGGCGCTTTTAGATTTAATCGCAGTAAATAGTCGTTATCATCGATATCAATTAACCGTCTTTTTGGTGGAGTAGACAAATGCTTGATCTTGGGAAGGGACATTTCAGCAAGCAGCTCGTCATCGGTATCACTGTCGCTGCTTGAACTCATCCTTCTATTAGTGAAATCCAATAAGATTCTGACTAAAATCAGTAAAACATTTTGTTTTTCGCGTCTCAAATTTACATCAAAATTTTTGTGTCTAAAATTATTTATTAACTTGTTAACTTTTTAATTTTTAGTTTTTAGTTAAATCTCTAGTTGGGACTGGTCTTTCCTCTGGGAGTACAACGTATCCGTTTTTCTCTTTTAATCTCCACTGAATCAATTTCAATAACGAATAAATAACGTCCAAAATTGGTGTTTTAACGTTATTTTCTCTAGCAATTTGTAAAGCATTTCCAACAATGACTTGGGATTCAATTTGGTTACCTTTACGAATATCAATTACCATTGATGGAGAGTACCACACGCCATCATCACTTTGAAGCATTGCTTGTTTTAGTTCAGGTTCTAATGTCACAGATTCAGATTTAGCAATTTGAAAGACTTCTTCCATTGCTGGTAGCAATAATTCATCTGTGGAACCAAATTCTTGTAATCGACCAACATCCAAATCAGTTATTGCACCAACAGAATTCAAAACTGCATTATAAACTAATTTTCTCCATCTTCTATATTTAACATCTGGATCAATGTAACAGTTATTGTTTTCATTTGAATAGAACTTGACGAATTCGTCTCTTTTAGCGGTCTGTAGGTCTTTATCTAAATTAACGTTATCAAAATAACCAATGGCTAAATTATCGGTGCCAACATGATCGATTTTGCCATTGAAATTAATTGAACTGATCATTGAGACACCACTTAAGACAACATTTTGTGGGAATCTGGCAAATGCTGCTCTTTCAATACCAATACCATTTTGTAACAAAAGAATGACAGTTTTACCAGGTGTAACTGCGTCTTCATAAATATCTTCAACGTTTTGAATATCTGGAATGTTCTTCACTGTAACAACAACGTAATTAAATATACCTTGCTCCTTGACAGCTTCCTTCACGGTCTTGAAGATATGTGATGGCTTATAATTGACTTTTCCAAAATCAACAGAGTCAATGTCATAACCACTTGCAACTGCTCTTTCATAATCCGATCTAACGATGGTTGACACTTCCAATTCAGGATTCTGCTGCAATGCGTAAGCAGCAATGACACCAACACCTCCTAAACCTACAACGAGTACTTGTTTCTTACTCATATGCGAATATTAAGAATGTTGAATATGAAATTATTATTTTCCGGGAATCTACAAAGGCAATTCATGGCGATTTTATATTAAGCAGAGTCTGAATCTGAATCGAGATTAATGATTTCCTCGTTGATTTCCCTTTCATCTTTTTCTGTAGTTTTCTTGCTGAATGCTAGTGGATATGCTGGTTTTATAAATCTTCGAATTGTTATATTTGATGTAGTATTCGGTGGTGATGGTGTTGGTAATTCTCTTGGTTGAGACAAGTCAATTGTCTTCCTGACAAGCTTTCCATCCTCATTAAAACTCATTATATCTATAATCTGCGAGCTTTTTGTAGAAGGAATTGAAGTGTTTGAATTATTGCCTTCATCATCAGTGAAATCAACACCTTCTAGCAATGACATATTTCTAGGTCGTACTGGTGATGCCTTACTTGGTGATGACTCCAATGTAGGTGATTCTAATAATCTTTGTAATGTGTTTTGCGTACTTCTTCTTCTTGGTGTTAATTGTCCACTGTCTTTGGAATTATATGAAGTAAATGGACTTTTAGTATAAGTTAGTTTTCTGGCAAAAATGTTCTGAAATTTTGAATCTAGTTGTGTAGCTCTGACTGGTAGTATTGGTGTTACTTCTTCGGTGGCATCTAGTCTTTCAGTCCAAAAATTATCCTCCTGGAGATCATCTAAAATTGATGTGGTATCTGGTTTAACTCTTGGTTTTAATAAACCATTCAGAATATCATCAGTGCTTGAACAACTGATGTTATCACTGATCTCGCTGTTAATGTTACTAAAATCTAGTTTTCTTCTTGCTGTATTCACATCTTTCATTTCTGCATCACTTTTTGTAATAATGGCATCATCTTCTGAATCAAGAAGGATGGGAGACGAAGTAATACCAATAACTTTATTTTCTGTTGGACTTTCTAAGGGTGATAAATCTTCATCTGAATCACTTTCATTCAGTTGAATTTGTGTTAATGGGTTCAGTTTCTTCTTTGGTGAATTTTTAATTGCTGTAAAGATATCAATTCTTTTTTCTGGTGATATGTTCTTCTCCAAAATTGATTTGTTTTTCTTTCTTGGTGATGGTTTAGTAATTAACGATGAGATAGTCTTCGCTGGTGATAATGATGGGATATATTTGCCCAAATTATTTATCTGTGATGATTTCCTAGGTGAAATCTTCTTGGAACTATCCTCTTGTTTAACCTCGTACTCTCTATATGCTTTACTATTTAGAGGAACCAAACCTTTTGGTACCCATAATAATTCGCCATTCTTTTTTCTTGGACTCCCTGGTGGTTCTATTCCAGTTAGAGGGTTTATTGGTGCTCTGAAATTATAAATAATTTGATATCTTGCTGAAAAATAAGAATGTTTGTATAAATTGTTTGAAGATATACTACTATTTTTTTCACGAATTATGCTTCTTTCCACTAATCTTTCTAGTACAACTGAATATTCATTTAAATTTGTAATAATGCTTTTTAAAACATATGCTTCTGTCATTCTGCTACTGAACCAACTACCAACATTCTTAACATTTTGAATAGTCAAAGCTTGAAGAATTGAATATATTTCTGATAAATTAACATTTTTCAAAAAATGTTGTCCCTCTTCAAATTCTGCAAAATTCGTATCATTAATGGAAAATGCAAAATGTCTTCTTGTCACTAATGGTTTGTGATATTGGCTGATAACATACTCTGGTGGAAACCCATCTAATGTAATTTGGTAATTTCTTTTGAAAAATGCAACAGAATTTGTTTGTAATGACCGTAATAAATTTGATTGAAAGATTTTCAATTGTTCTTTTCTTTCCTTTGTCGATGAACTGTTTGAGTATATATCATATAGCAACTCTGAATAATCATCTAAATCTTTGTAATCAAATGTGGCAATGTGCGCTCTTATAAATGATGAGCCTGATAATGCAATCTGTGAAGATTTAATTGGTCCCAAAGTTGTAACACCTTCATTATAATCAGCCCCGCATAGTATTGAAAATAGCATCAAGCGTTTTTGGTTATATCCAGTCTTTGCTTCAACATCATACATGTTGACTGGAGTGCACCATTGATCAGTACTTGTTTGACCACCAATTGATGAAGAAGGTTTATCATCTGTGAATTTTGAAAAATTTCTTAAAATATTTGTTGCACCATAAATAAGAACGTCAGAATCATTACTTAGAACAAAGTCAACAACTCCAGTTTTTTGTAATCTTGCGGCTTCTGCCTCACCCTCACCTGGAGCTTCAATATACGAGATATTCCAAATCTTTAGGATTTTTTTCAGCAGAACAAGATCTGGAGCATCATATTCCCTGTAATCACCTTTTCTAATTAAATCCTGATAATTATCGTAATCAATATCGTAATCTCTATTATCTAATGACATTTTAGAACTGCTTTGAAGCGATTTATCTCTTTTATAAGTGGGCTTTAAACTACCATCAAATACTAAAACAAAACTGATGTTATACTTCAACAAATATCTGATCTTAGCTAAAAAGTTACCAATGAATTTACCAATGTCCATATCTGTCAATCTTGAAGTTAGATTAGCACCACGGCACTCAAAGATCCATTGATAAGCATCAACTGCAATTCTTAAAGGTCGTTCATTTTCCTCATAAAACACGCTTGCAAGTACAGAAAATGGTATTCTCTCACCACACCCGGGCTTAATGAGATCCCATACAGCAGCAACTCCCATGAGGGGTTCTCAATTGATTGATGTAAATTTATTTCAATATTTAATTAAAAAAATATTTCGGATCAAAACTTTCTCATATCATTATTATATGAATACAGAACAGCTAATCTCTACATTCCACCACGTTGGGTAATAGCCGGTAGAAGGGAACTAGATAACTTTCAGAAATATCCGTTAGGACTACTCTTTTGACCTTTTGAAAGAATTATTCCCAGTAGACTTAACGCTACTGAAGTTACCAAAGAAATCTTATTCTAAGTCAGCACAGCTTCAAGTTTTCGGTATTACTGTTATCTCAAATGATCTATAATAATAAGATGACTGTTTTAGTTGCATTTTGGAAAGGTCCAAAGATCTTCATGTTTTATATGTTAAGAAGCTTTTGAAGTTTCAGCTGTTTGTTAGGATTACCATTTACAAACTACAAGTATTTTGAAAAACTATAATATTACAAAAATCATTTTCTTGAAACCCTTCCAGATTTAGTTTTCTTAACAACAGGAATAATTTCTTCTTCTTCAAAGTCATCAAATTCATCTTCAATTGGGGATGTAGCTTTTCTCTTTTTGGCTGATCCATTACCAGTTGAATGGTCAAATTCTTTGGTAACACAAGCTAATAAAGTTGTACACCTTCTATTAATTTCCAAAGGAGTTCTTGATTGAATGAAAAAATCAAATCTGAATAATGGTGATGATCTAATACTGTCTCTTATTCTATCATATAAATCAGGTCTATCTAATCCAAATTTGTAAAGTTGAACAATTAAATATCTATCTTCCTCCTCTGAAAATACTCTTTTATTTGATGAAGTTGGTGGATATTTCAAAACTAAATCTTGTAATGGATTAGTATACTGAGATAATTTAACTCTCAATGCTTCTTTCTGTAATTTAGCTTTTCTAATTTTTTCTTCACCTTGTTCTATTGTTGCAATGTTTCTCTCATAACCATCAATTTGTTTATAATTTTTCCAAAATGCTTTTGCATAATCTCTAACTTCATCAATAGTTTTATCTGGGAAATCAGCTGCAATTAAACTAATCGAATTTCTGCCATATTTAGCACAAGCTGAAATAAAGGCTTGGAAATCCCTTCTATTCCAATTGCTGTAACCTTGTCCTAATAGCTCTTGCTTTTCTTTTTCTTCTTCTTCACTTAGTGGTTCAGCATTTGTAATTTCTAATTGTAATAATTTTTGTTCGGCTTCTCTTTGAGCTAAATCAACATTTGAGCCAGCAGCTAATTCAATCTTATAATTAATAGTTTTTCTAAAATATGCGGTCTCTTTATCAAGTAAAACTTGGAGTCTTGCTGGATAGAATTGGTGATCATAAACATTTGGTTGTTTTGGAGCTCTTGGAACTCTTTTATCATGATTTGTTCTGCCACCAGTATTTAAAACATCTTTATAATACATATCAATTGAATAGTTTTCTTTACGTTCTCTTTTTGAAGGATTGATCCATTGTAAAGGACTGATTTTAGTATCATTTGATTTTTTCTTAAAATCGGTACCATTCCACTCATAAGCGGAATCTGATGTGAACTTTTGTAAATCATCCAAACCTAATTTTTCATATCTACTTGCTAATTCATTTGTTTTACTTTCAGATTTTGCTAATAAAGCGTCCAAGTCCAACTCATCTTCATCTGGTTTGGTTTCACTGTTAAAAACTTCAGAGGCACCATGTTGGATCATATTTAACAAATCATCCTTTGAATTTGTTTGATTTGTTGGGGCGTTACGCCCTTGCTGAATGACTAATTGATCTAATCTCAATTTTTGAGTGGCTCTTTCTAAGACTTTTTCTTCGATTGCATTATCAGTAACAAATCTAAAAACTTTAACTTGTTTAGTTTGACCAATTCTATGAGCTCTATCCATTGCTTGTAAATCAGCTTGAGGATTCCAATCTGAATCATATAAAACTACAATATCAGCAGTAGTTAAATTAATACCTAAACCACCAGCTCTTGTTGTCAATAAAAAGACGAATTTTTCAGAGTCAGGTTTATTATATTCATCAATTGCGTTTATTCTATCAGAATGATCAGTTTGACCATCAATACGACAATATTGATAATCCCGAAAAACACAGTAATCTTCTAAAATATCTAACATTCTTGACATTTGACTAAAGATTAAAACTCTTGAACCTTCTTTTTTGAATTTCTTTAACAACTTATCTAAAACATCTAATTTCTTTGAATTATAAACTAAATGTTCATCAGTTGTATATGGTGGACCAGGTTCGGCACCATCAAATAAATAAGGATGATTACAACATTTTCTCAATTGCATAACGATGTTCAACAATCTTGTTTTTGATTCACGTTTACCATTAGCACCATTGACGGCATCAATATCTTTCTCTAAAATACTTTTATACCACTTCTTTTGCATTTCAGACATACCAACATAAACATTAGTTTCAATTTTTGGTAATAAAGATTTTTCAACATCGTTTTTAATACGACGCAATAAGAATGGTTTCAAAACTTTATGTAATTGCTCAACAACTTGGTCTTGTTTTGCAGATTCTTGATCTTCTTTTGATGAATTTGGATCTGGTGTATTTTCGTTTGAAGCCAAAAACCATTGATCAAAAGTTTCAGAGTCTGAAAAGACATCAGGCAAAATAAAATTTAATAAAGCCCATAATTCATGTAAATTATTTTGTAATGGAGTACCAGTGATTAATAATCTATTTTTTGAATGGAACATACGAATGATTTGTGATAACATAGATTCTTCATTTTTAATTCTATGTGCCTCATCAATTACGATATATTCCCAACTAAATTTTTTAAATTGGGCTTTTTCACGAATAACAATTTCGTAAGAAGTGATACAAACATCGAAATCACAGGCCAACAATCTATTTTTAATTAATTCGCCTCTTTCTTCTTTATCACCTTTCAAAATGAAAGTATTAACATCGGGAGTCCATTTAGCAAATTCTCTGGACCAATTATCTAAAGTTGACTTTGGAACAATCACTAAATGTGGCCCATTGATTTTTTTAATATAACGCAAATAGCCTAAGAATGAAATGGTTTGTAAAGTTTTACCTAGACCCATTTCGTCTGCTAAAATTCCAGAAATATTATTTTCGTGCAAAGAAACTAACCAATTTAAACCAGCAATTTGATAAGGTCTTAATTCACCGTGGATATAACCTGGACTTTCTGTAAATTCCATAAAGGTATTTGAATCATTTTGTTCGTCTTGTAATAATTCAGCATCTTCTTCTTTTTCAGTTTTACGTCTCCTATTATTTGTGGATTTGCCTTTTGTCTTCTTTTTATCACTTTCAATAATATCCAATACTTTACGGAATCTTGGATCTTTTTCAGCCTTGGTATTAATAAAATGTGAAAATAGACTTGTCAAACCCAATAGATATTTAAATCTTTTAGCTGTCTCTTCCGTATTGAATTTATTCTTGTTTGGATCAACGAAATATTTCTTTTGTTTTGATGTTAATGTCTTTGTGTTAACTTCGAAATCGGGAACCTAATTAATATGTTAGTACTGATACGCGTATTCACTAAGTTAAAACTTACACTAGAGACTTCAATACTGTCATCACTTGAGTCTGCAGTCATCTTGATGTTTCTGTAATCTTGACAAACACTTAAATAAGGCTTAAACTTCAGAAATTTGAGGAAATTAATAAACTTTAGAAATTAATTTGTTTATTGAAAGTTTACAAAAAAACACGCTTTTGAAAAATTGAAAAACATCGAGAAATTTAACAAAATAGGTGTATAACTGAACCTAAAAGAACTAATTTGTAGAATTTATGGGGATCATTCGAAAGATATAAATCCACTCTACAAAGTTATCCCATCAATCATTCTTATATCTCTTTAATTGGCCACTTAATTGAAAATATTTATGATTTAATTCGAAGCCCTGATTTCATCCGCGAATATTACTCTTTCAGGAGTTGCTAATTTGCGTCCAATTGAGTTGCTATTTATACCAAACGAGACCCTCAGTAGTAGATGTATTGAAGCAGCAAGCAGTGCTCTTGATTCATTCTCGATTTAAGGTCAGTACCCAAGACACTAAAATGGTTTGCAGCGATGGTATATTTCCGCGAATTTATAATAATATTTGTCATCTAAAAAGATTTTACCATTCTTTTAATCTATAAAAATGGCAGTTGTGTCGCCGCAGACTCTTCCTATTGGGTCTGCTTTTGATAATATGCATCTACAGGAACCAGAACCAGAACACTGTCCGGGCCCTGAGTCTGAAAATGCAGGTAAAGGTGATGCTTGTGTGGGTTGTGCCAATAAAGAAATTTGTGAATCGTTACCAAAAGGTCCAGATCCTGATATTCCATTAATAAATAAAAGACTAGCTAATATTGATCACAAAATACTTGTATTATCAGGTAAAGGTGGTGTTGGTAAATCAACTTTCACCTCAATGTTATCCTGGGCTTTAGCAGCAGACCCTGATTTAGAAGTTGGTGCAATGGATTTGGATATTTGTGGTCCGTCCCTACCAAAAATGCTAGGTGCTCAAGGTGAAAGTGTACATAGCTCTAATGCGGGTTGGACCCCAGTTTATGTTAATGATAATTTAGGTATGATGTCAATTGCCTTCATGTTACCAACTGCAGATTCTGCAATCATTTGGAGAGGTGCTAAAAAGAATGGGTTAATTAAGCAATTTTTGAAAGATGTCGATTGGGGTCATTTAGATTATTTGATTATTGACACTCCGCCAGGTACTTCTGATGAACATATTTCGGTTAATACTTATTTAAAAGAGTCTGGTATTGATGGTGCTTTGATCGTTACAACACCACAAGAAGTCGCTTTACTGGATGTTCGTAAAGAAATTGATTTTTGTAAAAAGGCAAACATTAGAATTTTAGGCTTGGTTGAAAATATGTCTGGTTTTGTTTGTCCAAATTGCAAAGGTGAATCAAAAATTTTCAAACCAACAACTGGTGGTGGTAAAAAACTAGCCGAAGAGTTTGGTATTCCATTCTTAGGTTCTGTCCCATTAGATCCAAGGATTGGTAAAGCCTGTGATTCTGGTGAAAGTTTTCTAGATTTATACCCTGATTCTCCTGCCTCTACCGCTATTTTAGACGTTGTTGACGTTTTAATTGATAACTTATGACTTTTGCATGATATATTTAATATTTAATTTTAATGAACTTTTACAATAATAACACGAATAATATGTAATATACTTGCGTCTATTCTAAAAACTTAACTATACATTTTTATACACCAGTTAAAATTTGCTTGAAATATTCAATTGCAAAATCTTTAGCAAAATATGGTGCATCTTCACCAAGTGGTAACTTCAGCACTTTTGATTTATCCAATTCCATAAATGAGCTTCCTTCTGATCTTGATGATTCAATTAATTTGATGGCAACTCGTTTTGACATTAATCTAACTGCAACTTTGATTTTAAAATTTGTTTGTTTAACATTCGGTAAATTTTCAATTAAATATCTTAATGAACTATCATTATTTGTTTTAATACATTGGATATAATTCTTATAAACAGCTAATCCTAAGCTCCAGTCAATTATTGCATGCTGTTCTGGGAATCTTGAAATAAATTCTTCTAAACGCTTTAATTGCGGACCATTATTAATAACTGCCGAAGGTGCAACTTTGGATATAATTGTTTTATGTGCTTCTTCATAATTCTGCGCATCTAACAAATATGATGCCTCTTTCCAAATATCTCCAGTGAATCTATAATGTAGTGCTTTTGATTCGATAATTAATTTGGATGGAACTTTCAAAACATTGTATAAACAATCAATTAAACCGTGAACCTTACTGAATTTCTCAATATTCACTGCAACCAACTTGGAAATTGATAAGTTAGCTTGTTCATCATTATCTAAATGTGATAAAATAAATATACCTTCTTCATATAATTCATTTGAAATCAACTCCTCTGCATATAATGATGTAAGTTTATCACCAATTAGTGAATTTTGTTCTTTGCTACCAAAAGTTAATTGCCTTGTTGACCTGACTAAAATCGCAAAAATATACCATTGCAAACTCACATCAAACTTATTCTTTTGATTTAAAGATGTAAAAATATCAATTGCACTGTATTTACCAGTTTGTTCATTAACAAATAATTTTAATAAAGCAAATTGTGTTAGATCATCTTCTGGTACGTCTGTTGATGCATTGGATTCAATAAATGTTATTAACAATGTGGATAATGACTCATTTAAATCGCCAAATGATAACAATAAACCTAGTTTTGCTTTCCAAGAAAAGTCGTCAAGAACATTTACTGTTGATCCAGAATGTAAAGGTTCACCTTTTAATAAATAATAAATCTTGAGTAAATTAGATGGAATCGATTGTAAAACTGAACTAGATTCCCAAAATTCAAGTTGTTTACCAGCACTGTATTTAACTTGGCTATCATTTGATCCTAATAATGTAACCAAAACTGATAAATGTGGATTTTGTGATTTGATTGCAACTCTTGCTGCTTCTGAAATATCATTCAAAACTAATAATAAAAATACACGCTCGAATGGGTCATTGGTACCAGTTAATTTTGAATCAATTTCATCTTGAATCTCACCTTTAATCCAGATTGATAAGCCTTCACGACGTCTAATATCTAAAACACGAGCAGCAATTTCAGAACTTTTGATATCTTGAATTTCATTTGATAAATCTTGGGCATCAAAAATAACAGATGCTAATTTCCAAATTGAGCTGATTTTAAATTCTGGATGGTCTTCAAAAGATTTTGTAATGAATTTGAAATTCAACTTTGGATTTGGTGAAATTAATGGAAAAGAATTTTTTCTATGAGCAATTCTAGATTGTTTAAGATGCTCTTTATAAACTGTTGTGATAAATGATTTATCTTGAATATCAAAAAAATTTGATAACGATGTTGTACCAACATTAATATCAATTGCAGGATCTTTAATAACTAACCCATTATCTTCAGAAAAATTAACAAAATTATAATGTTCAATTCTTAATTCCTTTGTAATTGCTTTTTGAGATTTTAATTTTTCATTGAAATCACCAAATAACAATTTATCAATTTCACTAGGAGAGAACCCTTTCGAAAACGGGGCATCATATCTTGTTGTTGCCTTGAAATTACCTTCAGCAAATACTGAATCGTTATCACCAGATAATTCTAACTGTTTCTCCCAGTCATCAGATACAGATAAATCTGGTTCATTATTTAAATATGCAAAATCTTTTTCATTAACATCGACAAGTTCAAATTGTTTTTCTTCAACTTCAATAATGCTACCGTCACCTTCAAATGATGGGATATCATCGTTTTCTGAAATAATATTCGAATGGTCATCATCATCATCATCATCATCTTCTTCTTCTTCTAAAATATTAGTGCGAGGCCTATGTAATTCAAAAGATATGGTATCTTCTTCATCATTATCATCATCAAGAATGAAGCTGCCAGGAATGATAAAGCTTGATTCTTCATCATAATTCTTATTTTGTCTTCTTTTTCTGAAAACAAAAGTATCTTCATTCAAGCTTTTTGTTTTCAATCTTTTTGAGGGTAATTTCAGACCAGGGCTTGATTCTTTTAATTTTTCAGTTTGAGGATTGCTAAGTGGTGCAATTGATTCTCGTTTTTCAGAAATTTTTGATCTAACGGAATCAACGTCAACAATAACAACATCTTCATCAACCAAACCCCAAATACTAAAATGTTCAACTTTAAAAGTCCATGAGCCATTAATTGGATCATATGCAACAAATTCCATATCATTTAATTCTTTTAATTTTTTAATAAATAGACGTAGCTCAACATCTTTTGAAGTTAAATTACCTAAGACTTGTTTACCAGTTTTACTGATTGGGAAGACTTTTTCCAAAGTAATAGTTGCTGGAACATTTAAACCAGTACCTAATGGAACGCTACCATTTGGATAAACTTCAATCGTTTTGTTTTTGTTAAATCTAACAATACTGCCAAATAAATTACCAGCTAAATCAGACCAGAATGTAGTCAAATCAACGGGTAGTTCAAAATGAACAGTACCATAGCCTTTTCTACCAATAGTAAAATCAGGGACTTCAGACAATTGTCTAAGAGAGAATGTTGATAACTCTTGAATTGAAGGAGAACACCAATAATCTTCATCCCGTGTTGAAGGTTTAATAGATTCTTCAGTTGACTTTAAATCAGAGCTTACCTTGAAATCTTTTTTAATTTCTTGAACATGCATATCTTCAGATTGGTCATTTATTTCAACATGCTCTGCAGCTTTGATAGTTAAAACAGGTTCATGTTCATCCCCGAGAATTCTAACTTTCTGAGCACCGCCAGATTTTCCAAATATCTTCAATCTTCTTGCTTCTGATCTAGTTGGATCAACTTCTAATCTTAAGAAGTCAGAGCCAGATGATGATTGATGGTTGATTCTAGATGGTTGAGTAAACGATGAGCCGAATGGTTTGAATGATTTTCTAGTGGCAGCAGATACGGCACTAATACCTTTTTCAGGTGCCAATGCTGTTTGAATTAAATCTTTTCTTGGAGAAAATAGTCCTTCAGCACTGAACTCATTTTCTGATGCGTTGAATCTAGTTGAGAATCTTTCTAATAATGATGATCTGGCAGTAACAATTGAATTGGCTTGTTGATTTGTATTTGATAAACTCCTTTTTCTTGAAGTACTATCAGTAACTTTATTGGCTTTTGTTGAATCAGTTAATGATTTTGGTAAATCTTTAAAACTATATTGTTTAGTTGGTGGTGTTCCCATTATGTTATTATTATTATTTACAAGTAATGAATTATTGCTGCCAAACAAGCCGCCAGAAGACTGCGTCGCAGCTGAAGAATTTCCAAATAAGCCATTTGTTGTAGAAGTTTGTTTGTTTGCAAATAAACTGCTTCCAATTTTAGATGTATCCACTGCGCTGCTGCCAAATAGACCACCAGTTGTACTATTATGAGTATTAGAATTACCAAATAATCCGCCAGAAGTATTGTTTTGAGTATTATTGGTACTAAACAGAGTACTAGATGCTGGAGTAGTTGTTTTATTACCAAATAAATTACTACTTTGAGTGCTGCTATTGTTGTTATTACCAAACAGACCACCTGAAGGACTGTTATTTTGAGTATTTGAATTACCAAATAAACCACCTGGAGTAGAATTAGTGTTGTTGTTGTTACCAAAAGGACTACCACTGGTTGTACTTGTTTGGGTATTACCAAATAAATTTGAGCTTGTGCTATTATTATTAGCTGCACTTGAACCAAATCCATTCACAGCAGGAGTAGTTGGTTTTGCACCAAAGAGACCACCAGATGAATTGTTGTTATTTGTTGAGAATGCATTCCCAGACCCAAAAGTGGATCCAGTATTATTAAACATTATTGAGGGTAGTTACTTGATCTGGTACAAGTTTCAATTGGCCAAATGAGATTTGCTCTTCGATATTATAACAAAATATAAATACAGATTTGAGCCCAATATATCACAATACCCGAATAATGATTAATCAACTTCTTTTTGAGGAGTTTTTTAATTATTTTA
Organism: Millerago galiae; assembly: GCA_030568845.1. Lineage (NCBI taxonomy): Eukaryota > Fungi > Ascomycota > Saccharomycetes > Phaffomycetales > Phaffomycetaceae > Millerago > Millerago galiae. The sequence continues at coordinate 158,493 of JAJMIZ010000009.1, read as the reverse complement.
ACTTAGATCAAATAAAAGTAAACAAAAATTTGTTGTTTTTTTTCAATGAAAACTGAATTCCGGTTTGAAATTCCGGTACGTAATAAATTCAATATATCCAATAAAGCGATCAATGGGGAATAAATACGAAAATAATTGATCTAAAATATATATAATTGGATTTCATGCACCATTTTATACTCGATTCTCCGGTTATTCTTCATTTCAAATTCAATAAAACCATTTTATGTGGTGCACTTCAATAATTTCCTGATTAGGCCGATGAGATTACCCTCCGGTCAAATTTTTTTTCTTTTTTAATTTTTTTCAAATTTTTTTTGTAGTATAAACTACTATACAAAGCTAATTATCAAGTCTATTCAACAGTCGATATGGATATCACAAAGCCTGTGGGTTCAGAAATCTCTTCTGTTGAGTTTGGTGCTCTTACCAACAAGGAAATTAAGAAACTTTCCGCTAAGCAGATCACCAATCCAACAGTTTTTGATAATTTGGGACATCCAATCTCTGGTGGTTTATATGATTTAGCATTAGGTGCCTTCCTTAGAAACCAATGTGCTACTTGTGGTTTAGATGATAGATTCTGTCCAGGTCATTACGGTCATATTGAACTTCCTGTTCCTGTTTACAACCCATTATTCTTCAATCAATTATACATCTTCCTTAGATCAACTTGTCTATTTTGTCATCATTTCAAATTACTTAATACTGAAGTTGAATACTTCTCATTGAAATTAAAATTAATTCAGTATGGTTTATTAGCAGAAGCCATTGATCTTGAAAATGTTCAATTAGGTGGTTTTTCTTCCAGAGTTGATGATCATGATGATGATGATGAAGATAGTAATTTTGGTAAAAGGGACCATTTGGCTGAAGAAGAGTTAGCTTCAAGAAGAAGAGAATTCGTTGATATTGCTATTGCGAAAGCCTTAAGTGAAGGTAGAACTACTCACAGTGGTGTTCAAACTTCATCCGTTAACAATGAGCGTAAAAAAATCATTCACGAATTTTATAAAGCCTTAATTGCTAGAAATTCATGCCAAAATTGTAAAATGGCTTCACCAAAATATAGAAAAGATGGTTTTACCAAGCTTTTCGAACAACCATTATCTCCAAAAGAAATTGCTGCTAACCGTATTATCGGTCACACTCGTACTAATATGACTAAAGTTCAAAAAAGATTAGAAGAAAACTCATCAAATGCGGATGTTTCTGATAAAATTTCAAACAGTGCTACAGGTTCTAAATATGTTTTAAGTACTGAAGTAAGAAATATCATGATTGCTTTATTCGCTAAAGAAAAGAGAATCATGTTCTATTTGTTCCATGCAAGACCAAATGCAACCGATGAAACAAGCCCTGATTTGTTCTTCATCCAATCGCTTGTTGTTCCTCCAACCAGATTTAGATTGCCATCTAAATTAGGTGATGAAATTCATGAAAATTCACAAAATGAATTGTTATCAAAAGTTTTAACTACTTCTTTATTAATTAGAGATTTGAATGAACAAATGTCAACTATTGATAAAGATAAAATCACTGCTGATGAAAGAAAAATTACTTTCAATAGATTAATGAATGCTTTTGTCACTTTACAAAATGAAACTAATGGTTTTATTGATTCTACAAAAAATCAAAATAACAGTGCTGCTAAGGTTCCAACTCCTGGTATCAAACAAACCTTAGAAAAAAAAGAAGGTTTATTCAGAAAGCATATGATGGGTAAGCGTGTTAATCATGCTGCTCGTTCTGTTATCTCTCCGGATCCAAACATTGAAACTAATCAAGTTGGTGTTCCACCTGTTTTTGCTGTTAAATTAACTTATCCTGAACCAGTTACTGCTCATAATGCAGCTGAATTACGTCAAGCTGTTATTAATGGTCCAGATAAGTGGCCAGGTGCTATTCAAATTCAAAATGAAGATGGTTCAATTGTTTCATTAATTGGTATGACCTTAGATCAAAGAAAAGCTTTAGCCAATCAGTTATTAACTCCAACCGGTAATACATCACATGTTTTAAACAAAAAAGTTTTCCGTCATATCAAGAATAATGATGTTGTTATTATGAATCGTCAACCAACCTTACATAAAGCCTCAATGATGGGTCATAAAGTTAAGGTTTTACCTGGTGAAAAAACATTAAGATTACATTATGCTAATACAAACGCTTATAATGCTGATTTTGATGGTGATGAAATGAACATGCATTTCCCTCAAAATGAAAATGCTAAATCAGAAGCTTTACATTTAGCCAACACTGATTCCCAATATTTAACTCCAACTTCTGGTGCCCCATTAAGAGGTTTGATTCAAGATCATATTTCTGCTGGTGTCTGGATTACTAATAAAGATTCATTCTTCACTAGAGAACAATATCAACAATATGTTTATGGGTGTGTTCGTCCAGAAGATGGCCATGCTACAAGATCAAAATTAATTACTGTACCACCAGCTATTTTCAAACCAATTCCATTATGGACTGGTAAACAAATCATTACCACAGTTTTATTAAACATTACACCAGCCAACATGCCAGGTATTAATTTATTATCTAAAAACAAAATTAAAAATGATTATTGGGGTAAAGGCTCTCAAGAAAATGCGGTTTTGTTTAAGAATGGTGAATTATTATGTGGTATTTTAGATAAATCTCAGTATGGTTCTGCTGAATATGGTATTGTCCATTCTTTACATGAAGTTTATGGTCCATCTGTTGCTGGTAAATCATTATCAGTTTTAGGTAGATTATTCACTAATTACATCCAAAATACTGCATTCACATGTGGTATGGATGATTTGCGTTTAACTGAAGAAGGTAATAAATGGAGAACTGAAATTTTATTAACTTCTGTTGATGTTGGTCGTCTTGCTGCTACTGAAGTTGTTAATTTAGATAAAGATACAAAAGTTAATGACCCTGAGTTCTTGAAACGTTTAGAAGAAGTTTACCGTAATAATAACAAATCAGGTATTTTAGACGCCATTACTCAATCTAAAGTTAATGCTATTACTTCTCAAGTTGTTTCCAAATGTGTTCCAGATGGTACAATGAAAAGATTTCCTTATAATTCTATGCAAGCAATGGCTTTATCAGGTGCTAAAGGTTCTAATGTTAATGTTTCTCAAATTATGTGTTTGTTAGGTCAACAAGCCTTAGAAGGTAGACGTGTTCCTGTCATGGTTAGTGGTAAAACCTTACCTTCTTTTAAACCTTACGAAACTGATGCAAGAGCGGGTGGTTATATTAAAGGCCGTTTCTACTCTGGTATTAGACCACAAGAATACTACTTCCATTGTATGGCTGGTCGTGAAGGTTTAATTGATACTGCGGTTAAAACTGCTAGATCTGGTTATTTACAACGTTGTTTAACCAAACAATTGGAAGGTGTTCATGTCTCTTATGATAATTCAGTCAGAGACGGTGATGGTACTTTAATTCAGTTCTTATATGGTGGTGATGCAATTGATGTTACTAAACAATCACATATGAATCAATTTAAATTCTGTCTTGATAATTATGATGCTATGTTGAAGAAATATGATCCATCATCTTTAGTTGAACATTTAGATACTGAGACTGCTGTCAAATATACCAAAAAGGTTAAGAAGAATCTGAAAAAGAATAACGATTTACCTCACTATGCTCAATCTGTTAAGTATGATCCTGCTTTATCCATTTATAATCCAGCAAAATATTTGGGTTCTGTTTCTGAAAAATTTGAGGCTAAATTAGATGAATTTATTGATAATAACAAAGCATTATTTGCTGAATCTGACTTGAATGATAAGAAATTCCGTGTTTTAATGCAATTGAAGTATATGCGTTCTTTAATCAATCCTGGGGAATCTGTTGGTATTATTGCTTCTCAATCTGTTGGTGAACCATCTACTCAAATGACATTAAACACTTTCCATTTTGCTGGTCATGGTGCTGCTAATGTTACATTAGGTATTCCCCGTATGAGAGAAATCATTATGACAGCTTCAGCTGCTATTCAAACTCCTCAAATGACTTTACCAATTAAGGATGAAGTTACTGATGATCAAGCAGATGCTTTCTGTCGTTCGGTTGCTAAAGTTATGTTATCTGAATTAGTTAACTATGTCACTGTCACTGAAACTTCTGGTGATTCATCTGAACAAACTTTAAAAACTTATGATATTGATTTTAACTTCTTCAATTCAGAAGATTATCATGAAGAATATGATGCTTCTAAGGAGCAATTAGTTGAGTGTATTATGAAAGGTTTCTTATATAAATTAGAAGCAAGCGTTAAGAAAGCTGTTAAACAACAAGGAAAAGGTAGATCTGAATCATTACCAGAAGTTGGTAAAGCTGTTCCAAAATCCCAAACTGAAGCTGCTGAAATTCGTGCTAGTGCAAATGCTGATAATAATGCTGATGAAGATAAAGAATACTCCAAAGGTAATGAAGCTGTTTCTTATGATGCTCCAGATGCTGATGAAATTGAAACCATGAGAAAAGCTGAAGCGTCTTCTGATGAAGAGATCGATTCTGATTCTGATCGTGAACAAGATTCTGATTCTGATTCTGATTCTGATGAAGAAATGAGTGGTAATGGTGAATTGACCAAATCTGCTAAAGATCGTCAAACTTCAGTTCTTGGTTCTCATGAATTATTTTCCAAGTTTAATTTTGATGATGAAGAAGGTAACTGGTGTCGTTTAACAATTGAATTACCAGCAGAAACTCAAAAAATTTTGATGGTTAACATTGTTGAAGACATTTGTCGTAACGTTGTCGTTAAAGAAGTTCCACGTATTGGCCGTTGTTTACATCCAGCTCCAGAAAACGGTAAACGTGTTTTGACCACTGAAGGTGTAAACTTCCAAGCTATTTGGGATCAAGAAGATTTCATTGATATTAACAACATTACATCAAATGATATTGCATCAGTCTTAAAGGTTTATGGTGTTGAAGCTGCCAGAAATACCATTGTTAATGAAATTCAAAACGTTTTTGGTCGTTATGCCATTACAGTTTCTTCCCGTCATTTAGATTTGATTGCTGATATGATGACAAGAGAAGGTTCATATTTAGCTTTCAACCGTCAAGGTATTGATTCATCAACTTCTTCATTCATGAAAATGTCATATGAAACTACATGTCAATTCTTAACCAAAGCTGTTTTAGATAATGATCTTGAAAAATTAGAATCACCATCTGCTCGTATCGTTCTTGGTAAATTAAGTAACGTTGGTACAGGTAGTTTTGATTTATTAGCTAAAATGCCAGTTGAAATATAATGATAACGTTTAAAAAAAAGGTTTGTATATTAGGTTTATCTTAAAAAAAATTGCATATAATATAGATAATTTCGTAAAACACTTATTTGTAGAGAATCGCTTGGTTACAATATAGCTTCAATATAAAATATACATGAACTAAGATACACAAACTAAAAACAATATTAGTAACGATTATTATCTATTTAATATCAAAAACGGATTTCAATGAACGTAATAATAACCAATCATCTCTACTGACTTGATCTCTGAATGCTGGATCTTTCAAAGTATCAATAGACTTTCTTGAAATTAATGAATATAATGCATCTTTCTCATCAACATGACGACCCCAAACTGGTTGAGCACTTGATGGATTTTCTAAACGAACAGCAACACCTGCGTTAGTTTGGTTTTTCTTCACTATATCAACTGATTTATGGTTAACTTCTAATGAAACAACTTTACCTAAGACCATTGTTGCTTTTTGTTTGGTTTCTGGATCAACTTTAACGGCACAAATTGGAGTACCAATTCTTAAAGAACCCTCAACAACATCAACACCAATAATCATTGGATTACGTTTGTTAATAATTTGAACGGTTTTTAAAACACATGGATAAGTTGCATAATCTAAGAACTCTTTACGACGTTCATCTAGTAATTTTTGTTGATAAGCAGTGAATGAGTCAAATAAGTGATAAATAATATCAGCTTGGAAAATAGTAACACCTTCTTGTTCGGCATATTGTTCAGCTTCTTTATCAACTTTAACATCGAAACATAACATGACAGCAAATTCAGGAGCTTTTTCCAACATCGCAGTTGCTTTAATAACATCACGTTTATAAACTGGACCTAGACCAATAGACATGACAGGGATTTTCATATCTTTTAAGAAATCTAATAAAGCTTCTAAAGAACCTAAAGTTGATGCTTGAACAACAACACCTTTACCTGAAGCATCAACAGAATCCAATAAACCGGTTAAATCATCCATAACCTCTTCCATTAATTCTTCTTCGTCATCATCCTCTCCAACAACTAATAATCTTGAACCAGAGACAGCTTTTTCCAAATCGTTTGCAGCGATCTTAACACCTAAAGCAGCTTTAACTTCTTTATGGTGAACATAATCAGATTTCAAACGCAATTCTCTCAAAGGCTGAGGAGTTAGTAAAGCACGAATGTTTGTCGCTATTGGACCATTCATACCACACAATATTATACGGTCACCTTCTCTTAAGTAACCGTTAGATAAGATAACATCAATAGTGGTACCGAAACCTTCAACGACTTTAACTTCTAAAACGGTGGCTTCAACTTCAGATAAGTACATTAATTGTTTTGACATTCTCTTTTGTGTTAATTCTAATAACAACCATAATAAATCAGGAACACCTTCACCTGTAACAGCTGAAGTTGGAACAATTGAAACGTATTTAGCCATGTTTCTGTTTTGGAAATATAGTTCAGAGTTTAAACCTTGTTCAGCTAAAGCAACTTTAATTTTAGTGTATCTATCTTCAAACTCTTGTTGAACAGCTCTGGATTGTTTGCTGAAAGAATCTCTGAAAGAATTATTTGGAGTAACTTGCCAATCATATAGACGATCGATTTTATTTAAAGCAACAATGAAAGGAGCCTTTCTTTCTCTTAATAATCTAATGGATTCAATAGTTTGTTGTTCCAAACCATGCATAATATCAATAACTAAAATAGCAATGTTACATAAAGAAGAACCTCTTGAACGTAAGTTGGAGAAAGATTCATGCCCTGGTGTATCGATAACTAATAAACCTGGAACATCAAAAGTTTGTTTTTCATACTGAGCCATAACAGCAGTTTTTTGTTTAATAGCTTCAATTGGGAAATAAGTAGCACCAATTTGTTGGGTAATACCACCAGCTTCACCACCTTGAACATTAGTTTGACGAATTTTATCTAATAATTTAGTTTTACCAGTATCAACATGACCTAAGATACAACAAATTGGAGAACGTAAATCATTTGCTTTAGCGTCTTTTTTAGTATCTTTCTTTTTAGAAACTTGAGTAGCAGCTTTTACAGCCGCAACTTCAGCTTCCGCAGCTTTTTGTTCCTCTGCAGCTTTAATGGCAGCTTCAGCTTCTGCGGCCTTTGAAGCTAATTCATCAGATTCAGTGGTTTCAGCAGTTTCAGCATCTTCAGTAGCTTCTTCAGTTTCAGCAGTTTCAGCCTCATCATCTTCAAGAGCCAAGTTTTCCCAATCATCAATGAAAGCTTCTTCTTCTTCTTCTTTTTTAGCTTCTTCAGCCTTTTTAGCTTCCTCAGCTTTTTGTCTAAAGTTCTTCTTCTTCTTATCAGTGTAAACAATTCTCTTCTTTGGACCGGCAGAAGGAACTTGTTCACTTGATTCAGTAGAACCATTTGCTTGTAAACCTTTAACTTGTAAGTTACCGGAAGCTAAAAGAGCTTGACGACGACGCTCCAATAATTTCTTTTCTTCTTTTTGTTTTCTGGTTAAGAACTTACCTTCAGCTTTCAATTGTTCTTTTTTCAATCTTTCTTTTTCTCTTTTAGCAGCTTTTGCAGCTTCTTTTTCTTCTTCTTCCTTCTTCAATCTTTCTTCTTCTTCTTTTTCTAATCTTTCTTCTTCTTCTTGTAAGCGGCGTTCTTCTTCTTCAGCTTGCTTTTTCAATTCTAGTTGACGTCTTAAAGCAGCTAAACCAGCTGGAACTTTCTTTTTACTTGCTGCAGGTTTTGGGGCTTCTTTAACTTGAGGCTTTTCTTCTGAGGCTTCTTCTGCAGTAGGTGTGGCTGATTGAGAGTTGCTTGCTTGAGCAGCTTTCTTTTTAGCTGCTAATTCTTTCTTACGTTGTTTCTCTTTTTCTTTCTTTTCCTTTTCTTTTTCCTTTTTAGATTTAATAACTGGACCATTACCAGTATCTTTGGCTTCAGCAGCTTTATTTTGTTTCTTGTCTTTATTCTTCTTCAAGGTTGACATGAAATCACCACCAAAATCGTCTTCAGAAGCTTCAGTTGGACCTGATGGGCCTGATGGGGTAGCTTCACCTTCAGCTTCTGGCGTAGCGCCAATTTCTTCAGCTGGGGCAGTCTCATACTCGAAATCATCGTCCCAGTCACCTCCTTTCTTTCCTTTCTTCCCTTTAGCCATTTTTGAATTAAATTTCCTTTGTGATTCAATAAATTTTCAATTAATTTTTCACTTAAAAAATTTTTTGGTTGCGACACGCCAAACAGTGAAAAAAAATTAATTTTTAATGAATCGATGAGTATTGAAATTAATCCAAAATGACTACAGTTGAGAAGATTAAGAACATCGAGGAGGAAATGGCGAAGACCCAGAAGAACAAGGCCACTGAGTTCCATTTGGGTCAGCTTAAAGCTAAGTTAGCCAAGTTAAAAAGAGAGTTAATTGCACCAACTGGTTCAGGTGGTGGTGGTGGTGGTCAAGGTTTTGAAGTTGCAAAGACTGGTCAAGCTACTGTTGGTTTTGTCGGTTTCCCATCCGTTGGTAAGTCCACTTTATTGTCTAAAGTGACAGGTACACACTCAGAAGCTGCTGCATATGAGTTCACTACCTTGACAACAGTTCCTGGTGTTATTAAATATAAAGGTGCTAAAATTCAAATGTTGGATTTACCAGGTATTATTGAAGGTGCTAAAGATGGTAGAGGTAGAGGTAAGCAAGTTATTGCTGTAGCAAGAACTTGTGATTTGATTTTTATCGTGTTAGATGTTAATAAACCATTACATCACAAACAAATCATTGAAAAGGAATTAGAAGGGTTTGGTATCAGATTAAATAAAGAACCACCAAATATCATAATTAAAAGAAAAGATAAAGGTGGTCTAAACGTTACCAACACAGTCCCATTAACAAGATTAGACAAGGATGAAATTAGAGCAGTTATGTCAGAATATAGAATAAACTCTGCAGATATTTCATTTAGAATGGATGCAACAGTTGATGATTTAATTGATGCCTTAGAAATCCAACAAAGAAAGTATATTCCAGCAGTTTACGTTTTAAATAAAATCGATTCATTTACAATTGAAGAATTAGATTTATTGAATAGAGTGCCAAATGCTGTTCCAATCAGTAGTGGACAAGAGTGGAATTTAGATGAATTATTAGAAGTTATGTGGGACAGATTGAACTTAGTTAGAGTTTATACAAAACCAAAAGGTAAAATGCCAGATTTTTCTGATCCTGTTGTTTTAAGAAATGGTAAATCTTCAATCGAAGATTTCTGTAATTCAATTCATAAAAGTTTGGTTGATGATTTTAAAACAGCAGTTGTTTATGGTACAAGTGTTAAACATCAACCACAACATGTTGGTTTAAGTCATATTTTAGAAGATGAAGATGTTGTAACAATTTTAAAGAAATGAAGCATAACCGTTTGTATATTTATTTTAATGAGAACTACAATAATAATAATAATTATGATCGTAGATTTAAAGATTTTACATAACTCTTTTTAAATTTCTTGGGCTTGCTAGTTCAGCGTCTTCATAGTCAGTTATATCCATAACTGATCTTTTATTTTTTAAACTTGGTTTATTACCAAATTGTTTTCTTGATTTTAAACTGATATTGAATTTGATTAATTCATTTGCATAGAAGCCAAACTCATCAAATTCTTTAATGCTTGATCTGATTGATTTTAAATAACTAAAACTTGCAGAAATATCACAATTCATTGAATCTTGAATATAAGCTAGAGCAAAAGTCGACAATAAATTATCATTACCATTGAGTGAGAATAATAAAATGCCGGCTTGAGGGTCTTTCTTTTGAATACTGTGAATGGCTAATAAGAAATCGTCTAACACTCTTTGGAAATTAATGTTCGTTATAACTGAATTGCTCAATTGATTATCAGTTAAAATAGATAAATTTGAAGAAAACTTTGAATTGAACTTCATTAATAGATTAGCTTCATCTTCATTTAATTTCTGAATATTGAAAGTTGGATCTATTGAAATACAGCAAATTTTATCATTTGGAATATCTTTTAAATAGTAACAACATTTTTGCGCTGGTAGTATACCGAAAATGTATTTAACATTATTTTGAGATAAAAAGTGGTATTGAGCAACTGAATTTAAAGGCCCCAACCAAACATTTGATGATATTTTCTGAGGATGAAGTTGGTTTATTGTGTTTGCTAACGAATGTTTGTTGCTAAAATGATCCATCGGGTCTCTTATGTGTCAAAAAAAATCTGTGTATAAATTGAAAATGAATTAAAAAAAAATGAAAACTAATGAAAACTAATAAATTTTATTTATTATTAAAATAAAGATGAATTTTATGAAAAAAAATAAATTAAAATGAAAGTAGAATTTTAGTTTAATTAAATAAAAAAAAGTTCGAGGTCTTCAGACTCGAAAAAAGAAAAAAAAAATAAATTTTTCAGTTTGAACCGAAAAGGAAAAAAAACGCAGAATCAAATTTGAATTGTAAAATTCAAGTAAATTTAATTATAATTATAAACCTCAATTTATACGTATGAAATTTGCAGATTTCAATCTTTCTTCGCCAACTTTCCAATTTTCTTTAACTTGATTTCTTCTTACTGTGCGGCCCGAACCGCTCATTCTCACCCACTCTGGAAATGCGGACTGAACTTTACTGCAGGACGAAATCTTCTTGTGTAAGTTTCTGTATCGCTTATATAATATTTACATAAGTTCGCGAAGGTTTCTCAATTTCATTTTGGGACTTGCAATTTTGACACATTTTTCGTTTTACACATCAAATTATGTTTTTGCAAACTGTTGTTAGACAAGCTACTCGCTCACTCAGAGCTAATTCCAGCTTCCAGTGGAGAAAATTCGGTTCAACTTCTTTTAAAGTTGTTCAGAATCCGGTTAGGTTGAATTCAGCTAAATTGGGTTTAGCAATCGGTGCAACTTCCGCTTTAATTTTGCATACACATTCAAAGATCCTTAATGAAGTTACTAATGCAGTTTCTATTCCTCCGATTGAGATTCATCGTAAAAAAAAACCAATCCATCACTCGAGATTTGGTGGGAAATTACACTATAAGCAACTATCTTACGGCTCATTAAGTGGTTTGTTTTTAGGTGTTGTCATTGGTAAGCTATCTGGTGTCTTTGCCTTTGTTGCTCTTTCAATCTATTTATGCTTTCAATTCTTAGAATCAAGAGGTATTATCAAAATCCATTGGAATAATTTCATCGATCTTGGCCCTGATGCAATCAATTTTGAGGAATTATTCTTTGAAGATCCAAGTTTCAAAATCAGCTTTGTCCTAACTTTCATCATTGCTGCTTTTAACATCTAAATATTTATTCATCCATTCAATTCATTCAATTCAATTCAGTTTCTATTAGTCATCTGTAAAAAGTAATTTTCGCGAACTTTCTATATGATTTCAAATTAATTTCTATTTTTCTTTCTTTTATTAATTAATCAAATGTCAATTATCCATCCTGACACAACTGGCCATCAGTTCAAGTTCGAGCCATTTTTAAGACAGGAGTATAACTTAGGGTTGGATCCAGACAGACCTGTGTGTCAGTTTTGGAATGGTCACGGTGGTTGTCCAAACGGTGATCAGTGTTATAACAAACATGTTTCTCCAATGTTTTCGAATAAAATCGTTTGCAAACATTGGTTGCGTGGTCTTTGTAAGAAAGGTGACCATTGTGAATTCCTTCATGAGTACAATCTAAGAAAAATGCCTGAGTGTTTGTTCTTTAGTAAAAATGGATTCTGTACTCAAACTCCAGAATGTCAATATCTACATATTGATCCACAAACCAAAATCCCAGAATGTTTATACTACTCAAGAGGTTTTTGTCCTGATGGTCCTGCTTGCAAAAACAGACATATTAAAAAAATCATCTGTCAAAACTATCTAACTGGTTTTTGTCCAGATGGTCCATTTTGTGATTTAGCTCATCCAAAATTCGAATTATTACCAGAAAAATTAAGAATCAGACCTGACAGGCCTTTAGATTATGTTAAACCTGAACCTAAAAAATCAGTTTTGGAATTACAAATAGAAGAAGAAAGAAGAAAAAATCAACTTAATGAATAATGACTTATATAGATAAAATTTAATGTGTTTACAAAATAATAATAATGTACATTTTCTTATTTTCTATCAATTCTCAAAGATCTTGCTCTTTGTCTTTCGCTTGGTGTTAAAACCCAATTTAAATCAATTTCATCATCTTCGTCATCAAATCCTAAAATCATAGCAATCTGGGTAACTCTAATGAATTTATCTCTTAAATTATATCTTGAACTTGTAATCTCTCCAATGATACCACTATAATCTCTCTCTAATTTAATTGAACCTAATTCGTTAATCTGCCCCTCTAATGACCATAATTTTCTTTCTAATAATTGACTGATAGTTGAAATGATTGTATAAATCAATAAATCATAAATTTTTGGATCTAAAACTTTATAATATGAAACCATTAATTGATTCCATTGATAAATGAATTTTTGGGTAACATTATTTTCTGATGATTCATCATACGAACTTAATAAGTAATCAGTATCTTTAAAGCAATCAGTTAATAAAATTTTCAATTTATTTTTCAAAACTTGGTTAAACAAGTTATTAACATTTTCAATTAAATTATCTTGAATTTTTTTGGTAAAATTTTCACTTAAATTATTTAATATTGTTTCTAATTTATTCGCATCTGTTCCAAATGGGTACATTTTATTTAATGATTCAATATTTTGTTTAATCAATTTGCTAAAGTAAATTTCACTCAATTGTAAACTATTTAACAATATAATGAATGTATGCAGCCTTGTTTCATCGCCATTTGCGATTTGGTTTAATGCATTGGCACCTCTCATAAATATACTACCTAAGTTATTTTGTTGTTGTAATTGCTGATGTTGGAATTGTGATGTTGATGTTGTTGAAACTGTCAAGACTGTACCAGATCTTGGATAAAAATCTTTCAATCTCTTAAATAAAATGTTTAAATAATCATTTTCAATTATTTTTCTCAGATTCAAAATAATATTTTTTAATGTTGTTGGTTGACCTGTTTGAATTGTTTGCGATAATGAATTTGATAAAACTAATGTCAAATCTTCAACTATTGAAGAGACAGGTGGGTTTTCTGGTGCTGTTGATTTTTTAGATGTTAAAAATGGATCTAAATTTGGTATATCTTCAATTTGAAAAGTTTCTTCCAATGATCTTCTAATATAAAAAATAATCATTTTTTCAAAAATTGGTAGAAATTTTATTTGAATTTTATTATTAAATTTACTTTCCAAAATTGGTTTTGGTAATTCCAATTCGTCATTTTTCTTATTTTCATCTTCTAATAAATTTGCATATTCATTCCATTTAACTGCAATAAATTTACAATATAATGACCAATAATTTAATAATGATGAAAATTCTTTTGTTAGATCTCCAACTTCAATCACTGTAATTCCAATTCCACTATCATGACTTAGTCTTGTTTCAAACGATCTTCTACCAGAAACTGGTGGAGTGCTTGATCTTGATTGGATCGACTGATTCATTGAATTTGATAAATATGGGAATTTATATGAATCAATCTCATCAATAATTCTTGTTAAATTTCTCTTGTCATAGAAAGTGTCAATAATCAGACCAGCTTGGGAATCTGTTTCTCTTTCAACTCTTTCAATAATGCCATTCGTGTTTTCTAGTCCATAATAGTTACCAATTATATGAGAGTGTTGATTTAACATTGTTGAAACAATTTCTAATAATTTCATTAATGCTGCAGGATAAAAACCGATCTTATCTTGTTGAGATTGGTTAGTGATGATTGATCTACTTTGAGAAGCAATAATATTACAAATGAATTTAGAATAACAGTCTAAACCAATTGAACTTTTACCAATTAATGGAAATAACTGAAAAAACTTTGTTAAATTTTCAACATCTTTTGATTGAGCTGCTTTACCAAATTCTTCTTTAAACACATCCGTTAATCCTTCAACCCACTTATCAACGATGACTTCTGGATTTTCAGGGACATCAGTTGATGGGACGACACTATTAATAAATTCACCGTCTCTTGGTAGTTGTCTAATTTCGTTAATAGCTTTTGCAGCTTCTTCCCAATTACGTGAATCAATTGCAGAATTAGCAGCCAGGATATTTCTTCTCAGTGATTTGACTTGAGAAACATATTCAACTGTATCCTTAACTCTTGATCTTTCACCATCTAATAATCTAATCCTACTTGTAATTTTTGTAGCTAATGAGCCTGCATTTGTTAAAAGATCAACTAAAGTGCTTGAATCATTTAATGAAGTTGATAATTCTGTCCTTTCTAGTTCTAGCTTCTTGCTTTCTTGAACATGGCGTCTTGAATCTATGAAGTTATCAAGATCATTCCGTATTTGATTTTCTGTTGTTTCAATTAAGTTAACGAATTTATGCAATTGTGCTACATCTGTGATCTTCCCCAATAGTCTCTCATATTTGATATGTTCAGGCTCCTTCAGCTGCACCATCTTCAATACTTGGACCTCTTTGTTTGTCCAAACGTTTTTATTCGTTTAAAGATTTTAACAACAAATCGAGAAAGTGAAAAATTCCGCGATTTCTACAATTCCATTTACTTATATAAAACTTATATAAAACTATGTTCAATGAATATCATAAATTGTGATTCAATCACTTTTTTTGTTTTCGATTTCCTTTTCTTTTTGCTCGTCTAATTCTTTTAATTCTTCATCTAAATCTAAATTCTCTTGAATATTCCATAATTCTGCGTATAATGAATCTGGATTCTTTAATAAGGATTGATGATCACCTTCTTCTTTAACAGTACCTTTTTCCAAGACAATGATTTTATCAGAATCAGCAACGGTTCTCAATCTATGCGCAATAGAAATGTTTGTATTTGAAGTTTCTTTAAATATACTTCTAATTGTTTTTAGTAAAGACTGTTCGGTATGGGTATCTAAAGCTGAAGTTGCTTCATCAAAAAATGAAATTGGTGCTTTCTTCAATAGCAGTCTAGCAATTGCTAGTCTTTGCTTTTCACCCCCTGAAATCATCATACCTCTTTCACCGACGATTGTATTTAAACCATCTGGTAGCTCTTTAATTAAAGCATCTAATTTTGCTTCTGATATAACCTTTTGGACCTCTTCATCCGTGGCTTTCAAGTTACCGTATCTAATGTTTTCGATAATAGTTTCATTAAATAATGGTGTATCCTGTGGAACCACACCAATTGCTTTTCTTAAAGAATTTAAATCAACATCACGAATATCTTGACCGTCAATTAAAATTCGACCTGATTGAACATCATAGAATCTGAAAACTAATCTTAAAATTGTTGATTTACCACTACCAGATGGACCAACAATTGCAACTTTCTCACCACCAGGAATAACAAAACTTGCATTTTTCAAAATTGGTCTATCTGGATGGTACCCAAAAGTAACATTTTCAAAAACAATGTCACCCTTTTTCAGAATTAAATTTTGTGCGTTTGGTTTATTTGTAATCTTAATTTCGTTTTTTTGTAATGTGAATAAAGTTTCCATATCTAATAAACTTTGTTTCAATTCTCTATAAACCGAACCCAAGAAATTTAAAGGAACAGACAACTGAAAGACCAATTGATTGATTAAAACTAAATCACCAACTGTTAGTGAGCCATTAGCCACCCCATTTGCAGCCATATACATCATTGCAGTTAAAGCACTTGTAAAGATCAAGTTTTGGCCAGAGTTCAAAAATGCTAAAGAAGTTGCAATTTTAATTGAATAATCTTGATATTTCTTTAGTGCATTATCATACTTAATGGCTTGGTAACCCTCATTGTTGAAATATTTAACACTTTCGAAATTAATCAAAGAATCTAAAGCCACAGAGGCAGCCTGATTATCAGCTTGGTTAGCTTTTCTTCTGAAACCAGTTCTCCAAGCAGTAGTTCTAATGGTAAAAATGGAATAAGCGATCATAGTTAATAAGGTAACTGCAGCGAATTGATAACCGTAATTATAAGTTAAAATACCAGAAACAACTGAGATTTCAAAAGTAATAGGCAAAATATGGAAAACCATTGCTGTTAAGACATAGGAAATACCTTTGGTACCTCTGTCAATAGCTCTTGTTAACCCACCGGTTTGTCTTGATAGATGGAACCCTAGATCTAAACTTAATAAATGTTTAAAGGTGTTATTTGCGACGTTTCTAATGGCAGATTGGGCAACAGTCGCAAAAACCGCATTTCTTAATTCACCAAATATGACAGCACCGAATCTGGCACCACCGTAAGCTAAGATAGTACCACCAATGATAGCAGTGACTGTACCAACTTCATTCAACCAATCAATATTCATTCCATCAATAATTGACTTAAAGAAGAATGGGACTTGAACGTTCAATAATTTTGAGAGAACTAAAAATGATAGCGCAATTACAACTCTTACTTTAAAAGAGAGTTTGTTCCTTGGCCATAAGTAAGATAAAAGATCTTTAATAATTCTTAACTGAGAAAGCTTCTCTTTTGAAGGTGGAACAACAGTCTCTGCAATTGACGGAGCTGTTTGCTTTGGGGCAATTTTCTGAACAATACATGATGTAGAGATCAATCTGTTCGGAAAGAACTTGTTGGATATTATACTTGAATTATTTGTAAAAACAAACGATTTTGATTTATTCAAATTCGACAAGCAACGAGTAGAATTCAACCTGAGGCTGCATTGTCTCAACTGTGCTAGTGGAGAAGTGTGAAAGATCTGTCTGCAGTGATTGAACTTTAGACTCATCGAAATTCTTAATCAAAATAGAAACACACAAATTTTTATTTACTCAAAAGGTCGCCATTTATGTTGCGTGAACCGGGTATCTTACATAATTTTGTTGGCCTGTATTAGTCATCTTTGATTAGTCTTTTCCTAGGTGTTTCAGTCGTAGCCAATTTACTTCTTCTTCTTTCACGTCTCTGCTTTCTGTGTTTCTCTACTAGCTTTGTCTTGTCCAGGACGTCTTTGGTATCGATTTCCTCCTCTTTTTTGTGTCTTCTTTTAGAGCCTTCTCTTGCCCAAAACTCGTCTCTGTACAATTCCCATGCTTCACGTATTTCTGAGTTGAAAGCTCTTGGGTTAAGAACTAGTTTGACATCAGTTGCACCGATTCTAGGCTGTGCACTGTTCTCTGCTGCTTTTAATTTATGGATCCACCATTTGGTTAATGGCAGTGTTTCGATTGGTTTTAAACAATATAGCCAAATTGACACAATCCATCTGATTATTGTTCTCCAGTTATCAATGAATGTGTCTGAAATTGGTGCTTTTACTTTGACTAATCTCATGTTCAACTGTCTCAACCCTTTATTCGTTGATGTGAAGAATTTTCTGGGTATTATAATTGTACGACGATATTCTCCAGATATGTTGAATAGTGCTAATGTGACTAATATTGATAAAAAGAACAATTGTAAGAAGATCTTGGAGGTTGATGATGGTGGAACATTGGCAAAATATAAAATATACACTGTTGATACTTCTAATCCAACTAATGTCGCGACAAATGATGTGAATTTTCTTCTTAAAGTTCTTTGATCTTTAGACTGTTGTCTTAAGCTTTCTTCTAATATAAGCAAATTTCTGAATATTTTAGTTGCTTGTGGTATTTTTTCTCTTTGTGCACTCGATGATCTTAAAGATCTTCGACTGCTTTGTTCACTTGAATCTGATTTTCTTCTTCTCGAAACTCGTCCTCTGTTCTCACTTCTAATCTCCATAATTGGACCCATCCCACTGTACTGGGAGGCTGCATCTGAGTCTGAAAAGATGGCTGTGTCTTCATCTCTTGAAACAATGGGCGTTATCTCGGTAGGCAATAGTAATGGCGATGGTGATGAAGAACCTTTGAACTCATCTCTTTCAACAGTTGAATCCAAAGGCATAAATCTTGGAGATTTAGACAAATCTTTTTCAAACACAAACGCTGCCAGCGGAGGAGTCACAACTTTATCTTGGTCTTCTGACATCCTCGATTTGATTTAAAGTTTTGGTGATTTTAGTTGATGGAAAAAAAAATTGTTTTTCATGTAAACAAATCCCAACATAAAATTTCGTTTAGTATTTCAATTGGACCTAAAGTCAAATGCATGAGTTCATGGATTACGTTCTCACGTCTTTTAATCAAGCCACAGGTTGGAATCCTGACTTCTCCTATGAAAATGTGCTTGCTACTTCTGAAGGTATGTGTCAAAATACCCTTCAAGTGTCGGTACTAACAATATAGCTTTAATTGATTTCCCAGTCATTAACGAGGTTAAATTCGTTTTAGGTTCAAAATCATCCCAACACACAGCCACGCAGTTATCATTGTCAAACAGTGGTATCATCAACGGTTCTCTGGCATATCTTTCGACTTCCGTATTATTGGATAATCTTCAAGGAAGTAAAGACGTTTCATTACAAGAAGCTATTTCAGGTTATAGAATAATACGGCCAGTCTTTGAAGAAAGTGAAATAAAGATCAATAAAGAATTCAGAGCTCATTCGTTGTACTATGGTAGAATGTATTTCCCACAATCTGCTTTGGAGGCGATGGTTATTAAGAAGTTCACTCCAACTGTTCAATTACTAATTAAATGTGTCAGTAGTGAACGTTTAAAGAATAATGGTACTATGACATTCTATTTACAAAATAATGGTAGGAAATTAACCAGTGAATATATTTTTTCAACGAACGAAGCTTTATTTGGATTTAGATGTCTTTACAGTTTTAAGCAAGGTGCTGAAAGATTAAATACTGCTCTATATAGTAACTCTTCTTTATCCTTGGGTACAGAAATATGGTATGGTGCCTTGAATATGAGTCCGGGTCTATCAACTGCATTGCGTTACAGCACTCAATCTACATATACTGGTAAACCATTAACAATGACGCTAGCATTCAATCCGATTTTAGGCCATATATCATCCACCTATTCAGTTAAAACAAGTATTAATTCAACATTTTCATCAAGATATGACTTCAATCTATACTCTTATGATTCAAATTTATCATTTGGTTGTGAGATTTTTAAATTTAAAGATTTAACTGCACCATTGAAAAAAATTGATTCTCATTTACCTCCATTCACTCATGATAATTCAAAATCAAGCGTCGTCGAAGCTTTTGAAAGTTTAGTCCATGATACTGATTTCTCAAGTGTTATTAAACTGAGTACTGATTTAAATTCAAGGAACGTTAAAATGGCATGGGAAGGAAAATATAAAGATTTTCTTGTATCAACTGGTCTTGATTTACATTTAGATAAAATCCCTGATGTTACAAAATATGGGTTCTCAGTACAGTACAGTTCTTAAGATATATATCAAACTTTAATTTTTTTATTCAATGCTTGAGCTTGTTGTAGTTTATCATCAGCTGAAGGTCTACCTCTTTTTTTGTATTTACCCTTTGGTGGATTTTCAACAAGATATAATTCATTTCTTAAGTTCTCTGATAATGCTTCATCTTCGTAAGCATCAACTGAATACCAAACATAATACTTTGGAACTCTAACACCAATTTTTAATATATCTTCCATTTTGGATTTAACTTCTTCATACTTGTTGAAACTATTTAAAAAAATTGGGTCATATCTCTCTGATAATGAAGTCAATTTAAACGATAATGCTGTAAAATATGGTATTGGTTCTTTTAGTTCATCTTTTTGTGGAAATTTGGAAGTCGAAGTTTCTTGCTCGTCATTTTTTGAACGAGTTGATCTTCTTGATATGTCCTCATTTGGTTCTGTTATAAGCTCTTTTGCTTTTTCTTTATTTGCTTGTTTCTCTAATCTGGCTCTTTTTCTTTCTCGGAATTTGTTGATTTCTGCTTGATTATGAACAATTAATAATGAAATTAAGATATCTGTTTCACCAGTCTTTTCAATAATACAATCTTTTGGTAATTTATATCTGACGTTTGGATTTTCTTGAAATTCAAAAACCAAATCTGCTCCATTAACGTATAATTCTTGAAACGATGTTAACTGCTTCTCTTTTGGTGGTTTAACTTTTTTAACTTTACCTGGTGTAATTGCATTCTTCATTGGTATGATTTGTTTAAAATTTGGTGATGGCCCCATTGCTTTAGCCCTTTGTATGTATCCTTGAAATTCTTTGATTTGCTCCGGTTTTGCGGTACCTGTTGCAACTATTTTCATTAATGCATTTAATGATGGATCAACTCTTGCAATGGCATTTAAATTTGCAATCATCATCTGACTTTCTGGAGTTTGCATTGGGTCAGCTTGTGGACGTGGTTTTGGAGGTATTATTGCTGGTTTTGGGGGTGCTGCTGATTTATCCACAGATTGAGATGGTGACAAAGACCTTTGAATTTGTAAAGGTGGTAATGGTTTCTTTGGAGTTGGAGGTTTAGCTTTTTTACCATCTTTTTTAGGAGTTTCTTGCTCTTGTAAATGTGGTGGTTTTTCATCTATTAGTTCTTGTTCTTCAGGCTTAGCTTCTTCAGTTTGTGGAGTCCCATTATTTTCGTCATCACTTTCATCACTTTCACTTTCATTATCATCATTTGCATCTGTCTTTTCAACTTTAACTTCAATAACAGTTTTATTTTCAGTAGAAGGTATAATTGTACCAGATTCAGTCGCTTTATTTTGTAATTTTAATTCTCGTGCTTTTACCTTTTCCTCTCTGGCTTTTTTATTTGCTAATCTTTTTTCTTTCTTTATATTCTTATCTTCTTCTCTTTTCTTTTCAATTGCCTCATCTTTCAAAATGAAAAATCTTACATCAAATGTATGTGGCCCAACTTGTAAGGAACAATCGCACAATTTATTCATTTTATCTCTTGCGCTAGTTTCATTTTCAACTTTAGCTTTATTCTTGGACCAATACAGTTCGAAAATGTTACCATTGGTGTATGCTTTTCTTGATTTCATCAACGATGAGTATAAAACAGCACTGTCTTTCAAAGACAAGGCACTATTCAATAAATTATATTCTGGCTCATCTACAGAAACTGGAAGACCTTCAAGCTCCGTAAACGGTCTTGGAGGGTGTAAAGGTCCCACTTCGTCTTCAATATCAGAAGTCTCGTCGTGGTGACGTTTCGAACGACGTCCACTCTTCTTGGATTTTGGGGGCATGTATGATTGAATTGTTTGTTTAGTTCAACTTTTTTGTTTGGAAAACTGATGAAAAGGTCCGTGCATCAAATCTTTTGGTGGTTTTAACAATTTTAACAGACTTCCAAAGTTATTTCGAATAATTGAACAAATATTTATGATGAGTTGGACTTTAGTTATGATTTCATAACTTTTGAGGCCAAAATTCACTTTTTTCGTTACAAAAAAGTGAATTTCACGGTTCTCTTGATTTTTTGTTAGTAGAAAAATAAAGACGCGTTAAGATCTATTTAAATTCAAACTGCCAGAAAAATGGCTGCAGTTCGAATTAACCTGAACAGCTTCGCAAGTAACCTGATATCATCCGCTAAACCTGCAAAGAAGCGTCGTAGAACATTGGTGGATCAGGATTATAGTGGTTTCGCTACAGGTTCTGTTATTAGGATCAAAGTTAAAAACTTTGTTACTTATTCCACTGCTGAGTTCGTTCTATCTCCTTCTTTGAATATGATCATTGGTCCAAATGGTACTGGTAAGTCCACTTTTGTGTGCGCTTTATGTCTTGGTTTGGCTGGTAGTCCACAATTATTAGGTCGTCAAAAGACGATTGCAAATTTTATAAAGAATGGTGAAGAAAGTGGTGTTATTGAAGTTACTTTGAAAGGGCATAACAATGAAAAAAATATCACAATTATGAGAGAAATTTACTTAAATAATAAATCTGATTGGTATGTTAATGGCAAATCTTCAAATGAAAGTAAAGTTAAAGGTATTTTGAATGGCTTTAATATTCAATTAGACAATTTATGTCAATTTTTGCCTCAAGAAAAAGTAGCTGATTTTGCTAAATTAAGTCCAAAAGATCTTTTATTAGAAACTCAAAGAGCAATTGATTTATCTTTATTAAACCAGCATGAACATTTAATTGAAAAAGATAATAGGAAAGTTGAACTTGTTAAACAGTATGATGCTAAAAGAGAAGAAAGAGATTATCTTGAAAAGAAGAAAGATCAATTCGAAGAGGAAGCTAAAAAATATGAAGAATTCCAACAAAAGAAACATGAACTAAATCTACATGAGAAATTGATTCCATACGCTCAAATTCAGGATCTGAAAAGGCAAAAAGAACAATTGAAAGCTGCAAAACAAGCTGCTGAACAAGAACTTGCTGATTATCTTGTCGTTTCCGAACCTTATGTTAATGCTGCTATTTCTTATGATAAAGAACTTCAAGATTTTTCAAATTTAATCCACGATGATAACATTCAAATTGCAAAATTTGAGCAAGAAGCTCAAAAGTATTCAAATCAAATTCAAAAGCTTGATAATTCAAAGGGTCAACTACAAGCTGGTATTTCTGAATTCCAAAAAAGAAAGGATTCTAAACTAAAAGAATTAGAAAAAATGCAAAAAGTTTTAAAAGACCAAGTAGAAGCAAGAGATAGACTACAGACTGTAAATGAAGAAGATTTAGAACAAGCTAAGGTGGAATCAGAGAAGCTTTATACTAGAATGCAGGAAATTGAAGATGTTATAACTGAAAAGAAGGAATCATCTGAAGGTGCAAATGCCAGTATCTTTAGAACTGATCAAAAAATTGCTAAAATGAAAAAAGAATTGAAAACAAATGACAGAGTTCATATTCTTTCTGATAATAATTATGACAATAATAATCCAATTGTCAAAAGCGCTAATGCTGCAGTTAGACTTTTACGTACAGAATTATCATCATTAAGAGCAAAGGTCTTTGAACCAGCTTGTTTGACAGTCACAACGACAGAAGCGGCATATGCAAATTATTTGAATGCTTTAGTCGATTTTACTACTACTTTTGCTATTACATGTGCTACTCGTGAAGCATATGAACAGGCAAATGATGAGATTGTTAAAGTCAAAAGAATCAATGTTCCATTTAGAAGAATTAGCGGGAAACATTTACCTCCAAAATTAACAAAAGAGGAATTAAATAAACTTGGTTTCGATGGTTACTTGAAAGAGTTTTTAATTGGCCCAGCTCCAGTTATTCAAATGCTATGCGAAGAAGCATTTGTTCATGATGTTCCAGTGGCAAAAAGACCATTAAGTGAAGCACAGATTAATTATTTAACAAATACAAGAGATAATACTGGTAGATTACTTTTTAGAAAATTCTTTTCTGGTGAACAATTATATAATATTTCGATCTCAAAATATGGTTCAAAGCAAATGATTCTTAGAAATTCTTCTGTTAGAAAGGCCAAATGGTTCTCAGCTGGTGGCATTGATACTGAAAGAATAAAGTATTTAAACTCATTGATAAAGGAAGCAGAAAGAGAAAAGAGTGGAGCAGAAGCAAATTTAGCACCAATTGCTGTTGAAATTGCAGAACATCAAAGTGAAAAAAAGGAATTAAAGAAAAGATTAGAAGCTGCCACCGATTTTGTTAGAAAGGCTGGTATAATTAAAAAAGAAAATGAAAAACTAACTCAAAAGATTAAAAATTTAAAAGACTCTTGTGAATCTTTAGAAGCTGAATCACAAAAGGACTATACAAGAGAAATTGTGAAGAGTGAAAGAAAAATTAGAACAATTTTATCAGATAAATTGAAACTACTTGCTAGATTATCAGATTTAGAAACTCAATATAATGAATTAGCGGAAAATGTTACAATTTTAAAAGTTAAAAAATTTGAAGTTGAAAATAGATTGTTAACAGCTAAAAGATTATCAAAAAGTTTTGAAGATCATAAAAAAGAATTACAACGCAATCTCGATAATACAAAAAGAAAATTGAATGAGTTAAAAAATAATAAAGAAAAAGAAAGAATCCAAAAAATAATTTCAACTTATACAAAAGAAGAAAAAGATCAACTAAAAAATTTAATAGAAAAATATGCAGATTTACTTTCTGAAGACAAAATAGCGGATGCAATAAGTGGTTTAAATGCAAGTATTAAACTTCTTGGAACTTCATCAAAATCATCAATTCAAAACTTTGAAAAAATTAAAACAGACTTAGCACAATTGATAGAAGATATAGATCTTTATGACGTTAACTTGAAAGAATTAAACTCAGAAATTACAAAACTTCATAGAGATTGGGAACCACGGTTAGAGGAATTAATTTCAAAGATTGCTAAAAAGTTCTCATCGATTTTCCCAACTGTTGGTATTGCTGGTGATGTTAGAATTGCTAAAAATGAAAGGTATCAAGAATGGAGATTAGAAATTCTGGTTAAATTCCGTGAAGAATCAGATTTTAAAGTTTTGGATTCACATACACAATCAGGTGGTGAACGTGCTGTTTCAACAGTGTATTATATGATTAGTATGCAAGAGTTAACGAATTCTCCATTTAGAGCTGTTGATGAAATTAACCAAGGTATGGATGAAAGAAATGAACGAATTGTTCATAAACATATGGTTGAAACTGCATGTCTCGAACATACATCACAGTACTTCTTGATTACACCGAAATTACTAACTGGTTTATATTATGCTGAGAATATGAGAATCCATTGTATTATGGCAGGTCCATGGACTCCAAATACCGTTGATGATCCAGACTATCTATCATTAGGTGAGACGAGTAATTATCTGTATTAATATTTGATTTATAAGTAATAATAGTGAATGTAGGTATAACATACTTTCTAATTTCTTATAATGTGACGGTGCAGAATAACTTCTCGAACTTGTGAACAAGTTGATGGTCATTCAGAAATATAATACACCCCTGTACATCCAATTACTTATTTAAGAAGATCAATACGCATTGCTAGATATATATCCAGATCTATCTTAGTATATATTTTAAATAATAGTTCTCTAATTTCATTTTATTCTAAATTTCAATAATGGAAAAATTAGTCTAGATTTTTCAAAATACGAAGGATAAACGTCCTGATCCGTCCCCGATGGATTATATAAGCTACATACCAATATATTTAGTTTAGATAAAAGAAGCTGTTTCAGTTTTGTTCCACTAAGTAGAAAGTAGATAGATATACAGTAAAGTAGTCACGGAGCTTGGTGTGTAAGCCTTTATCCTTAAACAGTTGTGGAATTCTTTGAAATCTTGTTATAAAGTTAAAATGGGATTTTCAGGGTCTCAGAAAAAGACGGGGAAATTCTCAGAAGATTACTTTCTCCCATAAGAATTCAAAGATTGAGGTCAAGTTTTTTGGTGAAAGAGATGATTAATTCAAGTGCTCGTCCTGGGCTTAAGATAACTGATCTGATTGGGGATGCTTCAGTGGTAGATCGACCTGTGATGTCTTTAAGCAATATGCTAAATAGTGACAATGAAACCGTACCCCACGGCACTGTTGAAGGTGCAATCCGCCCTACCTCTGATTTAAAAGAGACCATGAAAGATGGTATTCAAATTAAAAATAATCACTGCCAAGCATCAAATCAAGGGATGAAGGTTAATATACCCTTGAAAGAGGTTTTAACAGAAGAGGGTGATTTGCAAGAACCAAGAAAGAAGCTTCTTCATTTAATCGATGATATAGAGAAAGCAGAAGACGAGACTTCCTCAAAAAAACCTAAAATCAGAAAAGGAAAAATACGGAAGGACATTAATCAAATGCTGGCGCAACAGGTTGAATTCCAATCTCATAAACTTTCAATAGTATCAAAAAGAAGGCATGAAAAGTTTCTAACATATCGACAAAATACTGATTTAACAACACCCGTGGAAGAATTAGTTAAAAGCCAGTTTGATATTTTGAAAGATACAGTAGAAAGAAACAAGAATCTCAAAATCGGTAGTTTACACCCATCAATGAAGTCACTTGAATTCGATTTCTTTTTTGAGTTATCAGTTCTCAGAGATACTTTGTTTCTAGTTGGAAATAGTGCCATCAGTCATTTGAAGAAACATGGTGGTAGTACAAAAGAGACAAGATGGTATGAGTGTTTGCATTGTACTAAGACTCTCTTTGTTTTAAGGGAAGATTCAAAAATCCAACAAACTTTAATCCAACATATGTCTGATGATATTTTTGAACATAAATGCACTTATAAAAGTTCATTATTGAAAGTGTGGTCAAAATTTAAAAGAACCCCAAAAGTTAGCAAGACTGAAAAAGCTGAAAATGATATCAAAATTGAGGTTTTAGAAAATTGCATTGCAGAAACGTTGAGTGAAGTCGATAGAACCATTTTCAGATCAAATATTGAAGATTTTAGAAATGACCCAGGTTTGCTAAGTGTATTTTTATTAGTTACTGGGTATCAAACGTTGAGAAAGTCGCACCAAATCCAAAACTTGTGCCCATTAATTTTACAAAAAAAGACTGAATATTTTGGTGATCTTCATGAATCAAAGTTAGAATTTAAGATAAGGTTTATTGACACTTTGCTATTAATGATACTATATAAAAATAAAGTATTGAATCAGAATTATATTAACAGAATAAATAAAATGATAAATAGCTTAAACTCATTTTATACAATTGATAAAAAATACAAGATTTCTTCAAAGTTCCCACCAATGAAGGATGAAGAAGGTAAGTTAGCTATTTATTTACCAAATAAATATAAGAGACAAGTTGAATCAGAGACAAGGAAATTACAATTATTTAAAAAGAAAGAGGATGAAAAGAATAATGGACGTGACGAAATAATGAATATCGAATTAAAATATAATTAATAATAATACAGCAGTTTACTTCAATTGTAGGAGGTCATAATATTTTTCTATGTACATGTTTTTTCATTAATGAATTTGATTCCCTCATTGATTCTTGAAATTGACTCATCATAACCTAAGAATTCAATAATTGA
Organism: Millerago galiae; assembly: GCA_030568845.1. Classification (NCBI taxonomy): domain Eukaryota; kingdom Fungi; phylum Ascomycota; class Saccharomycetes; order Phaffomycetales; family Phaffomycetaceae; genus Millerago; species Millerago galiae. The sequence goes on along the minus strand of JAJMIZ010000009.1, from coordinate 131,356 downwards.
AGGGATTTTTAAACCTTGTTTATTTCCCGTTAATGCAAATCTTAGACTCCCAAAGATTTCTTTCTTTGGATAATCCAAGGAATTAATTAAACTATCTATATCTTTTAAAGCATCCGAATTATTAAAATTATTTAAAATTGTCAAGGTTAAATTCAAATTTGAATTTGTTAAGAATTTTTCAATGTTTTCATCTTCTTGGAAATCAATTGGTCTTAGTAGATAATCAAAATCTGTAATTTCATTAATTGTGGTTAAATGGAATTTAATTAGATGTAAAAATTCGATGATTTTTTCATTTGATAAATTAAAATTTGATAAAATCTCAGTACTTTTATCAATAATTTCCTTATCGTTATTTTCAATTCTTTCATGAAGATAAATCTTATTAAAAAATTGTAATTTCTTTTGATCAACTTTTGCATTGCCTTTTGTTAAATCATGAATTGTAAAATTTTTTTCTAAATCTTTTAATTTTAAAACTTCAGAGTTTAAATTCAATTCTTTTGGAATTGACCAACCAAATAGTGCAACAAAATTGACTAAAGCTTCTGGTAAGATTCCATTTTTACCAAAATTGATAACGTCAATATCTCCAGATCTTTTACTCAATTTTTTATCTTTTGAACCAGTTAATAAAGGAATATGGATAAAAGATGGGGCATTCCAGCCAAAGGCTTTATACAAAGCAATATGTTTTGGGGTAGAAGCTAGCCATTCTTCGCCTCTAACGACATGAGTTATTTCCATTAAATGATCATCAACGACGTTGGCGAAATGATAAGTTGGTAAACCATCAGATTTAATTAAAACCTGATCGTCATATCTAATATCATCTTTATTAATCTGTGGTTGTAGATCAAGTTCACCATGTAATAAATCAGTGAATTTTGGGTAATGAGTAGGAGATTTGAATCTGATGGTGAAAGGTTCAGATTTCGATCTTTTAATTGATTCTTCACTGGAAATGTTTGAACATTCACGATCGTAAGTAACAGTTGTTGGTGGGACTAATTTCTGAGCAGATTCTCTTAACGCATCCAATCTATGTTTCGGACAGAAGCACCGATATGCAGAGCCATTATCTAACAAAGTTTGAATATATTTAGCATAAATCTTGGATCTGTCAGATTGTCTATATGGACCAAATTTACCACCAACAACTGGACCTTCATCCCAATTCAGACCACACCATTTCAAAGAATCATAAATATTTTGTTCAGCACCTTCAACTAATCTCTTTTGATCTGTATCTTCTAATCTTAATAAAAATTGACCATTTGTTGATTTTGCTAATAGGTAATTATAGAGTGCAGTTCTTAAAGAACCAAGATGCAAAAAACCGGTTGGAGAAGGAGCAAAACGAGTTCTTGCAGGTTTCAATGGCTGTTCAGGTCTCTTCTTAGTTGCACCAAGTCTCTTTGAGTGCCGAAGACTCGAATAAAATCTTCTCAACATTTTCAGTAGTGATAAAAAAACTCGATGAGCCCAAAAAAAAAATTCTTTTCGAAACCACAAATAAAAATTTATTTATTTACAAAACCTCTATGATCTACCAGAATAATCCACTTCAGAGAGATCAACTAAAACGGTCCAGCCAAGGAGGATCACAGATGAGCAACTCCCAACAACAGCAGAATCAATACAGGGAAGCATTAATTGCAAGAGCCAAATTGAATGCCAGAAAAAGTTTTTCAGTTGAAGATGATTTTGAATTTTACCCAAATTTCGTTGAAACAAGAATGAAACCACAGCAGCACATCCTCCAACATTTTGCTCGTCAACCAAGCCTCTCACCATATTCTACACCAACAAAACTCTCAAGTTTGAGAGTTAATCAAGGTTTTATGTCACCTGGACCAGCTCAACAATCACCACAGCAAAACCAATTACAACTTAATTACAACTCTCCATTGCCTAACAGAAGGGTCGAAAATGTCCCTACCAGTCCAATGTATTCCAATACTACACCAAATCAATGGTAATACTTGCATTTCTTATTCATTTTTATTTATATAGAACATTATTTATTTTGTTATTAATATCAGTTTACACATTCGTCTTATTTTGCTTGCATTAATATATTTTTTGGTTACTAAATAATTGTAGAATCACTTCAATATTATTAATAATAAGACTAAAATTATGATTAAAATGATTATTGTCAACCATTGGCCATTTTCTTTTGCCTTTTTACTGAAATATTCTAATCTGCTGTGGCCTTTCGTTAATTTCTTATGTGAGTCGTCTAACTGAGTTTCCAAATCATCCAACATTATATTTTGTTCTTGTAATTCTTGATTTATGTCAAGACTTAAACCATGCTGTCTTTTGACACTTTGTGCTAGCAACCCAATGTGTTCATCCTGATGAATCAATTGTTGTTGGTGCTGGATAAATATATCTTTATTCGAAGAGTCTGTCAAATCAGCTTCTTCCTCATCTGGTGGTAAATCTGAAAACAACTCATTTCTCAAATCATCAGTTTCGTCATCGTCTTTGAATGGTTTGAAATTACTAGGCTGTTCGTCTTCAAAATCAAGGGTTTCATTGAATCGTACTGACTTCTTGACTTGCTGTTCCTGTTGGATTGGGATGTTTCTGGTATATTTGAAGTCCGATATGTCAATTGTTTGAACTTCATTCAAAATCGTTTCATATCTTTCCACTAATTCATCATAATCCTCACTGTATCACTTGTTAGTAAACCGGTAGGTCTAAATATAAATATAAATACGTACCCATCATCGTGTCTTTCTAAAAATTTTCTAATTTTATTTAAATTCTTATTTAGTTCATAATCATTAGAATCTGTTTCAACTTGCAATTCTGATAATCTGTTCGACTCTTCCACCAGTGAGTCCAAGTCTTCTAAATATGACTCCAGAAGACGCAAACTGTTCAATTTTGACATTTTTTGTGTAAATTGTAGTGAATTAAAATAAAAAATGAACCTTTATTTATTTAAACAGAAAAAAGATCTGAATTTCGTGTGTATTTCATATTTTTGTATGTGGAAACTAGAAAAAAAAATCTATAAAGTTGTATTAATATACAAATGACTGCCTCAATTACAAATATATTCTTTCTAGTACTACTTTACTAAAAAAATCCTTATTGATTCCACCTTTTATTGAATCCTCTTATCATCTTGCCGGGTAAAATTCTAAAATAAATATAATTTTCTGATATTAAAAGATAAAATTTATCTGTTTAATCTCACAATGCAAGTCTTTGAATGGGCATTTGGGAAGAGGCTCACTCCTCAGGAGCGTCTCAGAAAAGTTCGTATTGACTACCTTTTTTTGCCTTGCTCGATTTAAGCTAACTTTTACCCCTAGAATCAAAGAGCCCTTGAAAGGACACAAAGAGAATTGGATAGAGAAAGAATTAAGTTAGAGCAACAAGAGAAGAAATTGATTGCAGATATCAAGAAGTCAGCCAAGAATGGACAGATTGGTGCATGTAAGATTCAAGCCAAAGATTTAATCCGTACTAAGAAATCAATTGAAAAGTTTAATAGTATGAAAGTCCAACTCCAAGCCATTTCGTTAAGAATCCAAGCTGTAAGAAGTTCAGATCAGATGAGCACATCAATGAGAGATGCCACCAGATTGCTAGGACAAATGAACAGATCGATGAATCTACCACAATTACAAAAAATTGCTATGGATTTTGAGAAGGAAAATGATATTATGGACCAAAGACAAGAGATGATGGACGATGCCATAGATGATGCAATGGGGGACGAATTAGATGAAGATGAAGAGGCAGATGAAATTGTTAATAAAGTGTTGGACGAGATTGGTGTCGATTTGAATACGAAATTGAAAGACACACCAACCCAGCTAAGTAATGGGATTGAAGTTAATGAAAGAACAGCACAACCTCAAGCAATCGGGGGAGAAGATGACGACTTACAAGCAAGATTAAACAGTTTGAAGAGGGGTTAGGAAGTAATTGTTTATTCAATAGTAATATAATTTTTTGATTTTAAATAATCAATAATAATTTTAGCACTTTCTTCGACAGAGGATTTGTCAGTATGTAAATGAATTTCTGGACTTTCTGGTGCTTCATAAGGAGCAGAGATACCGGTGAAATCTTTGATAATACCTTGTCTGGCTTTTTTATATAAACCTTTTGGATCTCTTTGTTCAGCAATTTCTAATGGGACATCAACAAAAACTTCAACAAATGGCAAACCTGCTTCCTCGTGTAATTTTCTGGCATTATCTCTATCAGCTTTGTATGGAGAAATGAAGGAAGTGATGGCAACTGTTGTTGAGTCTGCAAATAATTTAGAAACTTCAGAGATTCTTCTAATATTTTCATTTCTATCAGCTTCTGAGAAACCTAAATCTTTGTTTAAACCAAATCTGATGTTGTCACCGTCTAATCTATAAGCTGGGACACCATGGTGTAATAAAAATTGTTCTAATGCACATGCAATCGTGGATTTACCAGATGCACTTAATCCTGTTAACCAAATTGTAACACCGGATTGTTTGGTAAGGTTTTTACGTTGATCATAAGATAAGTTCGCATGCCATGTGATACTAGTAGCCATTTTGCCTCTAAATTGTATAAACTACAAACGTAAATAAATTTTTCACTCGTCGTTATATTGGTTGACAGTATTTCACGTGACCGAGAAACACATTATTTGTGGCTTGCAGTGGCTAAAGCTTGTTTAATGTCCTGGATCAAGTCATCAACATCTTCTATACCGACACTTAATCTGATCAAGTTGTCATAGACACCTGCTTGTGCTCTTTGCTCCGCAGGAATACCAGCATGGGTCATGATTGCAGGGACTTCTGTCAATGATTCAATACCACCTAAAGATTCAGCAAGAGCAAAGAGTTTAGTGGATTGAGTGAATTTGGCAGCAGTTTCTTGGTCTCCGTTGATTCTAAATGAGATCACACCACCGCCTAATGAATGCTTGTGTTGTTTGGCTACAACTTCATGGTTTTTATGGGTTTCTAAACCTGGATAATTGACTGCTTGAACAAATGGAGAAGATTCTAAGAATTTTGCGATTGCTAGAGCAGAGTTTGAAGATTGGGTTGCTCTTAAACCTAATGTCTTAACACCTCTGTGAGCCAACCAGCAATCAAAAGGTGATGGGATTGCTCCGATTGCGTTTTGTAAAAATTTCAAAGTTTCATAAATCTCTTCATTATTAGTAATTGCAATACCTAAAACGACATCAGAATGACCGTTGATGAATTTAGTTGCTGAATGAGTAACAATATCAGCACCAAAATCTAAAGGATTTGACACATAAGGAGATAAAAATGTATTATCAACAACAATCAAAACGTCTTTATTAATTGAAGAGTTGATAATCTCTTTAATCTTTGAGATATCAGTCAATGATAAAGTTGGATTACTTGGAGTTTCAATCCAAACAAGTTTAGTGTTTTCTTTAATGTTTGATTTCAAATCAGCAATTAAATCATTAACAAAAGTGGTTTCAACGCCATGAGTATTTGCGACTTTGGTAAAATATCTATGAGTACCACCATAAACATCAGAACCTGAAATAACATGAGAGCCAGGTTTTAAACTTTGTAAAATAACAGAGGTTGAAGCAGAACCTGAAGAAAAAGCTAGCGCATATTTACCATTTTCTAGTGCAGCAATACAATTTTCAAAATTTGTTCTGTTTGGGTTTGCAGATCTTGAGTATTCATATTCACCAATTGGCTTACCTGGATAGTTTTGGGCAAAAGTGGTTGATAAAGAAATTGTTGGAATAACTGCACCAGTAGTTGAATCTGGCTCTGAACCAACATGAACAGCTTTTGTAAAGAACTTGTAGTCTGACATACTTGAGAAATAGTTTTGAATAGTAATTGGGTACTTTATATAAGTAATAAAAGGTGGCTTCAGGAGAAATGACGAAACCACTAAAAATAAATTTAAAACTGTTGATGTTTTTTATGTCAAATCTAACTTAATTTAACTCAATTTTCTTAGATTAAAAGATATTTTAAACCTCCAAATTTCCAGCTTTCAAAGTATTAAAGAATCAGATCCAAAGATAAAGATTTTATCTCTTTTATATCGTTCTTTATCTCCTTTTTGACGGGCTTTGCAACTTTTACCTCAAAACGCCAATTGTACACACGGAGTAAGCGCCATATCGGGAAAGGTAAAGTGCCCCGACAGATAAGACCCTTTCATTATTATTACTACAATACTTAGTACAACTACTAGCAATATTGATATCAATATTGATATCAATATTATCATATTCTCAATATCAATATCATTTTTGTTATTACTTATAGTAGTTCATAGTAGCACTATTATCACACTTTATTAGTTTTAATTTTGCTTATTAGTCACACTGATTACATTGTTGTTACATATTACTACTTATAGCCATAAGATGCTACATTTGTTCAACAGTATTTTATATTACAATTTAATCTAATCGAATAAACCGAAACCCATGTCATCATCAGATTCTTCTTTTTCTGATTCAACTTTTTCTTCAGCAGCAGCTTCAGATGAACCAGAAGCAGCAGCAGGAGCAGCAGCACCTGAACCACCGGTTGGAACAGAAGCTAATTTTTCGTTACCTTCAGCAATTAATTCTTCAACAGTTTTACCGTCTAAGGATGCTAATAAAGTGGTAATTTGTTCTTCTTCAGCTTCAATACCGACTGAGCTTAAAACAGATTTGATACTGTCAGCAGATGGGGTAGAACCAGCAGCGTTTAATAATAAGTAAGCAGCTAAATATTTAGACACTAGTATGTTAGTATTGTAAATTAACACAGACGTAATTGGTGTGCTGTTGTTGCATGCCATATTCATTATTCATTCAATCAATATCATACTGCCGTATCTTCCTCAAACCCTCTCCAAATTTCACAGCAATTTTCTCTACACTTCTAAGCTATCTTCATTCTCAGCGAAACCACGACAAATGCAATCACGTCTCCTTCCAAACTTACTTTTTAATTACTTTAATAGTTTATTTGATTCTTTCAACTTTTCACTTTTTTCTCGAGTTTCTTTTCGCGGATTTCGCGAATTCCTTCAAAAAAAAACCTTTTCCAAGACAGTCACATTTGGTGTTGGGATGCACTCACCGGAACTCAAATAAAATTTCCGAGGATTCATGGTCGGCGCAACACCAAGCTGAAAAATGTTGAAAAACTCTGATTAAAAAAAAATTGAATATTTTTAATTCAACTAAAGTAAATTAGATCAAGATGTCTGACGGTATGTTTGATGAATTAATGGAAATATTACGAGAGTGAGAATATGTGAGAGAATAAATGAGAGAATAAAGGGAATGAGTACAGTAATATCACTTTGTTGAGTGTCTCCTTCTTTGAGAATATTGATATGGAAAAAAATTTCAATAACAGTAAAATAATAGAAATTCAGTATCAAATAGTGATTTAAACCAAGTGTATAGGTTAAATCAACTCATTATGTCAAGTTTCACTCATTCATTCACACTTTTAAACTATTTCCACATTAAGATAGAATTTTTTTACTAACATTTTTTGCAGCTGCTACTACTAGAAAAAACAGAACTTTCAAAACATTCTCATACAGAGGTGTTGATTTAAAAGATTTATTAGAATTAAAAAACGAAGACTTCGCTAAATTAGCTCACGCCAGAGTTAGAAGAAGATTCCAAAGAGGTTTAAACCAAAAACCATTAGGTTTAATCAAAAAATTAAGAGCTGCTAAATTAGCCACCGAACCAAATGAAAAACCAGCCCCAGTTAAAACTCATTTAAGAAACATGGTTGTTGTTCCAGAAATGATTGGTTCAGTTGTTGCTGTTTACAACGGTAAAGTTTTCAACCCAGTTGAAATCAGACCAGAAATGGTTGGTCACTACTTAGGTGAATTCTCAATCACTTATACCCCAGTTAGACACGGTAGAGCTGGTGTTTCTTCAAACAGATTCATTCCATTAAGATAAACATTTTTTTAGTTTAAATATGTTTGTTGTATAAATTAAAATAAAAAAATCGTTTAATGATAGTCACATCGTAGTTACAAGGTATACGTTAAATTAATATTCATTATAGCTTTGTCAAAGTGGGATATTCATTGCCCTTAAATCGTCATTAAGTTCATCACCTTGAACTGATTTTAATTTTGGAGCTGTTGGGAATCCATAGTAATGATTCAAACCAACTAAAAGACTTATTTCTTCATTCAACTGTTGTCTTTGATAAACCAACTCATCATTATAATCTGGGATTTTATATGAATATTCAGGTACTAAAAGATCCATTGTTCTTCTTTCTTTATTGATTTTATACCATTCTTCAGTTATATCTTTTAATAACTTATTTTTTGCATCAAATACTAACTTGTAAAATTGTTGATGAACTTGAGTTCTTTGAGCAATTATTGTTCTTGTTATACTTTCTAATTTATATTTTCTATCTAATTCTGCTAATTTTGTTTTTTCTTCTCTATGTGAATCAATTTTAGTATAAACAGTTTGTAACTCAGGATGTGAGCCATTTAGACACATTGCTAATTCAGATTTGAATCTCTCCATTTTATCATCGTATAATCTATCTCTTAATTTTGCAAAATCAACCTCAATCTCTGTTAAAAACTCTAAAGCTTCAGATCTTTCTTTTTGTTTCTCTAATTCAATTTCTAATTCTTTTTTTCTTAATTCTTTCTGCTCCTCTGTTAATTCTTCTTCTTCATCATCTTCAACCTCTTCTTCAACTATATGATCATTTTCTTCATCTTCCTCTTCGTCACCTGCTTCATCTTCCTCCATCTCATTATCAGAACCAGAAATTTTTTGCCTTTTATCTTCTTCTTCTTCTTCCTTCTTTTCTTCTTCATCATCTAATTTTCTTTTATTTGAGCCGTTTTCAGCAACAACGTTACTAATTTCCTCATCATTTAAAGGAGTCGTAACCTCCTCATTTTTGTGATCTGAAAGCTCCTCAATTATTTCATCTTTGATAAATTGATCATCTGAATCATCTTTTGGTTGGATAGTTGTTTCATCTTCATCATTAGCTTCATGAGTAATATCTTCATCGGCCTCATCGACTTTTGCTAATTTTTTTAATTTTGATTCAGTACCGCTATACATCTTTTCAGTCTCAGCTTCTGAATCTAAATCACTCAAATCTGAGCTTTCGTCACTGATGATGCTTTTTGATCTTTCTTCTTTATTAACTTCTAAGGAGTTATTTTCTTTATCTGTTGTCATTTTGTTTGAATTTATTATAGATGGTGAAGAAGTGGGTACTGATGATAATGGTGAAGTCTTACCAATGTCACTATAAATGTTTGTAATGTTTTCTAGAAGATTGTTAGTAAAAACACTTTACCATCAAAGGGGAATTTAATTTAAAATGGGTTTAATTAGTCCATATCATCAAATATGAACAAACATGAAAAAATAACACCACTTCAATACGAATATACCCATGAATTTAATACATACCTTTTGTAGGTTCTATATCTGTCATACCAAAGAAAGTCCTTATAAAATAAACAGGAAGAAACTCTATTGGCTCTAGATAAAAACAATTCTGTTATATCCAAGGAGGGTATTGAAAGGAAACTAACAAAAGATATGAGCAACTCTAATTTGTTCTAAACTGGATAAGACAAAAGTTATCTCTAATTTTCGACTAATCCACGGTTTTAGTCCTAAAAGCTTTAATTCAGTGCTAACAAACCAGGACAAGTCTGTAAAACGAGTGTGCTGTTTCTAAAATACAACAATTGTGCAAAAAACCGAAGACAAAGTTGTGACTTAACGAATAAACTGGAAATTTAATTGAAAAATCTCCCTTTTAATGTTTTTTGTTATTGTGATAAACTCAAAAAGAAATTTGTGCGGGTAGAAGAAAAAAAAAATTCTCACGTGACTCACGTGACTCCCATATAAAATTTTTATAAATTTTTTTAATGCGATGAGCTTCACAAATAAATTAAAACATGTCGAGTGTTAGTGGATTATTTGGAGATGTCAAGACAGATGCTAAACTGGATGGATTGTTTTCATCCAAGAATGCTGGACCTGTTAAGAGAAGTGTCGGCGAGAGAACTGTGATAAATATTAAGAGATCAGACCGTAAAGTTAAAAGAGTTGAAAAGGAACAGTTAGAAAGTGCAGGAGAAGAAGAAAGTGAAGAAGAAGAAGAAGAAGAAGAGGAGGAGGAAGAAGAAGAAGAAGAAGAAGAAGAGGAGGAGGAGGAAGAAGAAGAGGAGGAAGAACAGCAGCCAAAGAAAAAGAAGAAATCTAATGATGAAGATGATGATTTGGAAAGCAAATACTTCGACAAAATCTTGAAAGAAGATAAAGAAGAAGAAGAAGAAGCAGCTGAAACCTCAGAATTAGAAGAAGAAGAGGCTAAACCTGCTAAAGTAACTGCTGCTAAAACTATCGATTTGAAAGAAGACGAAACTGAAAAAGCTGAAAGAACGGTGTTTGTCGGTAATTTAAACTCATCAGTTATAACTTCAAAATCTGAATACAAATCATTCAAAAAATTTTTCTTAAAATTTGGTGAAATTGAATCTATTAGATTTAGATCAATTGCATTCAACGAGGCATTACCAAGAAAAGTTGCATTTGTGCAACAAAAGTTACACTCATCAAGAGATTCAATTAATGCTTATATAGTTTTCAAAACAAAAGAAGACACAAGAAAATCTTTGGTTGCTAACGGTGAAGTTTTCTCTGGATTGCATTTAAGAGTTGATTCAGTTGCCCATCCTTCCAAAATTGATAACAACAGAACTATATTTGTTGGTAATTTAGATTTCGAAGAAAAAGAAGAAGAGTTATGGAATATTTTTAGTGATTGTGGTGAAATTGAATCAGTTAGAATAGTGAGAGATTCCAAGACTAATGTCGGTAAAGGTTTTGGTTATGTTCAATTCAAAGACTTCACATCAGTCTCAAAAGCTTTATTATTGCATGAAAAGAAACTAGGCTCAAAGAAGAGAAAGCTAAGAATTACAAGATCAAAAAGAGTTAAAAAACCTGAAGAATTTAAACAAAGACATAACAAATTAACTTTAAATGACAGCCAAAAGACGAAATTAGGTAGAGCTAAAAAGATTTTAGGTAAAGCTGACAGATCAACTGCTGGTAAACAAATTATTGAAGGTACAAGAGCTAAAAAAGGTGATGTTGCAGTTGGTATTAAAAGTGGTAAAAACAGAGTTAAAAAACCAAGAATCAGACAAAGATCCACTGATTTCAAAAATGCTCAAAGATCAACTAAATAGATGAATTTTTGTATTTTATTGTAGTTTTTTTCCTATGTGTCAAATTTAGAAAAAAAATTGATATTCTTTTTTTTTTCACTTATACTGTGAAATGGTTTCAGGCAAAAAATTGCTGCCTTTCGCTATTTTATCTGCTGGAGCAATGACATCTGCTGCTCCTATTGGTGCTGATGAGATGATATGTGCTGAGGGGGATGCCAACGATTGTTATCCAGTTGAGTTTAAACCAACCAGGGAGTACCAAGCTATTAGAGAAGGACAACAAATACCCCCAGGTTTAGATATCCGTATGGACTGGCAAACTGGTGAGAAGTTTGCTAAGTTATCTGATGATTTTAAAGTTTCGAATGAGATCATTGAAGTTAAAACCATTGAAGAGATAGACGATAAAAAAGTTGTTAATTATATTGAAGATGATGAGGACACCGAAGAGGACAAAGAAATTAAAGCTATTAAAAATTCATATGGATCTCAAACTAGTATTGATTTCGAAGACTCTTTAGACATTTTATTAGAACCAAAAAGTGAAGCAAGTTTAATTGAAGCATTGGATTCTTTAACTGAACATTCTCATAATTTGAAAGATGGTATTATAATCACCGAACATATTTACTTAAACAAATTATTAAACATTATTGATAATGATAAATTAGAATTAAAAGAGTTAAGTTCAAGAATCATTGCACAATCATTAAGACATAATGAGAAAGCGTTACAAAACATCAATTTAAATATATTAATACCTAAGTTTTTGAAGTTATTTCGAAATGAACAGAACTCAGTTTTAGAAAAAAGATATTTGGGAGTTATTTCTAGTTTAATACAGAATGAAGATGGTTCAAAAATTTTTGTTAACGCAGATGGCGAATTAATTTTATTAAACCAATTCAATAAATTAAAAGAAGATTCTAAGATAAGATGCTTAGAAATTTTAGAGGATTTGAAAAAGAATAATTTGACCAAAAGAAGTGAAGATGAAGAGTTGAAATTGTTTAAAACTTTAGAGGATTCATTTTCAAATAATGAAATTAAAAGTGAGCATTCAATTGAAATCATATTCGATAAATTAGTTGAATTGAAAACTGAGCATGATTTTAAAACTGATCAGAAATTTTTGGATTGGCTGGTTAATTTAATCATGAGTAAAAAATTAATCAAAAGAGATGGTAATGGAGAAGTTGAAGACAATTTATTACATATGAAATTATTAGAGGCAAGGCATCTTGTTTTCGGTAATCCAAATGCTTTGAGAAAAGCGTTAGCTGACGAGTTGTAATACTATAAATATTAATATTTATTCAATCATAAGTTCATTATACAGATTCTAATCTTGAGATTCTAAAAATTTTGGATCATTCTGTAATCTAGTTCTAAATTTATCCCACCAACTATCAAAAAATTTGATATTTACTCTACCCTGATCGTCAACAAAACCAGTTAAATAGTTATAAGCATGTTTGACTATCTTACCAGCTAAAATAGCAGTAGAGGTTGGATCATTGATTGTTTGATTCTTGTTAACAACAGCTAATTGAGTACTTGATTGAGAGTATTTTAATTCTTGCAGCAATCTTTCAGCTTCATTGAAAGGCTCAATTGAAATACCAACGGTTATATTATTTTGTGGATCGATAATTCGATCATCCATATCGATATCATCTAAAATTTGAGAATTACCAGAGGATTGATTATTCTTCAATTTAAAGATCGCACTTGGTTTAACTTGTGAGATTGACCCAAACAACTTATATGGCTGATTTGGTAATTGAAAATAGATCAATGCTTGATACTGTGGATCTAAATTAACATTCGGTAATAAGAAGATTGCAACATGAGAAATTTTATGACCATTTTCAATTTCAATTTTATACTTATTTGCCTCTATTTGTTCAGCTAATTGAACTGGCTTACCTGAACAAACTGAACCAAACATGATTTAAAAAGTACAATAAAAATGGAAAATTTATAGTATCTAAAATACCCAAACATCGCGAATGTTCTCGAAAACAAAAATTTTTTTCTTTCTTTCTTCCACAATCATCTGGAAAGGATTCTGGTTTGGTATTCAAAAGAAAGCCAAATGAGGACAGTTTAAGAAAGTCATTGATATTCTCATTTATGAGGAGATGATTCATGATTCGATACGATTGTCCCATAATAATAAGAAGTTTTTACATATTTTCCATCTTCGCGTATACCCATACGATAGATGAATATGGGAAAGATACTTCATGACATTTATATACTAGTAACTATCCAGCTTGTAGCACAGCCTCCTTGTATTTTAACTATTTTTTCATTGGATTCAAAAAGTAAGGAAATTGGGAAAGTTGTTGAATCATTAACCTTTTTTCCACAATTACCATGCTCTCCCCATCCCCATGAGTACACTTTGTTTAATGAAAGCAGTAAACCATGCTCGCTTCCAACTTCAAATTCTTCAAAAATTGGTTGGTCTTGAATTAACTGTCCATGACTATTATTACCAATTGATAATATTTTATCATCTAATAAAAAGTGAATCGACGACCACATTGTTTTATAGTCTTTAAACTCAGTTGGAAAGTTTAATCCAATTCCATACCTATCTTTACCAAATATTTTAATATTATTGGGATCATCAGAATCACTTATGATTGTAAAATCTCTACCAACTTCAATTTTACTGGGTTTAAATTCTAACTTAATTAACTTTGGTTCATAGATCTTATTCTCAATTTCAATTAATTTACCATTTCTGCCGTTCCCCCAAACGTATAGGTCTCCATTACTTACTAATAAAACTGTATGATCTAAGCAACTTTTGACACTGATTATTTCTTCTTCAACAACCAAATCTAACTTAGTCAAGAAACTTCTAGTTATCTTTCCCAACCCTAATTCACCTTTCGAACCAAATCCACACGAGAAAATGTCATTATTATAATTAATTAATATTGAGAATTCGTATCCAGCACTGCAATCTTTCCATTTACCTTCTATTTTCCTAAACTCTTCCACTATACCTAATCTTTCAAATCCACATTGTCCATTAGTATTGTCTCCAACAGAATATAAATCTCCATTACTCAACAGTATCAACGAATGGTTACCACCACATACAATCTTCAATATTTCATATTCTGATTCGAAAACAAATTCTGGAGAATCTAAATCTTCGCTTGTACCAGTTCCCAATTGATATTTACCATTAGATCCACAGCAATACACTTTAAAGATCATCTGCAAATTGTATTTCAGGTTATGAACACGCAAATGTTTTGTGTTTATATAATTTTTTTTTATACATTTTTTTCTTTAGCTATCAACAAAAATGAGTGAATCACCAGAAAAACCGGTGATTCAAGTTCCTGACTCTTCACCCCCACAACAAACAGCTACAAAAAATAATTTATCAGAAAGATTCTCCTTCAACGGTTACGATTTGATGAAAAAAATTCCAAGTTTTTCAGACAGAGATCTTGAAATATTAAAAAAATTATTTCCAACTGTTAGTGAAAATCTAATTAAAGTCGTCTATAATTCCAAAACAAACCATGACTTAAAACAGTCAAAAGCAATACTTACAAATGTTATTGAAAAAAGAAAACAGACTTTAATGTTGAATCCACCACAACCTCAAGTTATTAATATTTCAAGTGAACCAAGCAATCCTTTAGAAATCACTTCAAGTCCAAATCCATCTCCAAGAAAATCAATATCATCATCTAAGGTTATTCTTGAAAAAAAGAAAACTATTAGTGAAAAATATAGTCATAATTTAAATCGTGCTGAAATCATACCACATGTTGCTATTACTGAAGAGCCAATAATTAAAAAGAGAAGGTTAGTTAGAGGTTCAAAAGCTGCAACTCCAGTTTCAATTGATTCTCCTTCACCAGATTCAAAAAAAGATATTATTGACTTAAGTGAGGAAGAAGAAGCAGTTTTAGATAATGATAGTGATTCTGATGTTGATGAAGGTACTTTAAACAATAATAATGAGTATTATCAAGAACAAGTTTTAAATTTCTTCAATACTGTTGAAGAACGTGAAATTATTGATGTAACCAGTTGTGATGTTGAAATTGCAAGAAATATTATTAAAAAAAGACCATTTAGATCATTAACTTACTTTGAAACTTTAAATTTTAGAGATACCGAACAAGCATCAAATAAAAAAAAACCTGATGGTGAGAATTTAAGTTTAAAAACTGAATTGGTTTTAAGAGGTTACAAAGCAGTTGAAACTTTAGTTGATCAATGTAATGCTTATAGTGATCAAATTGCAAAAGAAATTAATAAATGGGGTGTTAAAGTTCATGGTATTAACGAGGAATTAGAAATTGTTGAAGTTGATGTTGATTCAGATGATGATAAAATTATTACAGTCGGATCAAAAAAGGTAAAATACATTAGAAATAAGCCAAAATTATTGAGTGATGATATCGAATTAAAAAATTATCAACAAGTTGGCTTAAATTGGTTATATTTATTATACACTAATAAGCTCTCTTGTATTTTAGCTGATGAAATGGGGCTAGGTAAAACTTGTCAAGTTATTTCATTTTTATCATATTTGAAAGAACAAGATGTTAAAGGTCCACATCTAGTTGTTGTACCATCTTCAACTTTAGAAAATTGGATGAGAGAGTTTAAAAAATTTTCTCCATCATTAATAATTGAACCTTACTATGGTTCACAAGCTGCTAGATTTGAAATGAGACGAGTATTATATCCAAAATTGGATGAAATTGATGTTATTGTAACAACTTATAATTTAGCTACTGGCTCTAAAGATGATCATAGTTTTTTGAAGAATGCAGGCTTTAATGTTGTTGTTTATGACGAAGGTCATATGTTAAAAAATTCAATGTCAGATAGATTTCATAAATTGATGAAGATTAAATCAAAATTTAGATTATTATTAACTGGTACCCCGTTACAAAATAATTTGAGAGAATTGATGTCTTTATTAGAATTTATACTACCTTCATTATTTGTTTCGAAAAAAGAAGATTTAAAATATGTTTTTTCACAAAAAGCTTCAACAAAAGATAACAAGAAGGGATTCAATCCATTATTATCAGAGCGTGCAATTGCTAATGCTAAAAAAATGATGGCCCCATTTATTTTAAGAAGAAGAAAAGATCAAGTTTTACAGCATTTACCTAAAAAACATAATTTAATTTCTGTTTGTGAATTGACAAAAACTCAGAAAGAGCTTTATCTAAAACAAGTTGAAATAGGTAGGAAGTTAAAACTAGAAAAAAAGAGCAAAATGACTAATATTTTGATGAATTTAAGAAAAGCTGCAATCCACCCCTTATTATTTAGATCTGTTTACAACGATGAAGTTATTGAAAGAATGACGAAGGACATCATGAAAGAGGAAGTTTATTTAAAGTCAAACAAAGAAGCAATCCTTGAGGATATGAGTTATATGACAGATTTTGAATTACACAATTTATGTTTGAAATTCCCAACTGTTAATAAGTATAAACTACTAGATGACGAATTTTTAACATCTGGTAAAGTTTTAAAATTAAAAGAATTATTAGACAAATTAATTGTGGTTGAAGATGGGAAAGTTTTAATTTTTTCATTATTTACCCAGGTTTTAGACATTTTAGAAAATGTTTTATCATTATGGTCCATCAAATTTTTGAGATTAGACGGTAGTACAGCTGTTGATATTAGACAAGACATTATTGACAAGTTTTATCAAGAAGATACAATCCCTGTGTTTTTATTATCAACAAAAGCTGGTGGTTTTGGTATTAACTTAGTTTGCGCAAACAACGTTATTATTTTTGATCAAAGTTTCAACCCTCATGATGATAAGCAAGCAGAAGATAGGGCTCATCGTGTTGGACAAGAAAGAGAAGTTAATGTTTTTAGAATGATCAGTAAAGGCACAATTGAAGAAAATATGTATCTTGTTGCCAAAAATAAATTAGAATTAGACCAAAGTATGAGTGGTGAGCAAATTGAAAACAAAACTGCCGCTGTCATTGATGATATGATTTTCAATAACAAAATGACAAGTAGAATTGAATTGGTTGATGGCGAAGAAGAAGTAGAAGAACAAGAGAAGCAGTTTAACGAGGAAACTAATAGAACTATTATTAATAGCAAATTACCAAAAGACAAACCTCAAGAACCAATTGAAATAGATTAATATAGCATTTAATAGATAGAATAACTACATTTTTCCAAATATAAAATCACATACATAATCGTTAAAAAAGATCTTCACGATCTATAAAGCTCTGGTAACTCATCTTCATTTTCAACTGGTTTTTCAGCTAATGGAGTAATTCTGTAACAATGACGAACGTGACCATCAGCCCAATCGAAAGTGGCAGAATGAATGACTCTTCTGTTATCCCACAAAACAACAGTACCTGGAGCCCAAGAAGCTCTGATTTGTAAATCTGGGGAGTTATTGATATGTTCAGTTAATAAATTTAAAATACCCTCACTTTCTTCTTGCTTCAATTCTGAGATGTTTTTCATAAAAGCTCTTGAAATGAACAAACTTTTTTGTTTAGTGACTGGATGAATACGAACCAATGGATGTTCATTAGCAGTTGGTGGTCTTCTTTCAATGGATCCCTCAGCTCTTGATTGAGCAGCTTGTTCATAAGAAGAATGGACACCCTTCAACCCTTGAAGCATTTCTTTGAATTTTGGAGATAATCTGTTATATGCTTCAACACAATCTGAAAAGACGGTATCACCACCAGTTTCTGGACCATCTAACATTGCAAAAACTGTTAAACCAGGTGTATATCTTTCATAAGTAACATCTGAATGCCATCCTTTAGTTGATAGCGTATGTCTGTGAACGATATCGTATTCATTTGGATCTTTTCTTCTGTAAGTTATGTGAAATTGTTCGTAGTTCAATGGTGCACCGGATGATGGATGAACATGTAATGGACCAAAATATTCACCAAATTCCTTATTGAATTGCAATCCTTTGTCTTTTAAGTCTTGATCTCTAAAAACGACCACACCACGTTGAGCAACGAATAACGCTAAATCATCTTTTTGATCATTTGTTAATTGGGATAATTGAATACCTTTAACTTCAGAGCCCAACTTTGGACTCAGCTTTTTTAATTTATAAGAACCATTTTCTGAAAATAAACGATCCAGCTGTGGACTAGCATATAAACCTCTATCGACAAAACCAGCATTTAGATCATCTGCATACTGTGGAAAATTTTGCTTTGGATCCCAAGTTGGTAACCACTCTGGATATTTTGCATTTTTGTAGTCTTCTTCACTAACCTTTAAAATACCAGTGACTGGATCGATTTGATCTTGATCTTTTCTGAAATGAATGTCTAAGTTGGTGTAGCCTGAGACGACTTCACTTGGAGCAGCAGCTTTGACTTCTTCTTTAATTGCTTTAACTGTAATAGTTCCTGTAGTTGACATTTTTATTAAATAATATTAAATACTGAATGGTTGAATTGACTTAGAATCACGTCTTTATATAGAATTTCAACATTGTGCCACATTCATATACTATTGTTATCCACAGTACCGATAAAACTCCAAAAAAAGACACGATATTAAACAAACAGAGTAGATAAGAAGCAAATTAGAGAGCTAAGAAGGTTTAAGTCCATACGATAATAAATTCAAAGCATTTACACCATGTTATTCCTTCAAGCTTAACACAAGATATTGGATTTTTTATCTGATTGATATTGTGGCTAAAGTGATGCGAACCGAGTTTTTAACTATGTAGAAGTTTCAAGCGAACCGAACAGCTAATAGAGGAACACTTTTACGAAAGAAAATTGATCAATAATCGGGCCATAATCTACAAATCCCCAGATTATTAATAAATAAGTTATACTTTGATCAATCAGACTTTTCATCATCAATTTCTTCCTTTTAATTCTCTTAATTATCCGATGATCTTATTCTTGATCTTTTTTGTGTCAAATTGTGCCAAACACAAAAACCGTTTACATACATAAATCACGGCCCAAAGTTGAGTCTGTGCAAGATAAACTGATGAAATGGATATCTGCTGTTCGAATAACGCCCTTTATCCCCATCCTACAGCATACAGCTGTGCCTTTTCAAACTTTTCAGCTTATCAAGATTTAAATTATTTGGAATGTCTTTATTTTATATAAAATATAGACCTATTTCAATATATTATTCTTTACTGTAGCCAGTTAAAAGTTTGAATTTTGCTTTCAAATATGGTATTTGGCATTCTGCAGAAAATATTGAAAATTCACATGACTTTGAGTGATATTTCTTAACAATATGGGGTGAGCACATGAATCAAACAGTAAATAACAACGGGCGTGTGGCGTAGTTGGTAGCGCGTTCGCTTAGCATGCGAAAGGTCTCCGGTTCGACTCCGGACTCGTCCATTTTTTTTTTGTTCACGCTTCTTCAAAACCGAAGTCAGAAAATGAAGTAGACAAGAGTCAAAAAAGACTGATTTGAACAAGATAAATTTAAGGACTAAAGACAAAAAATTTTCTTTAACTTCACTATTTTTTAGTATCATCAAGTATAAATTGGGAGATGCTTTCATTAAGAACCAGCACCAGATTAATCAATCCAATCAAATTATCATTGAGATTCAATTCTACCAATAGAATTAATCCAGAATCATTAGTTTTTAAATATTCATCATCAGGACCAAAAGTCGTTAAATATACAAGTGACCACGAATGGATTGCACAACATGAAGACGGTACTGCATTCATTGGTATAACAAAATATGCAGCAGATGCGTTAGGTGATGCTACATTTGTTGAATTACCAGAAGTTGGAAGTGAGTTTGCTGAAGGTGAATCAATTGGATCTGTTGAATCTGTCAAATCCTCAAGTGAAATCTATGCACCAGTCGATGCAAAAGTTTTAGAAGTCAATACTGAATTAGAAGAAAAACCACAATTAATTAATTCAGATCCATTAGGTGAAGGTTACTTAGCTAAAATCTCATTTGAAAAGGATATTAGCGAATACGAAAACTTATTAAGCGAAGAGCAATACGAAGCATCATTAGAACATGATTAAATAAATATTTATAATGAGATCTTTCTTTTATTTTTTAGTTTTTTCGTATTCCTCAGGAGTTTTTGTCTTCATTTGGATTGCATGGACTCCTTTTTCTTTAATCTCTTCATCTAGTAAATTATAAATCAGTCTGTGTCTCGAAGGCTGGTTTTTCCCATTGAATTTATCACTTACAATTTCGATTCTGAAATGAGATTCTGTGACGTTGGAAGCACCTCTCATACCGTGGTGAGCTGAATGTTTATGTGAATCATTAGCAATTTTCAAGAAGGACGGATTGAATTCCTTTACGAGCTTCTCATGGATGCATTTTTGGATTGGACCTTCAACAGTTGACATTTTCCTTACAAACTTGAGCATTTAAAGAACTGAGAAGATTTCGCGAATTTTTTTTTGACTTTTTATTAAACCACAAAAAAAAAGGAAAAGTTTCTTTTAAACACACAAAAAGTCAATCAAATTAATCAATTAATTCTTTGTTAGGAAAGATTCTTTTTATATATTTAATAGAAATTTTATTTATTGAGAGGAAATTCTTTACCAGGAGAGATTTTGAACAGAACAAGGTTGAAATAATTTAAACCCCTTCCGCGAATAGAAGCTAAAAATACATAATGTCATCTTCAGTACCATATGATCCATATATCCCATCAGAGGAGCCACAAAGTACCAACGCCAATAGCAAGACTGCTGCTTTACAAGCTGTGAGTATAGAATTTTATTAGCTGGGTTTTAATTCAATAAAACCCATCGCGGGCGTACCGGTGCAACATACTAACCTAATAATAGGAAATTGACGATACTGTTGGTATCATGAGAGACAATATTAACAAGGTTGTTGAAAGAGGTGAAAGATTAGACTCAATTGAAGACAAAGCAGATAATTTAGCAGTTAGTGCCCAAGGTTTTAGAAGAGGTGCCAATAGAGTCCGTAAACAAATGTGGTTAAAAGATATGAAGATGAGATTTTGTTTAGTTGCAGTTGTCATTGTCCTTCTTATTGTTATAATCGTACCAATCGTTGTTCATTTTACATAATTTTATTACAATGTGATAGTATTACTAATAATGTTTTTGTACATATAAACCCGATTAAATCTCTCTCATCCTTTAACGTATTAACCAAAAAAAATGTCAGATCTCTTAGATGTTAAACGATCTCCTGAAGTCAAGAATTACTTTTTACCAAGGCCTTCAGCTCCAGTTGGATCAATTGCTGAAAATGAAGGTAAAATTCCAAAATTATTCGAACCACTTATTATAAAGAACTTGAAATTAAATAATAGGGTACTTGTTAGTCCAATGTGTACTTATTCTGCACCTTTTGAAGGCCCGCATGTTGGTGAACCTACTGACTTTCATAAAATCCATTATGGTTCTTTTGCTTTACGTGGTGCTGGTGCAATTATAATTGAAGCAACCGCAGTAGTACCAGAAGGTAGATTATCTCCAGAAGATTTAGGCTTATGGACCGATGAACAGGCTTATAAGTTTAAAGAAATAGTTGACTTTGTACATGCTCAAGGTTCAAAGATTGGTGTTCAATTAGGTCATGGTGGTAGAAAAGCTAGTGGTGTTGCAACTCCATTATTTTTACAACATGGTATTGGTAGTAGAAATTATGGTTGGAATGATATCAAAGGTAAATTTGTTGGCCCTTCTGCAATTTCATATGGATTGGACTCATATCCAGTTCCTCAAGAATTAACAATTGAAGAGATAGAAGATCTCGTTAGAAGTTTTAAAAAAGCAGCTGATAGAGCTTATAACATTGCTGGTTTTGATTTTGTTGAAATCCATGGTGCTCATGGTTATTTAGTCAGTTCATTCTTAAGTGGCACATCCAATAAAAGAAGTGATAAATATGGTGGTTCACTTGAAAATAGATCCAGGTTATTATTAGAAATTGTTGATGCTATTAAAACTGATGAACATCCTCTATTTGTTCGTATTTCAAGTACTGAGTTAGCAGATGATCAAGAAGGTGCTTGGACTATAAAAGACAGTGTTGCATTATCGGATCTGTTAATCGAACATGGAGTTGATTTGTTAGATGTCAGTGCAGGTGGTAATAATGCAAAACAATTAAGAGCACCAAAATTTGATGGTTACCAAATTCCATATGCAAAAGAAATTAAAGAGCATGTTAAAGATAAATTATTGATTGGTAGTTGGTAAAATAACTAATGGTAAGCTAGCAAATGAAACCTTAGTAAATGGTTTTGCTGATTTAGTTTTAGTTGGCTCCCAGTTTCTAAAGAATCCTGGGTTAGTATGGACTTTTGCTGATGAATTAGGTGTTAGATTGAACCAATCTTATTCATATGAATGGCCATTCCATTATCCACCTTTACATCCTCCAAAGACTAATTAATGTATAACAAGTACTTGGGACGCAAAATTGATAAGAAATATGCAGCCAATAAGAGTGGAGGAGAGTAATCTGGACGGTGGACGGTGACATTTCTATATGGAAAACGGGAGCGAGAAAAGCGAAATGTATTGATTATAAACGAATAAATGATCTGACTGATTAATGTAATCGAATAAATAGTTGATTAATCGTTTATTTTAACAAAATATGGTTAAATTTGTAGTTAGTTTCGCAAATTTGCAGTCCAAATTGGGAAATTCAGCGACGAAAATTGCGAAATTTCTGAGTCAATTTTTGCAAATTAAAAATTTCTTTTTTGTGATTATTTAAAAAAGGAATTTGCTGATTTTTTTTCCGTGTTCTTTACAACTTTCTGTCAATTAACCGCTATTCAATTAGCTTTCTTTTATAATGTCAAACCTAGAAAATACTGCAACTTTACAAAAATATTTAAACCTTGATCAAAGAGGTAAAATCCTTGCTGAATATATCTGGATTGATGGTACTGGTAACATTCGTTCAAAAGGTAGAACTTTAAGCAAAAAAGTTGTTTCAGTTGATGACTTACCAGAATGGAACTTTGATGGTTCTTCTACAGGTCAAGCTCCAGGTCATGATTCTGATGTTTACTTAAGACCAGTCTCTTACTACCCAGATCCTTTCAGAAGAGGTGATAACATTATCGTTTTAGCTGAATGTTGGAATAACGACGGTACTCCAAACAAATTCAATCACAGACACGAATGTGAAAAATTAATGTTGGCCCACACCAAAGAAGAAGTCTGGTTCGGTTTAGAACAAGAATATACTTTATTCGACCAATATGATAACGTTTACGGATGGCCAAAAGGTGGTTTCCCAGCTCCTCAAGGTCCTTACTACTGTGGTGTTGGTGCCGGTAAAGTCTATGCCCGTGATGTCATTGAAGCTCATTACAGAGCTTGTTTATACGCTGGTATTGAAATCTCTGGTATTAATGCTGAAGTTATGCCTTCTCAATGGGAATTCCAAGTTGGTCCATGTTCTGGTATTGAAATGGGTGATCAATTATGGGTTGCCAGATATTTATTACACAGAGTTGCTGAAGAATTTGGTGTTAAGATCTCATTCCATCCAAAACCATTAAAAGGTGATTGGAATGGTGCTGGTTGCCACACCAATGTTTCTACTATTTCTATGAGACAACCAGGTGGTATGAAATACATTGAAGACGCAATTGATAAATTAGCTAAACGTCATAAAGAACATATTTTATTATATGGTTCAGACAATGACCAAAGATTAACTGGTCGTCATGAAACTGCTTCAATGACTTCATTCTCCTCAGGTGTTGCTAACAGAGGTGCTTCCATTAGAATCCCAAGATCTGTTGCCAAAGAAGGTTACGGTTACTTTGAAGATCGTAGACCTGCTTCAAACATTGATCCATACTTAGTTACTGGTATCATGGTTGAAACAATTTTAGGTCAAATCTCTGATGCTGATATGTCCAAAGAATTCCAAAGAGAATCTGAAGAATAAGTCTGAATACAAAAATAAGTTTACGAGTCCACAATTGTAGATCTGAATCGAATCTCTCCTCCTATTTTAATGGTACCATTGTATACTTTACGCAAATTTGCGAAAAGATAAGATAAGAAGTGGAGCTAAATTTGGATTGTATCCAATCGAAATCAGTTTATTATTAATCTCTACAGGGGTGAAGACTAACTGATTTAACCCATGAACATTACCGTATTTAATTCAATTGAATTAATTGAACTAGATTGAATTGATTGATTAACTGTGATTTTAATTAATTTAACCAATTAATGTCACGTGCAACTAAATCACGTGCCTTTCACGTGTTTCGCGAATTTTGATTTTTTTTTGTTTCCTTTTGGCTTTTTTTAAGGATCGATTTAATACAACCAAAATTTAATTAATTAAAGCAGAAATGACAGTCGAGTATCGCCAATTGAATTTGGAAAGTTCCTATTTGGACGATTACAGAACTGCGATAAGGGCTAAAACCATTCCATGGGATGGATTTGTCAGAACTCAAACCATCAATCAAGAAGAATCCAAAGTGTTAATCAGTTTGGAAAAATCATATTTTGATAAAAAATCATTCAATGAAATCAAATCCTTTGACGAGATCATTAAAACTTTATTAGATATATTATCCAAGAATTTACCAATTGAAAGAAATGATGTCAAGAAATTTATTTTGGTTGTATTATCAGATTTATTGAACATTGACTTATTCTTAAATGAATTAATTAATTTAAATAAAGTTGAGTCATTATCTAAATCATTGGTCTCATTGGCTGATAATTCCGATGAAATCATCAGATTATTGGCTTTATATAATTCATCTATTCTATTAATTCAAAATAATTTAATCAAAGATGATGAATCCATTTTAAAGATTTTAAACGAATTAATTGAATTAATTTCTATTAATAATTCCAACTTTAACTTGAAATTCTTCTCAATCAATTTAATAAGTGAAATCTTATTATCCTCATCAATAAATAAAAACTATAGAAGTTTGTTTTGGTTAAAGCATGATGAATTATTACCTGAATTATTTAAAAGTTTGAATTTAACTTTGTCTTCTCCAATTTCAAATTCAAAATTAAACACAATTGAAGGCATTCAATTCCAATATAAGATTTTATTGATTTTATGGATTTTATCTTTTGAAAAGAAAAACTTGAATGTTATTTCAAAAATTTATTTAGATGATTTATTGGTTTTGATTAAAATTTTGAAAATTTCAATAAAAGAGAAAATTTCAAGATTAATCATTTCAATCTTATTGAACTTGACTTTGAATTTAGAAATCTTGAAGTATTTAATTTTGAATGGTGATTTCATTAATATTTTAAACAATTTGAAAGAAAGAAAATGGTCTGATGATGAATTAATCTTAGATTTAGAAAACTTAACAAATAATACAATTGAAATCTTCAATAAGTTAACAAGTTTTGATGAATATTTACAAGAGTTGAACTTGAAAAAATTTAAAAATTCCCCAGTTCATTATAAAGAAGAATTTTTCTTAGATAATATTACTAAATTTCAAGAAAATAATTATAAAGTTTTCAAACAGATTTTGCTAATCTTGGATGATGATCATTTAGATTCAAACGTTTTGAAGATCTTACTAAATGATTTAAATAAATTATTAAGAATTGATTTAAAATTTATTGACATTTTAACCCAAAATGGTTATAAAGTTAAAATCATGCAATTGTTAAATCATAAAAATTCCGAAGTTAGATATGAAGCTTTAAAAATTACTCAATTATTAGTTTCTCAGTCACTAAAATGATATCACTGTCATAATACAAAATCATTAGAATTCCACCTACATTAATAAACGTTTTTGTTTTGTATTTATTTTTTCCGTATACCTATTTAACTGCAATCATAAAATCTGAAGCATCTGCCTCACAATAACTCCAATCATGGAATTCCTCTTCTTCCTCTTCTTCATAGTAATCATAAATATTTCTAGTTTTAATTCGTTTATTCAAATTAATTGGTTGAAAATCATCCTCATCTGAATCCTCTTCATATATAACATATTTATCTTTATTCATCTTATCTTGTAGTTCTTTGCTCAAATTATTAACGAATTTCAAACTTTTATTAATTAATAATTTTGTATCATTTTGAAATTTGTTGAAGTTATCATTTAGGTTCATACTAGATTTGTTCTTTCTTAATGAGTTGAAAGACTCTGTACTTGTTGGTAATTGTGCTAATGATAATTTCTTCTTTAAATTATTAAAATTTTGCTGATGAATACTTGTACTTGTTTCAATGTTTTTTCTTAATTGATGGATAGGACTAATGAATGGATTCTCTTCTGGTTGTCCAATAGCAGTGCCACATTTCTTTTCTAGCTCATGTAATTCTCTTTCAGATTGTTTAGATTTCTCCTTTAATACTTCAATTTGGGTTTTATAGTCTAAAACCTGTCTTTGTTTTGATGCTAATTGAGTTAAAATTTCATCCGGTTTAGAAGTTTCTGGGGCTTTGATCTTAATTGGGGATCTCACTGGAGCTCGTTCGTGGACTTTTTCTGGTGCTCTCTTTGGTGAATATAAATTTAAACCATGATTAATGGATTTCTTCGATTTAAGAATATGATCTCTCGAAAAATCAACTTTAACTAAATTTCTTTCTAATTGCTGGAATTCTTCATTTAATTTGCTGAATTTTTGAACTTTTTCTTGAACTTTAGATGTTGGCTTATTATCAGAACTTAAATTAAATTTAACCAAACCAGTTGACTCTGAAATAACCCTTTGTTTGTTGCGGACCTTTGTAGTCTTAACCGGAGTTGATGGATCTATGCGATTGTGAATTGACTCTAAAACCATCTTTGAGAAGGAAAATTGAGGAATTAAACTTGAAATTCTTAATATCTTTAAAATTTTTTCTAATTTAATTAAGTTTCCATATCTGGAAAAAAGTAAATAATTAAACTGAAAACGGCATATTTCGCTTTCATCCAAACACCACATAGATTTTCCTGAATTTTTTTGTGTTAACTAGAAAATTGATATGCCAAACCTTTAAAATGGATAGATTGAAACAGATTGGTGATTGCATAAACCAGGAAAATGGTGATAGTCTGAAGCTCATATTTGAGGAGTATTTAATTGACCCACACATTAGGGATGTACCGATTGAAAAGGTTAATGAAAACGCATTATTCAATGAGTTTTCAAACGACACTAAAGCTATATTGAATGCGATCATTACATTGAACAGATCTGTTAAGACATATGAAGTTGTTGCGAATTTTGAAGCATATCTAAAATTTTTTACGATACTGAATAGATTTGCAGAACAGCAAACTAATTGGTTTCTAAAAGGTTTGATAGTAATCACAAAATTATTAATTAATAGTGCAAGAACAGCTGATTTATATATTGAAAATAACCCCCAATTGTTTGAGAATAATAAAGATTTGAACGATTTAAACATTGAAACAGAAAGCTGCTTGATTAAAAGTTCAAGAGTAATTAATAATTCATTTAAATTATGTTTGAATGATAAGAATGAGGATTTATACAAAAATAGAAGATCCCAAGTGTATTTCTTTGTTAATCAAGAACTTAGAATATTCTTCAATCTGCAAAATATTGAATTAGCCAAAAACATGGAGAAGGTTTTAATTTCTAAAAAAAATGATTTACCAAAGTTAAATTCAATTTCAAAATCTCAAAGTATTTCTTATTTATACTATAGTGGAGCAATTGCATGTGGTGATGGAGATTTCAAAAATGCTTATCAGAAGTTCAAAAATGCTTATGAATTATGTTTGAGTACAGATAAAAAACATTTAGAACTAATTTTAGTTTATCTAATTCCATTGAAATTTTTAATCACTAAAAAGTATCCAAACCTAGCTTATTTAAAGCAAAATTTTGAAAATTTATATACTCTATATTTTGATTTAATTTCATCATTACAAAATGGTGATTTATTAAGATTTGAAAATTTTTTTAATGATTTTGAAAGCTTCTTTTTAAAAAAGAATTTGTATTTGGTTATTGAAAATTTGAGAAATTTTATAATACTGAAATTAATCAAAAAAATATATTCAATTAATAACGAATCTAGCCATTTACCAATTTCTTTAGTATCAAAAGGAATTGAGTTTTCCAACTATCATAATTCATCAAATAATTTCAAGTTTTCAAATGATGAATCAGAATGTCTATTGGCCAATTTAATATTTAAAAGTTTTATTAAAGGTTACATTTCACACACAAACGGAGTTTGTGTTTTAAGTAAAAAAGATCCGTTTCCATTACAAGTTTTAAAAAATGAATAAATAATGACCAATTGATTAAAATCGGAAGATTAATGCTAATAAAAAGAAAAGTGTAGACATGACGACAACCAACGGGTTTAGCAACTTCATAAAATCAACGAATGAGTAATTGTACGTGTGAGAACCATAATCATGTTTTATTAGTTTGAGTCACAATTTTTGTGCCAAATTCGTCTTCGTGGGGGCTTCCCACTTTCTTTTTCTTTGGAAGGAGTCGTTAGGAGGGATTTTTCTCATAGGCTAACACTTCCGAAAGAAGAAAGCCGTGGGAGGGTGCAGTGAAAATCTGGAGTGCATATTTGTGACAATTTTAATGATCAATGTAAAAAAAAAATTAATATAAAAGGTATCGATTTTGTCTCTCGATTTATCCTGTTCTCTATCCAATTTAATTTACTTAAATAGATTTTACTAAAGTTCTTAATATCAAATTTACAATGCAATACTTAGTCTTAGCTTCAGAAGTTACTGAACCATTCATCATTCCAAATATTTCTCCAGTTTCAAATCCTGAGAAAGCTCCATCATCCCCTCTATTATAAATTTCTTAAAATAATTAATTAATCAATTGTTTGATACAAAATATCATATATTAAGCTAGTTCATCTGCAGGGTTTGATGAATAAAAATATTTTTGAGGTTGCTTTTTTTGGTTTGGGAGTATTGGGTTCTTTTTTATAGTTTGCTAATCCATTTAAGCTTTATTAGTTAATTTAATTGTAGTAAAAACTTCTGATATTATTCATTTGTACTACTGTTCTTAAATCCAGAGAATTGCATCAAATTCTAATACGAATATTTTCATTTCCTTGAGACTCCGGGGTAATAATAATGTACGATGGAAAATTATTTTTTTTTGAAAAAAACGTGCAATTGAGACCGAAGGCAGTGCCAATTCTTCTAATTATTGAGATCTTATGAAACGAAACGAATACTTTTCTTTCCTCTCTTTTTTTTTTTTTTTTGCAGAATCAAAGTGAACTCTTAGTTTGACGAAAGTTTTATAAATTAAAAAAAGACTCTAGAAGAGCTTTTTGCGAATTGATAATTTTAAATATCTTAAATGAATAAGACTGAGAAAATGATTGCAACGAATTTTGAGCCTATAGCTAATCTGTGAGCAACACCTTCAACAGTAATTACATCAACAGCTGTAGAACTTCCACTGGCTGTACCAGATGATCTTTCATTACTGTTAACATCCTTAATAGTATATGCGTTTTTAAAGGTGGTAGAACTGGTGTTGTAAACACCTTTAGTATTAGTATTAATGGTGATTTCTGTGTTAAAAGTAGTATTATCATCATGATTACCTGTTGAACCTCTAGTACCTGCATCAGCATGAGTCGAGCTTTTATTGGGATTTATTGAAGTGATGGTAGTGACACCAGTTGTAACAATAGACTCACTACATTTGTTAACTGAACATGAAGTTAGGGTAATAACCGTGGTAGCTGGTTTAATGGTTGAACCTAGTGAATTCGTTGTTGTTAATGGACAATACGTGGTAAATAATGTATCTCCACTATGTAAAGTACTTGTAACAGTACCTGTATCCGAATCTGAACTTGATAGTGGAACATAAGTCGTACACACGGTAACAACTGTAGTAGCTGACGATGAATCAGTTGATGTTAAATCAGTTGATGTTAGATTAGTTGATGGACTAGTATCAACTGAAGTTATATGAGGAAATGAGTTTGTGGAAGGATTAGATAATTCACGACTGAAATAACTAGATAATTGATCAGAAGTGGAACCAGATGATGAATCACTAGTATGAACCGAAAATCTTGATGTTGAGCCTGCTGATGAGCCTGCTGAGAGTGATGCTGCTGATGAAGAAGAGTCTGAAGAACCTGAGTAATGATATGTAGTATTAACAGTCAAAGTAGAAGAAAAAAAATATGTTTTAGTCGTACGCTTGATTAATCTCACATCTGGTCCAGTTATAAAAACAGCACCACTTGAAGTAATACTTGAAACTGATGTATCAACATTACCACCCGCATAATTAATAATCACAACATCACTAATACCAATTGGAGCATATAATGTAACAATGATACCATTAGCAATAATAATGATTTCAGCTTCTGATGTGACTTCACCATTAATTAAAACTTCAGCATTCAGATATTCAAAGTGCCCGTCAGTACCAACATTTAATACTAATTCAGTCCAAGGGCCAAGAGTACCTGCAACAGTTAGTCTCCAAGTTGGACCGTCAGATTCTAAATCACCAGTTACATTTAAATTATCAGAAGGCTCTGATGATTCAGGTGAGGCTGTTGAAGAAGATCTATCAACACTCGAATGGGAAGTCCAAGTGGCAGAGGCATTTGATGATTCTGAAGAATTTGACAAAGTCTCTGTTAAGTCACTAGATAGAACCTTTGTTATACTCGAAGAAAGACTTATCAATGATTCAGCCGATGAATCCACTGCAGAGGACAGTTCAGTAGAGCTAGTGATTACCACTGATGTCTTTACAGCTGAGGAAGAGGTGATAATAAACGATTCAGCTGATGATGCACTTGAAGTTGAAGTGATTTCAGAAGTTTCTGATGGTTTGCACTTATCACTTCCAGGCTCTGTTTGGGTTAATGAACAGAAGGAAACAGCACTGGTAATATATTGGCCATAGTCATTCCAAATAGCCCAGCCACAAGCATAGCATTCATAGATCAAATCCATGAATTCATCACCTTGCTCACACAAACATGTGTAATTGAAAGGACCGTTATAAGTAACACCATTACCACATGTTCTAGCGTTTCTAGCTGCACCACCACAGTAAGCATGGCATTCTAGAGTAGCATCATCACAAACGTAATCTGGATCATTGTTAAGATCATGAGTTGAAGTAGCCAAGGCAGTGCGTGTAGAAGTTGTTTGGCATTCAGTAGTTTCTGGACCATACGGATATAACTGACAAACAGTAACAGCTGGGTCCAAAGAGTCCTGATATTTATACCATGGAGCCCAGTTACACATCATACAATAAAGCACCTTTCCGTAAAACTTAGAAACACATAATGTATCTGCATCATAAGTACCATTAACTTTGACAGAATCAGCAAAAGTAGCAGCAGCATAACAGTAATTTTCGCAGTCTGCTGACCAAGTTGAGCATGGATCAACAATTGAAGAAGAGCTTGAGATTTCACTTAATTCACTTGAAGAGGAACTGGAAGTAGTAGCAGAAGCATCATTAACTAAAGAGGAGTTTAAGTATGAATCCCATTCAGAATAAGCAGCAGCAACAGTAATACCTGGAAAAGCACCAATGACGGCTAAAAATGAACTTTTAACCATGATTAATTTGATTAATGAAAGGTGCTAACTAACTTTTGAAAGATTGAAATTGGAAAAATGATGGTAATAGAGATTATATATTCAAGTTTAAAGGTGTTTTTCTGTATACGAATGCAAGCGTCATTCCTTGAACTGCTCATCTTTAAGCGTATAATCTCGAAAATTATTAGCATAGCGTTCGCAAATGAGAGTCTGCCTCTAAAATATTTTTTAGCAGACTAAAATTAACATTTATACCGATTTATCATTGGTTGTATATAATAATATTGCATATTAAAACAACGTGACTGGTTAGAAGATAAAATGCCTAGTTCCGGTGCCATTGATTATTATTTTCAGTTGAATTGAGGTTTCTCATTAATTTCCAGTTTTGAGAGAAGAAGATGATAAACTGTAAATGTTTTTCGAAATTCGCATTAATTGTGTCAAAATTGTCAAGGGACTGAAAACTAATTTAGTAGAATAGGATATTTATAGGAAACAGAGAAATATTAACTCGAGTCTGCTGTCTCAGCTACTTTCTAAAACAAAATAAAAGACGTGTAGGTGAAATTGGGTGTAAATAAATGAGCTTTCAATCTCTATATGCTGATCTTATTGTAGTTGTGCATTTAGCCCAATTGGGGTAGGATTATTCCAGAGAAGACTACCCAGAAAAAATTAAAAGAGCAGATTGAGGCATATATGAAATAAATTTGTGCCTTCTAATATCTCAAAGGGACATTTCGTTTAAATCCAGCTTGATTTTAAGTGATGAGTTTATTGGCCGCGAAATTGAATTTTGGGAAGCAACAGAAAAAGAACAGAAAAAAGTTTACAGTGGAAAAAATAGTCTTTTTAGATATTGAATTGTTTTTATGGATTCTACATCATCGTGGCTTGCTGATGCGTATGTTGATCGACAGCTGGATGTTATGCATAATGTATTATCGAATTCTGTTGATGTTGGTGCCCCTGAAATCCCCAGCTTTTATGGCCCAAACATTCCTTTCGAAAGTACACAGATCTCTGGATCTGAAATGATGTGTTGTTCCAGTAAATGCAAAGATCAGATAGACGTATACGGAACACCCTCAAGTCTTCACAGTCCCCCAAAGAGTCTGCAATCAGCTTCCCCTCAGAGTTTGACTCAGACTCAAACTCTGTTTACGTTAAAACCTAAAGATATATTCGGTACCAAAGTAGATCTTGATAAGAAAAAAAGTACAGACCCTTACAGGGTGAAAAAGAAAGAGTTCAAGAAAGATTTTAATTATGATAAAGACATCAAAAAGCTCGGTAACAGAGTTAAATTGATCCAATTAAACCCAGAAGAATATGAGTTCTTGGTCACGAGTTTTGCTAAGATCGATCCGGCATCAACTACATATTTTTCTAAAGATAGGATTTCAATTTGGGCTGATTCATTTGTTAAGCGGTTTAATCCAAAGTTTAATAATTTAGGAATGATTTCGAACGGATTTAGAATTTTCCAATCTTTAGAATTATTTCTAAATGATCTGATTGAATCATGTATTGAGGTTGGTGGCCATATAGAATCTGAGATCAAATCTGGTGAATATTCGAATCCTGTAATGAGAAGGGGACTCTCAGCTCTAGAAAAATCTCAACATGAAATTTGGTGCAATAGACAATTTCGTAAAGGAGACAATTTGAGAAGTAGCAGCTCTGTTGGGATATTACATGGTTATCGATTAGAAATCATGGATATTTTGGAGCAGAGACCTTATCTGTTACCGATGGACTTTAAGATGAAACATAGATCATTTCATAATGAGATTGCAAAAAGAATTATTCGTGATAGAAACTCAATTCCATTTGATAAAAAAGCATTGGATAGATTTTGCAGGAGAAATGGTCTAGCGAAATATATAAACAAACTACAGCAT
The DNA here is from genome assembly GCA_030568845.1 of Millerago galiae. Taxonomy (NCBI): domain Eukaryota; kingdom Fungi; phylum Ascomycota; class Saccharomycetes; order Phaffomycetales; family Phaffomycetaceae; genus Millerago; species Millerago galiae. Next base: position 97,629 of record JAJMIZ010000009.1, on the reverse strand, counting down.
AACGGAGACATTTGAGATGAACTCCGTCTTAAAAATTAATGAAGCATTTTAATGAGTTTCTCGTAGAAACTACTTCTACAATTAGGATTATAAACCAGTATTGTAAAAATAAATGTAACCAATTTCTCTGGATAATTCAAGCATATATTCTAGACAATACTAAGTAGTAGGTGGATCAGATGATAAATCCTTGCGATAACTTAGAAAACGGAAAAGAGTGTTTCATTGTCTAGCGAAATTTATATTCTATAAAAAGCATATTTAATTATTGAAGATATTTTAAGAAAGACTTTCATCTAGACTTCAGATTTTTATTACCCTTTAAAAAAGTACTGATATTTCAATTTTGAATTTTGTGGTTTTTAGAGTTTGTTGAGAAACCTTAATTTTTAGAAAAATTTGAATAACTACACAAACCTCGAGAATGAGTAATAGACCCAATTATAATCCAATATATACACATATAGTAAATCAAAATGGATACCATGTGCCTTTAACAGCACAAGAACAAGTACTTCGAAATACGCAGTATTACCAAAACCCATACAATGTTCAGTATTATCCATCAAACATGATGGCTCAGAATCCCTACCCTAATCACGCACCTTTTCAAGCACTTTTATTTAATAATCGTGGTAATAGTTCAGTACCAGGAATGTTAATACCACCGCATTCATCACCAAGTAATATGATTCCAAGAATTGGGAATTTGAATAAGCCAATGCAAAAATATAAGGTAGTGAAGCCAGCTGAGAAATTCAGGAGAGTATCGGTAAATGAAGACTTAATTCATAAGAATATGGACTCAAGTATTAGTATAAATAAGAAAGTTAGAAAGTTTATTCCATTTAAAAAATACAAAAATAGTGATAATATTTATATTGGCAAATTAACTTCCGAAGAATATGAAGTTTTGATAGATATATTTCTGAGTGAGAGATCTATTGATTTTGATAATAAAGAATTCTTATATGACGAAATGATCAAATTATTCGTTAAAGAATATGAATTTAAATTTTCAAATCTAGAAGAAAAGACATTCATAGTTAAGACAAAGAAGCTGGATTTAAATTCATTTCTAAAGAAAACAATTCAAATTGCGATTCAGAATGGATTTATTTTAGATGAAGAAATCAAATCAAAAGAATACAATCCTGCAAAGATTTTAAATGACAATAGAATCAAAAAACTTGAACATAAATTATGGTCCATTGAAAATTTTTTGACAAATGAAGTAGAAATCCCAAGCTATAAATCAAAATTGATTGGATATGAGTATTTATTTAAAAGGGATGAAGTAAAATTTAATAAAGAGATAATTGAAGATCTTGAAAAAGACATTAAACTTGGAATTAAGTTTGACCAAAATGAGCTGAAACAGTTCATTAAAAAGTATAGTTTGGTAGAGACAGGGAAGATAAAATCAATTATAGATGAAGAGAGTCCAGATCCAATTGGATATATACGTAATTTTAATTAATTGAATAATGAAAATTATATACACGTAAAATTTATATATACAGAATTCTAAATTTCAGATCAAAAGAATGGATAGAATTCGTTATACTTTTTAGTATAATAAGCAGTTGAAGCCAAACCAAGGGTTGTTAATAAAACAGGAATTGGTTTAGTGAATTTAACAGGAATGGCTCTAGAGATACCTGCAGCAAGCAATAACCCAGAGGAACCTAAAGCTAATTCCAAACCCCAATCAGCGTTTTTGTGCAACAAGTAACCAGCAGCTGCAAAAGTAGCAGAGAAAGTCAAACCTGCAACTAATGAAGGAATTGAACGTTTTTTAACGTAACCAGAGATACCACCGGCCAATAAAAGAGCAGAAAGGGTGTAAGAAGGATGTTCCTGCCATAATATTAGTATAATTGCCTCCATTAAACATTTAAAAGTACAAAACCCACCATTTTTCTATATTTTTTTAGTGAACAAAGGAGTTTTCAATGAGAAAAAAATGGGCAAAAAAAGATACACTAAAAAGCTCACGTGATCAGATAAGTTTTTGAGGCTCAAATAGCTAGAAAAGAGAGGATGGGATGTAAAATGAGTTTCCGCTTCTTTAATGAACGGGTCGAAGAGTTCCAAGGTGCAAGAGAAGCTACTTCTTTTGAAGCTGAAAAGAATTGAGGAATTGAACAACAATCTGAAAGAGTTATTAGCTAAAGATCGAATTTTTGCGTCAAATGCATCATATACAATAATAAACCAAATAACAAATGAAAAAGATTATGTATTGCCAGAGATATCAGGATACCTAAATCCTGGAGAGAATCCATTCAGAACTGAAGCTAATAGGAATGCAAATGTGGATTATGATTCAGAAGGTTGCTGTACAATTATGTGAAACTCTATCCTAATTGTTTCTCTTCTTTTTTCAATTCATATGCCAAATGCTCTGTATCAACAGAGTCTAATTCCAAAGTTTGTTGTTCTTGCTCTTCATCAGCCCCACAGCCACAGTCATAGTCTGTTAGGATCGTCGTGCAATCGTATTCAGGCTTATTCAATCTTTCATTCACTTTATTATGTATATGGCAACCCCAAACTGATGCTATTTGACGGTTGTTCAATTGTGGTGGATACTTCTCTAACAATTTAGAAAAATGTCTGGCACAGTCTCCACAAGGATACACTTTAACAAATAGTTGAATATATTGTGACAACGTTTCTCTCTGTGATGTAGTTGGTTCTTCTGGATATCTTGCTAATATTGTATGGAACAACCTCCATGTTGCCCTTCCTAGCTCCGCTTTCAATGTCTCATTGGCCATCTGTGGCATGAATGGTTCCAGTTGAATCGATCCAAGCTCATCTACTGAATCTTTCTGGAGTATTGGTTTAGCAGGACTTTTCTTATAACTTGGATCTAAAGGTTTTGGGTCTGCAAGTTCAGATGAGGAGTTCAGAAACAGAAAGAAGATGGTCAAAACTGCTAATGATACAACAACAACCAAATTCTTTTTCTTTAAATAAATCATTGTTTATTGTTTATAAATAAAAAAAGGTCAAAAATAAAATTTCAGTTTTTTATAAAGTCTAGATGGAACCTTCAAAAAGACCTTCTGGGATCCCAACAGTCCAAATCAATGCTGCCAGAGAGATGTTTGCCTCCACAGTGAGAGCTCGCCAGCCAAATTCACAGAATCATCAGTTTACTCCTCCTGCAATGCCTTTAAACCATAAACACGACATCAAAGTACCAGCAAAGAACCACGACATAAAAACATGCAAAAACCCTCAATGTAACCATTGTGGCCAGGTGATAATTCCTTCACCTGCTGCTTCTTTCCCAATTCATGAAACTCCTTCCATAAGTATTGGTGACTGGGAAATTTATACTACTAAGAAACCCATTTTATCAAGTGATGAGATTGATTTAGAGCAAGAGAGATTAGGATTCCCAATACCTGAAATGATATTTGGAAATAACAAGGTTGAAATTAAAAACAACCAATTCCCTGATTTTTTAATAAGTTTTAATACAAAAGATGCATTAAGTTTAGTGGATAAAGATGTTACAAATCTACTGAAAGTGAGTTACTCCAATGAATGGTTCAGCACAAGACAGAAAAAGACCCAAGAAGTCACAGAGGTTGCTAAGTTATATGACTGGACTTATACAACCAGTTATAAAGGTTCTATTTCTGAAAAATTCCAACAAGATCCTAACATTAAAATTCCAATTGATAAATTAACAAAGCCTGACCCAATTCTTTTTTTTGATGACATGGTTTTGTATGAGGATGAATTGGGTGATAATGGGATTTCATTAATCAACTGTAAAATTAGAGTTATGCCAGAAAGGTTATTGCTCTTATGTAGATTCTTTTTAAGAGTTGATGATGTTATATTTAGAGTTAGAGATACAAGAGTTTATATTGAATTTAAAGAAAACTTGATAATAAGAGAATATAAAGAACAGGAAGCCAATTACAATGATATCCTAAAAAAAATTCCACCAATGGTTGCAGATCCAAGAAGTTATTTAAGAGATCAACATTGGATTTCTACAAAACTACCAGTTTTAAATAAAACCACAGATTTTATTAGATTAAACAAGGATTAGTTTTCTGATAACACCCTTTTAGCAGAAATTATATCACTATATGAGGCCTGCTCTTTTAAAATAATTTCGTTTAGTTGATTTTTTGATAAGTCACTAATTTTTTTGAATTCATATTTCTCATCTGTTTTCAACTCTTGTAATTTCTTAGAAACTATATACAAACCACTCCATCCTTCGACATAATTGGATACTAACTCGACACTTCTTGAAAAATATTTGAATGAGTTTATCAAATTGTTAACATTAAGCAACTTATTATCTTTTGTCAATTTCTCTTTCAAAGTTTGTAAATATAATAAATGGTACAATTGTCCAATTCTAGCATGAACAACGTAATTGTATGGTTGAATCAAGATGGCTTCTTCATATGCAAAAATTGATTTATCATAATGGCCAATACTGAAATAAACCTCAGCTAATTCACTCCAGGTTTCAACATCTGCTGGTGCCAGTTTAGTGTATGCAATCAATTGTTTAATATAACCTTGTGGATCTTTGTTTCCCTTTGTCAATGCTATTCTTCTCTTCAATGTAGTTAATTCATTTGCTGGCCTTAAATTCAAATATTTTAATGCTTCGTCATTATTCCCATCTGAAATTTGCATATAAACAGTCTTCAAAACGGCAATTCTCTCACTTTGTAAGTCACCAAACTTATCCAATAGCCTATCTAAACTTATTTTAGTTTCACCTAATTTACCAATAATCAAAGTTAAATAGAAATTCAATTCAACGATATCAAAATAGTCTGCATCACTCAAATCGTTGATGTGCTTTGACAAAAAAAACTTCAATTCTTCATAAGTTTCAAAGACCTTTGCAGGATTATAATTGACAAACGAACTTTGCTTGTGAATCTCTAAAAACAATTCGACTTTCGACATTTTCGTTGTTGTTGACTGAGGAAGAATTTAAAAAACATTAAAAATTCCGATTTTTGAAAGAGGTCGGAATTCATTCAAAATTTTTCACGCTCCGAAAAAAATTAATTAATTAGTAAATTAATCAAGTTTCGTTGAAAAGTTGTTAGAAAACTGATCATTTTCATTATAAGTTTTTGCTATAGAGGACAGTTCATGTGTCAAGACCATATTTCACTCAAATTTCCCTATCTTTTTAACTTAAATCTTATTTAAAAATGTCATTCATCAATATTTGTCGTGATAATACAGATCCTTTCTATCGTTATAAGATGCCTCCAATCCAGGCCAAGGTTGAAGGTAGAGGTAACGGTATTAAGACTGCCATTGTTAACACTTCGGAAGTGGCTAGAGCTTTAGGTAGACCTTCTTCTTATATTATTAAATATTTTGGTTTTGAATTAGGTGCTCAAACTTCTATTAATGAAGGCCAAGATCGTTTCTTAGTTAATGGTGTTCATGATGCTCCAAAATTACAAGACACCTTAGATGGTTTTATCAACAAATTCGTTTTATGTGGTTCTTGTAAAAATCCAGAAACTGATATCATTATAACCAAAGATGAGAACTTAATTAGAGATTGTAAAGCTTGTGGTCAAAGAACTAAAATTGATCCAAGACATAAATTGGTTACTTTCATTTTAAAAAACCCTCCAGAATCTTCTAAAAATAAAAAAAAAGCAGCTACTGCTTCCGCAAACGTTGTTGGTGGTGGTGTTTCAATTTCTGATATTGCATCAGGTAAACAAAAAAAAACTGAAGAAAATAAAGATGATGATGGTGATGGTGATGACGATGCTTTAACTAAAAAAATTAATGCAGAAGCTTCTGCTTTACCAGATGCTCAACCAATTGCTGATGATGATTGGGCCGTTGATGTTTCTGAAGAAGCAGTTAGAAGAAGAGCTCAAGAATTAGAAAACTTACAATTAGAAAATGGTCCTTCCTCAGATTATGATAAATTTGGTGAATGGATCTTAGAATCAGGTGAAGATAAATCAAAATTACCTTCAGATGTTGATATTTATAAGAAATTGACTGAGTTAAACATCGTTAATGATCCAGAAACCGTCCAAGTCTTAGCCCAAGTCTTATTTGATGAAAAAATTGCAGCTCAAATTGAACCACACCAAGGTTTATTAGCAAAATTAATTACAACTGAAAAACACGAAAAAGCTTTCTTAGGTGGTTTAGAAAGATTCTTAGGTTTAGATAAGCCTGAATTATTGCCACAAATCTCAAAAGTTTTATTAACTCTTTATGAAAATGATATAATCACTGAAGAAGTCATTAAAGATTGGGGTTCAAAAGTTTCAAAAAGATACGTTTCTAAAGATATTTCTAAAAAACTCAAAAAGGCGGCTAAGCCTTTTATTAAATGGTTAGAAGAAGCTGAAGAAGAATCTGAAGAAGAATCTGAGTAAAACATCATCTTGTAAATTAATATTATAATTAGTTAAACTATTTGTACTACAAATCGTAAAATAATGCATTATCATTCATAAACCCTTTTTTGCAGCTTTTTTGTTCTTTTTATTGTGCTTCTTAGAACTTGATGATGCAAGATTTTTATGGAATGGTGTATTAAATTTACCTTGAATGTTATTCATTTGGAAAAAATCTCTATCTAAATCTTCTGTATCATTATATAAAGCAGCCTGTTTACCCCCATGATTAACAGATGATGATGCTTTATCACCACTTGCTCCAATATGTGAAGAAAATGAAATTTTTGCTAAATCTTTTGATAATTCGAATTCATCAATACCTTTTTCCTTTGAAGCATTCAAGATTTGTTCTCTTCTTGATGCAGGCAATGAATCGATTGTGTATAATTCTTTATTGAATTCAAATTTTTCTTCATCTGATATTATTATTGGAACTCCTTCTTCATCGAATTTTGGTGGTGGATTAACAAATAATAATTTACCAGTAACATAGTCCTTTAGAATATATCTTGAGGCTCTTGGTTCATCCGCACTACCGAAACCTTGAGTCATATAACCTCTTGCTCTTGCATATGCGGTTAATAATTCATGAGAAGTTGGTATACCTGAACCACCATCTTCTTTTGCTTTAATTGGGATTGCAATACCGTAAATAGCTTCCAAATAATATTTAGGAATTCTTTGAGCAACGATTTCAGATGGACCTGTGTATTCTCTCAATTGATCAATTGGCAAAACACCATTACAAACCAATTCACCATTAGTAAATGCAAAATTTGGGAAAACTAAACCTGGACAATCACATAAGACTACATCTTCTGATAATCTAATGGTTTGGAAATGCTTTGTTTTACCAGGAGTCGAAGACACTGAAACTTTTTTGGATCCAACTAAAGCATTAATTGTTGAAGATTTACCGACATTTGGGTAACCAACTAAACCAATTTGTAAAATTGGATGATCAGCATTTGGGAATTGTGATAAAGGTTCTGGAGCTTCTCTTAAAAATAATTCTTCTAATTCATTAATTTTTAAAATTCTGATTGCTTCTTCAACAGAAGTTTCTTCTTTTGATCTTAATTTAAATTCAAGATTGATTTCTTCACCATTTTCTTGTTCTAAAATCTGATTGGCTTCGTAAGCTGAGAAGAATGTATAATTAATATTTTTTGAAATAAAATAATCAGCCCAAGCTCTTCTTTGTTTTGGAGTTAATAAATCTGCTTTATTAACCAATAATAAATTTTTCTTCTTTGGATTTAATTCGTAAACATATTTTTCTAAATCAATTGATCTAAATAATAGAGGGTTTCTAGCATCCACAATTTGAACGATTAAATCAGATCTTTCAACAACTCTCCATAATTGTCTCCAAACTTCTAAATTTCTTTCAAATGGTGTTAATAATAAATCGTCTGATTGTTGTAATTGTGCCAACTCCCTTCTCCATTCTAAAAATGCTTGTTTCTCTTGTCTATCTAATTGAAACTTTGACATTGACGAATCCCAAGCTGGTCTTCTTGGAATCGTTAATTTATTTTCATGGGAATGAAATATTGATCTTAAATTCTTTTCTTGATCTTTTGATAATAAATATGGATTTGATTTATTTTGGTCAACCTTAATAATTTTAACTTCTTTATATCTATCTGCTGTAAAATCTGTATCTGCTAATTCTGCAGTGTTCAAAAAATCATCTAGTGCATTCTCTTGAGTAACTGATCTCAATTTAACCCAACCAGCTTCATGTTTATCTGTGGTAAATCTCATCTCACCATCTGGTAAAAATTCAATTCTATTTTCATTTTTTTTAACATTAGTGATTGCTCTACCTAAACCAATAGTATTTTTATTCTTATGATGAACTGGTTTTGGACCTTTTGGAGGTTTCCATTTTTTAGGTTCAGTTTTAGGAGGCTAGCAAAAGTTAGTAACAAACTAAATAAACAACTGATAAAGCTTACCATTCTAAACTTTTATAATTAAATTTAATTTATTCAATTTGTAACTGGAAAAAAAATTAACTATAAAAAAATCTGCGATGAGATTACCCGGAGGTGGAAATTTTCGTAGTCACGTGAAACTTGATTAAATTTGCGATTAAAAGATGGAATGTTGATAATCTTTTAAAATCTCGATAAAAAAGAATTGAATTGAATTAAAGTGGTGTGCTCATAGTAATGTCTGTTATTAGAGTTATTGTTCTTTATTCTAGTAAGTTTCTAGCGTGGGTTTGTTGCCCGAGTTGTTTTGAATCTGTATCGTTTTACTAACCCTTGCAGATGGAACAAAATCAGACTTGGTTCTCAATAGTTCCATCAATGACAATGGAGAGGACTACATAATCACTTCAAAGGTTACAGATGGTGCTATACGGTATTTTACGACGATTGATTTGAAAGAATTGGACTCTTTAAAGACTCCTGCTGTGTCAAATATTTTAGATTATGATTTCCACCAATTAATTAGAGAAACGTTTCTTAATGATTTACCAGAGAAGTTTTCTAAATCAGTGGAACTAAGTGCAAAGCAAAAAGATGATACGGTTACACTGCATATTAATTTCTTGTTTGGTGATAATATTAAAAATGAGCTAATCTCATTCAAAATGGAATCTAAAGAAAATGAAGAAAGCCAGGATGAAGAATATGACTTATTTGACTGGACGAAGATACTTAGTGATGATAGGGATCATTATAAAAGAAAGTATAGTGAATTAAAAGCCATGGAGGCGAAGATTAAATCAGATTTATCAAAATCACTAGTAGCTCAAGATGAGTTAATTCACGAAGCCAAAGCTAGAGAAGAACAACAGATAATAATATTCACCAAAATTATCAATGATTTCCAAGCTTATAATAGTAAGATATTATCTGGTGAAATTGTTGATGAAGAAGATGTTTTCAATCTGGATAAAATTAGAAGTCTTGTTACTGAAGTACAAGATGATGCTATTTCACCAAAGAAGAGAAAATTGTATGAAAGACTAGAACATAAGGAAAAAAACGAGAAGAAACCAGCTAAACTGAAGAAGACTGTAAAGAAAGAGAGTGAATCTCCTCCCCCAATCAAAGCAGAACTTACAGACTCAGTCCATTTTAAATTTCAGGATAAAGATGATGAAACTGAAGATGAGAATATTATAGTTAATGACACTAGTGCTGAAGATCTCACAGCTAAGAAAGAACCTACTGAAATTGATTTAGATGAGACTGAAAATGATGAAGAAGTCACGCAAGACGAGGAGGAAACAGATTTTGATACAGAAGCAGAAGTTACACAAGACGAAGAAACTGAAGAAGAAACTCAAGACGAAGAACTCACTGAGGATGAACACAGCTAGCAGCTCATCGCCAAATTAGCCAGATCCGACCGGTCGGAATTTACCGGTTTAGGAAACGTTGATGAAGAAAAAATTATTTTTCAAACAAAAAATTTTGGTCATTAGAAAACTTGTTGATTTAACTTCATTTAGAAAGTTTTATCTTGTCTGATTTTTTTTTTCATTTCAGTTTGGAGTTTTAGTTCGTTCACTTTAATTAGGAACTTCAGAAAGCTTTAAAAGTTTTCCATTTTTTTGTCATTCTTATTCTATTATTCATTCTTTTAATTAATCTAATTATTTTACTACTGAAATTTTGAGCAATATAATCCTTCAATAATGCAATCTATCTATGGTGGTTATGAAATACCATATACACCAATGTTACCACAGCATATTATTTTAAATTCACCTCAACCAAATGGCCAATATCCAAACAATCAAGCTGGTGTTAATGGTAGATTTCCAACGAGACAAGATTACCATCAATACATAGATGATTTTGGTATGAATGAGCTTAATCTAGAAGATTACCAATATAATACTCAGCTTGCTTTTCAACAACAACAAGAGGCAGAATTACAAGGCTTGGTTGATAATGAACAGTTGTTATATACAAATCCTGTTTATTCAAACAACATTAGTTACGAGAATGATTTTGGGAACAATTTAAATGTTTTAAACCAACAACAATCAATCGAATCTGAAATTTTATCAACTTCAAATCATAACTCTGTTGATTTCACTTCTGCTCCAAGTAGAACCGTGTACTTAGGTAACATTCCTGCTGATATTACACCAAAGGAGCTTTTAGATCATGTCAGAAGTGGTGTTATTGAAAATGTTCGCATTTTACCTGAAAAGACATGTGCATTTATTTCATTTTTAGATGAATCTTCAGCTTTATTATTTCATTCTGATGCGATCTTAAAAAGATTAACAATTAAACATAATGACATTAAAATTGGCTGGGGTAGAAATTTACCAATTTCTGCCGTTGTTTTATCCCATATTCATAAAGATAATGCTACAAGAAATGTTTATATTGGTAATTTACCAAGAAATATCAAAGAAGAAAAATTAATGGAAGATTTGAAGGAATTTGGTACAATTGACACAATTAAAATTCTACCAGATAAAGGTGTTGCATTTGTTCATTTTTGCTCCATTTTAAGTGCAATTAAAGTTGTCACAACTTTGGCAGAATCAAATCCATTTTATTCTGATAAAAAAATTTTTTATGGTAAAGATCGTTGCGCGTTCATCACAAAGACCCAACAACATAATGCTGCTCAATATTTAGGTTTGGCCCCAGGTATGGAACATTTAGTTACAAATGCTGACAGAGAATTTATTTCTTCAACTTTATTACAACAATCTGCTGCTGCTGCTGCAATTGCAACCACTGCTGGTGGTGCAAATAATTTAGGTAACAGAACTGTTTATTTAGGTAATCTACCAAAAGACGTTAAAATCGAAGAGATTTGTAACGTTGTTAGAGGTGGCTTATTACAACATGTTAAATACTTACAAGATCGCCGTGTTTGTTTCATTACTTTTATCGATCCAATTGCAGCAGCTCAATTTTTTGCAATGAGTCAATTACATGGGTTAACAATTCATAGTAAAAAGATTAAAATTGGTTGGGGTAAACATTCAGGTCCATTATCAAATGCTTTGACTTTAGCCGTCAGTTCAGGCGCTTCAAGAAACATTTATATTGGTAATATTGATTTGAATGACGAGAAATTTTCAAAGCATTCATTAAGAAAGAAATTTGAAGAATTTGGTGATATTGAGCAGATTAATTATTTAGCTGAAAAAAACTGTGTCTTTATTAATTTCACTAATATTTCAAATGCAATTTTAGCAATTGATAAAATTAAAATTGATCCAGATTTCAGAGATTTAAAAATCAATTTCGGTAAAGATAGATGTGGTAACATTCCAAGACAATTTGTTAATACTAAGCAGCAAAATAACAATCAATCACATGATTTAAGACCACATTTACAATCTTCTTCTTCTTCAGGCGATATATTTGATGAGATAAATGAAGATCGTCAATCATTAACTACTCCACCACAATCACAAGAATAAAAGTGACATTCATTCGAATTTTATATATAGTTTTTAGTTTCATTCCTGGAAATATTGATTTATTTGATTTTACAACCACTTGCTTTTTTTTGTCATAATTATCTTTTTTTGTCGTTTTATTCTATTGATGAGTGCTTATGTCTAGATCCTTTTAATTTGGTTTTTAATTATTCATTGTTTATAGTTCTTTTATACTAGTCATTTATTAATTATTTTCATTTTATTTCAACTTATATAATTTTAGAATCTCATACTTTTTTTTTATTGTTGTAGATTACAGGATTTCTATTAAATGCATTAAAATTAGTTGTATATAACACAATGAGAATCTATTTGATAAATTCTTCATAATCGATAATTTCAATTTCACTTGAATCATTATCACTATCATCGTCATCGTCGTCATCGTCATCATCGTCATCTTCATCTTCGTCGTGCTCATTATCTTTTCTCCCTTCTTCAGAATCGCTAGCTAATATATTTTGATGGTGTGGTCGTGATCGCTCATCTTCTGATTCACTATCTTTGGCCAATTTAGTAGATGTTCTTAGTTTCTTTTTCATTGGAGTATCAACATCTGAAGCCTTATTAGAATCTGAGTCTGAATCACCTACAAACAATTGATGAAATATTGGGACTTGATTAATGTTGAAAGTACTGTTTGAAGGCTCTGGTTGTAATAGAGTGTTTGGTAATGGGTCTAAACCATAAGGTAAAGAGTCTGCAATTGATGTTCTTTTATTTTGGGCAGGTTTTATGTTTTCATCATTCATTGGATATTCAAGTGGTAAAGTGTCTGTTATTTCAGGAGAGTTTGATTTGATTAGAGTTGATTCAAATAGCTTTGTATTTGATTTATTATAAATAGTAGATTTTGTTGTGATTGGTTCATAAAACCTTGTTTTGGTTGTTAGTTTTGATAGATTATTAAATAATAAAGCACCGTTAGAAATTGGTGGTGCTATTGGTTTATATGGCTTTTCTTGACTTGAGGAATCTGATGGAGAATTTGGAGAAGATCTGAATAAATTTGAAGGCTTTCTTAATAAGTTCTTCACATTTTGCAATAAGCCTGGCTTTAAAATATTTTTATCTTTCTCAAATAATGAATTCAAATCAGTTTCATTATCTTTATTATCTTTATTTTCATCATTAATTGCACGTTTTTGTGGGGAGAGAACTTCTTGAGAACTTTGTAGTTTCTTTCTTTTCAGATTTTTGGGGACCGAATAAACTTGATTGCCATTGTTGATGATACCAGGGATGTTGTATCCATTGTTTTCAGAGCTTCTATAACCGTCATCGGAACTTTCGTGATCTTGATTAGATTGTAAGTTCAATTGCACAAATGCAACGTCACCTTTAGTCTTCACATTTTCATCATCGTCTTCTTCAGAATCTTCAATATTTAAATAAACAGGCTCTTTTTCTTTAGTTTTATTCTGAGCTGACGAATATACTAAGACTTCTTTTCTAGTTAAATCAGATAAATTATTTTTGCTTTGCACTATTTCATGTTCATCCTCAGAGTTTATACAATCTTCAAAGACTTCAATAATTCTTTTTTTAGTACTTTGAATCTTTGGTGGAATTGGTTCTACGAGAGGAGATTTGGATTTAGCTCTTCTTCTTCTTCGAGATGTCCTTGGTGGTGGATCTTGATCACTTTCAGAATAGATTAGTTCTTCCTCCAGCTCCTCATCTTTATTACCAATACAGTCAGAAATTGGAAATTTTTCATAATCCCATGACTGTGTTTCCCATTTACTTACATCTTTCCCACCTAAGCCATTCACTTTTTGTGTTGTTATTTTATACTCATGATAATCGGATTCTGAATCATATTCAGAAAATAAAGCAGATTGAACGTTTGAATTGAGTTGCTTTTTTTTAGAGTTTCGAGTTCTTCTTATATGTTGTTCTTCATCAGTGCTTGGAATAACAATTTCTCTTGCTGGTTGGGAGAATTGGTCTTCTTCATCTTCATCTTCTGAGGAGCTACTTATTATTGTAATTATTTGGCTTTCTAAGATTCTGTCCCTTGGATTAGGCTTCCTCACTAATGGCATTGAAGATACTAGAGTTGGAGACAGTATAAGAATTGGTTTTATGTTGAGGTCTCTGAGTTTAGATGGTTTTTTTGTGTGTTTTCTGTGATTCAAGTAGTCTTTAATATTCTGTGCTGATATTCTCTCTGGTATTGTGTCACTCCTAGTCTTATCCAAATCACTTATCATTATAAGTGAAACAAAATCGAATTCAAGATGAAACAAAATTTATTTATTGATTGGTTCTGATTAGTCATCTATTAGCTAAGCATATCACGAATATTGCCTGATTGAGTATATTGACAATAACCGTATCAACTTATTTTGGAGTAGAAGTTGGCAAGGAAAAGGGGCAATGAAAAGAGTAGAAGAAAGCTATTATTCGTCTATTTGATATCTGAACATAATCAGTGCAATTATCTATAAAATTGAAGTGACAAATCAAACAAAAAGTGAGACAAATTTGACACAAAATTAATTTTAAACGCGGATTTTTATTTCTTCTCCTTAATCAAAATGACTGATCATTTTACCAATTTCTATTCAAGTTCAGATAAGGATGAAGTTCAAATTGCTGGTAATTTTAATGATTGGAACCCTGAATTCTTATATTTTGATCCAATTTTAAATAAAAAAGTTTTCAAATTACAAGATCAAGAGGAAAAGGGAAAATACGTTTTCAAGTTTGTTATCAATGGTAATTGGGAAATCAGTCAAGATTATCCAACTGGTAAGTATGAACTTATCCTTTTATAAATATACTAACAATCAGAAATTGATGAGTCTAATAACGAGAATAACGTTTTATATTTTGATTACAAGACTGAGATTCCTCAACAAGAGATATTAGATCCTGCTCCAGTTCAACCAATCCCATCTCCTGAACCTTCACCATCTCCTGATGATACACAAATCGCTAAAGGTGATGATGGAAATTATGGATTAGGATTCTTTGCTGCTCTTTTACATTTGATCACCCAGTTCTTCAGCAGATGGTTCACTTCTTAATAAAATTGCTCACGTGATGTTTGTAGACTTAATAAATATTTTCTCCACAATTAAAAAATTTGTTTTTATTTATATAAAAAGAAGAAAATGGATTTTATCAGTAAAAGTTTTCTTCGTCGATTTTCACATTCAAGAATTACTTTTATATCAGAAATTCCAACAATGAACAACAAATTTGTTGAAATTAAGTCGTGTTCTCGATTAAGGGCAAGAACAAATCCTGACTACATTAAATCATCAAACTCAAAATTAGCAAACCTAGTCTGGACAAAACCTTTACAGAATATCTTGATCATGAAGAAGCCATGGGTACAGCATGTACGTCAGAATATGGTGGACTTTATAACTTTCATACACGATAAACACCCAGAGATTAATGTGATGGTGACTCAGGACGTTGCTGATGAAATATCGCAAGATTTTAAGAGCTTTGTGAAGAAGACAAGTTCTTCTCCACATGTATTGTATACAGGAGAGCATGCTGATATTATCAACAAGACAGATCTATTAGTCACGTTAGGTGGTGATGGTACTATCTTAAGAGCAGTTTCTTTATTTTCAAACAGTTCAGTCCCACCGATATTATCATTTTCTTTAGGTACACTAGGCTTTTTATTACCTTTTGACTTCTCTCATCATCAAGAAGCTTTCAAAAATGTTTACAACTCAACTGCAAAAGTGTTAAATAGAACAAGATTAGAATGCCATTTAATTAGAAACAATTCAAACAAAGAACAAAGTGACCCAAAAATGATTCATGCAATGAACGATATCGTTTTACATAGAGGTGATACCCCAAGTTTAACCACTCTAGATATTTATATAGATGGCGAGTTCTTAACAAGAACAACTGCTGATGGTGTTTGTTTAAGCACCCCAACAGGTTCCACTGCTTATTCCTTGAGTGCTGGAGGTTCAATCATTCATCCATTAGTACCTTCAATCCTAATAACACCTATTTGTCCAAGATCTTTATCATTCAGACCTTTAGTCGTTCCATTAACTTCACATATAAAGATTAAAATCGTCAGTCGACAAAACTCTGTTGAAAACAACGTCAGATTATCAATTGATGGTGCTCCACAGGAGTTTTTACAAGTGGATGATGAAATCCATATCGTAAATGAAGTTGGAACAATTTACATTAAAGATAAACAGTCACCAATTCAAAAAACTCAGAAAAAATACACTCAAAGTGGTGTTTACTGCGTTGCAAATACAGAAAACGATTGGACGAGAGGTATTAACGAATTATTAGGTTTCAATTCCAGTTTCAAGAATCAAGCAAAGTTATAATAAATAATTTTATATAAGACATGTATTATCGATCCTTGCACCACTCCCCATTCGGACTCACGAAGGAGGTTCCTTAGGTTTGAAAAGTTCAATCCAGATGGAATGCTGCACCCAAGATCGATTAAATTGTTCTTCAGTTCATCTATATCCTCACCAAAAAAGGCAAAGGGCAACGGGGTATCGCGCTCGTCATGGGCCAGGGCCGTCGTCCCCATAAAGAGACGAGGTCAGCCTCAAGGAGATGCTTTCCTATGTTGCAAATGACTGTGAAATTTGCGTTAAGAGAAAGAAAGAAAATTTTTCTTTCAATCTTTTTTATACTGAAAAATTTTTATAATTCCGGGAATTTTTTGTGGTCGGAAGTTCAAACTAATTTTTATGGTTTGTTGTTAATAAACTTTATGGATTTGGCTATTCAGAAGGAACTCGAGGAGATCGAGAATGATTTGGACTTCCTTGTTGATGAAGGAACATTAGAGGCTGAGTTGGCTGATGCGAATAAGCCTACTTTCAAGCAATTAAGTGAGTTTCAATTAAAAGAAGATGAATTGGTTAAAGAACTGGAAGAGTTGAAGAATCTATGGGTCGTTGGGAACTTCATTAAAGAGATTGATATAAATATAGAGATGTATGAATTGGAGTCGGTAAACCACTCTTTAAATAAACTAGCCTCTAAAATTGAATTGTTGAGTAACAAAGATATTATTCCACTAGCAATTGAAAAATTGAATAAATTGAATTCAGATTTCAAACAGTTATTGATTAAAGTATGGCGTCAGTTATTAGTGATAAATGACACTGAATTAATTTTCAATGCCGAAATTGAGATTGATGGCACACTTATTCAATATCAAGATTTCATCGATTTAGTCCATAAATTCAACCTATTAGATTTGAATATTTCGAAGACCTTAGATGACTCATTGATAAATAAACTTGTCTCAAATCAATACACTTTCAATCTAAATGATAACAGAATCTTAATCAATAATTCAAAACCAAAAATTGATGAGATCATATCTTCAATCGTTTCAATTATAAATTTCATTTCTCAAATTCCTGAAAACTCTAAAATCATACAATATATCTCAAACGAGTTCTACGATTGGCTCAAACTGGCCATTATTGATAATATCGAGCTGATTTATAACAATGATGAATTGAAATCAAATCTATTAAATTTGAATGAATTCTTAATAAGCCATGGATTTAAAAGAAATGACTTGAAAATTTGGATTAATTCTGATTTGAACGAATTTATCTTAACTTTCTATCTAAATAATTCGATTGATGAAGCTAGATCTATTGTAAATAATCTGGATATTAATATCTTTAATGATCTAGTAACAAAAGACGGCACAGATACTTCAACACCAAAGTCTGAAGTAAAACCTCAAGCCAATCATGATGATGATGATGATGGTTGGGATGCTTGGGATGAAGATATTGAATTTGATGAAGAAAAAGATGAGAAACCGAAAAGTGATGATGAGATCGATGATGATTGGGATGCATGGGATGATGAAGAAGAAGAAGTTAAAAAGCCAACTAAATTGGTTTCAAAATTAAACAAAACTACGCAAGCTTCAAATAATTCTACTAATTCGTATTCAATTTCAAAAATCCCTGATTTGATAAAACCAATCATTAAAAACTTTGTATCAAAAAAACACAAAATTGCAAAATCGTATTTATCCAATTTCACTGAGAATTTAAACATATTGATAGAATCAATCTACTTAATCTTATTCAATTTTTATGCTGAAAAGTTCTTGTTATACAATGATTTAAAATATTTATATTTGATTACCAAGATTGAAACTATTAATGAAATATCTGAAAATTTATTAACCGAATCAGTTAAAGAAAAAGAAAACGAAATATTCAACATCTTCAAAGAGCTAAAAGAATTAAATCCTTCTTTAAATTCAACAATTACATTTAATATCATTTCGGATATTGATTCACATTTGAAAAAATTCAATCAAAACTTAAAATATTTAAATCCAGGTTTAAGAGATTTAATCATAATTTCATCAATTAATTCAATATATCAATTAATCATTAATTCTATCTATAATAGATTATCAATTGGTGAAGACGAATCTGAATATTTAAGTATTATCATTTCAAAATTCTTGAATTTATCAGTTTTAAAGGATTTAGATGTTGTTAAAATCCAAAATTTCAATAAAATAAAGCAAATTCAAATTATTTTAAACAACCATTTGGCTGATATAATGAATAGCTTTTATAATGCAGAATTCTTCGATCTATCAACAGACGAATTGATTGGATTAATTGATAAATTATTTGCTGATAGTGATTTAAAGAGAAAATACATTCAAGAGATTTTAGAAATTAGACAAGCTGATTAATTTTTTCTGTGTATAAGGTTCTATATAAGCATCATTCTATAATATTATCATTATTAAGCACATTAAACAAAGACTGATCCTTGTGAGTTGATTTTTTCATTTTCTTTTGATTCTAATTCAATATTGAATTTATCAATGATTTCTGTAACTTTTGATGGGTTTGACATTTTCAATGGTTGAATTTTCAAAATTGTAACTTTATTTTCTAAAACATCATTTTCAGCATCAGTGATTTCATCATTTTGAACTTCATTAAGTTCATTAATTTCTTTTAAAATTGGTTTAAAAACTTCTTTTTCCACATTTTTTGCCCACAAAACATCAATATGTTCATAATTCTGAATTCCGTGTAATTTTAACTCTTTACAATTAATCAATCCTTTTTCCATTGACATAATTTCAACTAAATTATCCAAACTACCATAAATTAACATTATTTTAGTCGTGATTGTATTAATTGGAAATTCCGTAACTTTATGTAACTTATAGGTTGTTGAACTTAGTTTGGAAATGAATGAATGATTAACGCTGTCATACATTTGAAATGAATGGCTTTTAATAATTTGCAGCCAATGAACAATTGATTTAACTGAACTTGGACTAAAAACGTGGGGATATACCATTTGCTTTTGAATATTGGTAAGGTTTTTAATTCTCCAATCAAATAATAAATAAAATGTAGTATCAACAAATAATCTGAAAAATGGTCCCATTAATTTAACAATCAGGACAGTTCCTGATGGCATTAAAGATTTTCTACCAAATATAAAATAAATTAAATTTGGAAATTTAATAAATAAATAAACAATTGGATTAAAAACCCAATTTGGTGTCATTGATGGACTTATACCAATAAACAACTTAATTTGTTGATTTAAACTTTCTGATAAAGATAATGCTGCCAAAGTTTGAGTAGCACCTTGGCTAAATCCAATAACCACTAAATCTTTTTGCTTAGTCTTTTTTAAAACATGACTAATTGTATCTGGAGTATCAAACATTGCAAATTCATCTAATGAAAAATCCCAAAATTCTTTACTTGAACATTTTAAATTAATATGTTTCCTTGAATATTTATTACCTCTATTATTCCCTAACCAAACATCGTATCCCTGATCAACAAGCAAAAATGGTAAAGATTTTGAAGCAGTTTCTCCTAAGACGAATATTTCACTATTGGTAATTAGCCCATGATGAAGATAAACAATTGGTTTATTAGCAATTATTTTTTCTTTATAAATTCTATGAATTGTTAAGATATAGCCATCCCTAGTTGTTAAAACATGATTTTCAACTTTATAACCAAAATGATAACAAATTTCATGAATATCAACAGCATTGATTATCTTTGAATATTTAGTCTCTTTATTGATAAGAATAATTCTGGTATAATAATCTGAAAGATAATTGAATAATCTGAACGGGAGAATGAAGAGATAATGTATGAGCTTACAGATCTCCAAAACATTGGTTGAAAGAACTGAACGTTCAAGCATTTAGAGAATTTGAGTTAAGTTAAAGTTTAATTTTTGTGTCAATTTTTTCACCGTAAACACAAAAAAATTAAAAATCAATCCCATACACAAAAAATGGCTATCCTTATCCACTTTAAGGATTCAATTAGAACTAAATAATGGATAATTATGATATTAATTTTTCTGTTGGTTCAATTTACTCCTTTTTCAAGTTATTTTCGTCAAACAGCTACTTTCTGGTGTTAGTTTAGTATGCAAGAAATGCTAAACTACATACCAGAATCTTTATACTCAATTAATTATGCTCTCTAATGTGGCAAATAAATCTCTTCCTATTTTACTCAGTAATCTAATGGTTGATCTAAATGAGTAAATTTCCTTTTTCGGTGTTTTCAATTTTTTATAAAATTTCGATTTAAATTGAATTAACTCATCTTTAGATTTTATTCAAAAATAGGATGAGCTCATTTTTAAAGTTCCTGTCGTTCTTTTCGTTGCCTGTTCTAGACACACGTCTTGAGGCTCCACAAGATCCTAAAAAGAGACAAGCAATTGAGTTGAAAGCAACTCCGTCTCGTTGGTCAACTTTAGAATTTAGATTTTATTGGGTATGTTTCTTATGTGTCGTTCCTTTATTATATAAAACAGCAATGGATGCCTCAAATGAAACCAATCCTAATTACCCAAAATTTGAACATTTGTTACGTCCAGGTTGGATGTTCGGTAGAAAAGTTGATAACTCTGACGATCAATACAGATTCTTTAGAGATAATTTCTTCTTATTATCAGGTTTAATGTTTGCTCATATTTCAATTAGAAAATCAGCTCAATTCGTTTTACCAGGCCTAAGAAGAAATAAATTTGATTTTGGTTTTGGTATAATTTTTCTAATTGCGGTTCATGGGGTCAATGCCTTTAAATGGTTATTTCATGTTTTGATTTTATTTAGTTTGGCAAGAGTTTTGAAAGATCATCATAAAATTGCAATTGCCTCATTATGGATTTATGGTGTCGCTTCGTTATTCTTTAATGCAACCTATAGAAATTATTTATTGGGTTCAATTTGGGCACCATTGAGTATATTTGATCCAGGATTTAAAGGTATTGTTGCACGTTGGGATGTTTTCTATAACTTTACATTGCTAAGATGTTTGAGTTTTAACCTAGACTATTTGAGTAGATACAATCAATTAAAAATGAAATATGAAACAAATCAAGATGAAGAAAATATAGTCTCAAACCCTTCAACCCCAGAAAAAAATTCATCTTTTTACGAAAACATTATTCAAAATGAGAGAAGCAGAATTAACGCTCCATTAGATGTATCAATTTACTCAGTTCTAAATTATTTTGCTTATTTGACTTACGCACCATTATTTATTGCAGGTCCAATAATAACGTTTAATGATTTTTATTTACAATCAAATTTCACATTACCATCAATCACTTTAAAAAGAAATCTTATTTACGGTTTGAGATTTTTATTTTGTGTTTTATGTATGGAATTTCTATTGCATTTTATGTATGTTGTTGCAGTTTCAAAAACAAAAGCATGGGAAGGCGATACGCCATTCCAAATTTCCATGATTGGATTATTCAATTTGAATATAATTTGGTTGAAATTATTAATTCCATGGAGATTATTCAGATTATGGAGCTTATTAGACGGTATTGATCCACCAGAAAATATGATTAGATGCATGGACAATAATTATAGTGCGTTATCATTTTGGAAAGCATGGCATAGAAGTTATAATAAATTTGTTGTTAAATATATCTATATTCCATTAGGTGGTGCGAAAAATAGAATTTTAGCATCGTTAGCAGTTTTCACATTTGTTGCAATCTGGCATGATATTGAGTTAAAGCTACTAATTTGGGGTTGGACAATTGTTTTATTCTTATTACCAGAATATTTTGCAACACAATATTTTAATCAATTTAAAAACAGTTGGTGGTATAGACATGTTTGTGCAATTGGTGGTGTTATTAATGTATGGTTAATGATGATTGCTAATTTGTATGGATTTTGTCTTGGTGACAAGGGCACAAAAGAATTACTATACCAGATGTTCTGTACAGCTGATGGATTTGGATTTTTCGTTTTAGCTTGTATTGGTTTATTTATTGCGGTTCAAGTTATGTTTGAATTAAGAGAAGATGAAAAAAGAAGAGGTATTGACGTTAAATGTTAATGCGAAATGTATATTAATAAATATTTTTGATGACTTTCTTAGTTTATTTTTTTATATTGACCTGGTGTCTGAATATTCGTACCTTCAACCCACATACCTCTTTTAGCTGATTTAGCTCGCTGTTCCATTTTTTCATATTTAGCCTTTTGGCCATCAAATTCGGCACCTATTTTAGCCTCATAAACAACACCCCAGCCATTTTTAATCATCTCTAAACTAACATCTTTCCAACCACCAAACCAATGAAATCTCATTGCGCGTCCAACAACTCTACCATATTGATCTAGGCTTAGGGGTTTCACTTTAACTTTATGCCCTAATATATAGCCTTTCAACCAATCCATAGCTTCATCACCATAAGGCTGTGCAGGTTTACCAAAATGAGCTCTTTCTGGTGCATCAACTCCACTTAATCTAATATGTAGTGTTTTACCTTTTAAATTCTTGCTGTTTGGTTTGGGGGTTGATCGTAGCCAGCTCCACCCAGTTAATATCCCACCAGGGAGATGATAAAAATGAAAATTATCACCATCACCAACTCTTGTTACAATTCCATATAGTTTTCTATTATGAAATGCACTCTTTGGAATCATTGAAGCTGACCTGATTGGTCTTAAATACCTTTTGTAGAAACTAACACCTGAAAGTATAGAAGTGGTCAGTATTGCTGACCCAATAAGCACTTTATGGTCAAATAAAGGAGGCTTGGAATCAGAATTCATGGTGAGATTAAACAGAGTTGAAAGTGAATAAAATCGAATTTTGGTTTGTTTACATTTCGATCACGTGATAGTCCGATGAGCTTGAGATGAATAATTACTTTATTCAAGAACATCAAACTACTTGAAAAGTGGTTAAACATAGATATATCACTAGTCGCATTAATCATATTTACTTTTGATTTAATTTAATTCCAGTTTTCATAGATTAAATTGGAGTAATAGCAAAATAGCTACCTCAATTGGCTCACTAATCAACTTTCTTCTATATAATTAACACTTTCAACTCATACAAATGTTTCTAGAAATACACATATCAATGTAATGACCACTTTAAATATAATGCATTTGATGTTGAAATTCCCCAATATCTGTGACAGATGATATTTTTTAGCTACAAAAACAAAAAAAAGTAAAGTTGGTTTTTTGCAGAATCGATTTTGAAAAGAGGACGCATTTGCAGAATATGTAAATAAAAGTAGACATATCGGGATGAAAGTAATATAATGTTCGTCTAAGCATCTGTGAGAATCTTTTAGTATTAATTTACGCTCGAAAAGTATCATTTTTACTATATATACATACATACACTACACTGTTCGCATGCCGGAGCCCCAGGTTTTAGATTCAATTGAGCTATCAAGTGATAAGACTATTCATTCTTTCATATCATATTTCCTCATCTACAGCAGACAGATTGGAATCAAAATTTATTTAGTTTGTTCCTTTTCAAACATCTCCAAGTTTAAGGCACTTAAGAAACAAGGAACTTCATTCTTTTCTTTTATCCAAAATGAGATTAAATTATTATAAGTTGTGAAGAACTCCAAATCTTCATCATTAAACTTATTCAATTTTAACGTTTGATTAGCAGTATCAATAATTATATAATTTTTATCGTTCTTAACAAACTTTGAGATTAATTTAATCTTGTGTGACGACAAAAATTCCAATTTAAATCCAAACAATGAGTTTATTGTGTTCAAAATTTCTAAAGATTTTATATTAAACATTTCTTTTAATCTTTGAATTCTTTTATTTAAATCGGATATTTTGGTTTCTAATTGATTTTTCTCAAATTCTAAATTATTAAATATTGATTTTGGTACCGTTTCAGTAAATGCAGATTTTTTCAACAAATCATCATTAATCTTTTCTAAGATTTCCAACTTCTCTTTCTTAATAATTTGGTCGTTTTGAAATGGATTATTTCTTAACTGTAAAATTCTAATTTTTTGTTCATTGATTGATTCAAAATTTTGCAATTTTTTTAACAATATAACATTTTCATTTGTTAATCTGGTTTTCTGATTATTTAAATTTAATAATTCATCTTTTAATTTAATTATTGAAGATTGGAAGTTTCTTGTGGTATCATCATCATCATTCAATCTTTTTCTTTTATTTGAATTTTCAGTAAATTCAAGTTGATGTTGTTTTGTTAGTTCACTTAGTTGATTTTTATAATCGTTAATTATATTTTCTAAGCTTTTAATATAATTGTTTCTATCATTTTCATTTAATGATAATTCTTTGTCAAAATTCTTCAATTCTTCTCTTAAGAAATTTGATTCCTCAATCAATAAAGATTTTTGTTGTTCTAATTCAAAATTAATCTTTAACAAATTTTCATATTTTTCATTAGTTACACTTAATTGATTTTTGTCGTTCTCATTTCTAATGAATAGTTCATTGAAATTAGTTTCCATTAATTTCAAATCATTTGATACTTTACTGAAATTATTGGCTAAAATTAAATTTTCATCTTTTAAATATTTTGAATTTTTGAAAAATGAGTCAATATCTTCAAATTCATTCAAATAAATTTCCCATTTTGAAATTTTAGCCTTCAAATTCAAATTTTCTAAATTTAAATCATTTATTTGATCATTCAGTTTGTTTAGATTTGAAATTTTAACTAATAAGGAATTTTTTTCATCTTTCAAGATTTCAATATTTTGTTTATTTAACAGCATTTTTTTAATTTGCTCCGACTGATTCAAATTTTTTAATTCTAGGTCTTTAATATATTGAATTTGTTCACTTAGTTGTTTTTGAACGCTTTGATTTTTCTCAATTTCAAATTCATTTGGTAATGAATTGACTTTTAACTTTAATGATTCAATTTCATTATCTTTTAATAAGTTTTCATTTTTTAGTGAATTTATCAAGGCTTTAGAATCTTCCAACTCTTTTGAAATGTTTTTAATTTTAATTTCTGAATTATTATTATTGTATTCAAATTGATTTTTTAGTTCAGTTAATTCATTTGATTGGTCTTTAAATTCATCTTGTAAAGAATCATAGTCGTCACTTAATTGATGGTACTCTTTTTTTAATGAACTCAATTTCTTATTTAGAATATCATTTTCTTTATTGAATTCAGATTGATGCTTATTTAATTTTTCAGTTAATTCTTTATTTTGGTTATAATAATATATCTGGTCTGATGAAATTGAATCATTTTTAGTTTGCTGCTGCCTTAACTGCTTCAATAATTCGTTTTGTTCTTTCTCGTGTTCAATCTTATTTAATTCAATTATATTTTTACTCTCTTTTAGCTCGTATTTTAGTGATTGAACTTGGATCTTTAAAGCTTCTAATTCATTGTTTGAACCACCAAAGCTCAACCTTTTGAAAGGAGAATTGTCACAACCAGCTGTCAAAGACGTTTTCTTGGGCACGTCCACAAACGGACTCGAATCAGCCATTACAATTATAAAATAAAATTTCAAAGAAAATAAAATTTAAGTACTTGATTTTCATCAAAACAAACAAAGTCACGTGACTCTCCAAAAAATATAAAAGATCCATAAATCCCATTAAAAAATGTTTCATAAATCAATTAAACATGTCAAAAGTTCCTAGAAGCTTCCGTTTATTGGAAGAGCTAGAGAAAGGAGAGAAAGGAACAGGTCCAGATTTCTGCTCTTATGGTCTTGTGGATGGTGGTGACTCTTCTTTAACTCATTGGAATGGTACAATTTTAGGTCCTCCTCATAGTAATCATGAAAATAGAATTTATACATTGACAATAACCTGTGGTGAGGAGTATCCAGAAAAGCCACCAGTTGTTAAATTTATTTCAAAAATCAATTTACCTTGTGTCACAGAAACTGGTGAAATCGATCCAACAAAGTTTGAAATCTTAGGTAATTGGAAAAGAAGTTATACAATTGAACATGTATTAGTCGAATTGAGAAAGAACATGGCAACTCCAACAAACAAGAAACTTACACAACCTCCAGAAGGCTCTACATATTAATAATGGATAAAAGAATACAATAACTTGGGAATATTACTTTTGTAGCAACTCTATATATTAATTTAAATAATTTACAAGATCTTTCAATGCAATTTGTTTCTAATTAAAGCTTGTTGAATCCACTGATAAGTTTAATACTTCTTGTTTGTCTGTGTCAATTGATAGGATTTCTTTTAAGATCAGGAAATCCTTTGAAATCTGTTTAATTTCTTTATTAAACTCGTCTAATTTTTTCCAAAAATTTGGAAAACTTAATCTAACTATATCTTCTTCTTTTGATCTGTTGTTGCTTATTAAATCATATAGATTCTTTAATAACTTTGATTCAATAACTTCATTATTTTCAAAATTGAATAATTGAAAAATTGGTAATGATTCATAGATTTGATTAAATTTATAATTATCTAAAATTTTTGTTTTTAAAATTGAAATTTGCTTTCTTTGCTTGACTGTTTTAATTAATATTTTAATCAATATTATTTTAAAAATTAAATCTAATGGAATCAATAAGTCTTCAGAATAATTATTGATTATTGATTTGAAAAATATTAATGAATCATTTACTGAAATGTCAGTAATTGAATCTAAATAGATTAAAAATATATCCAAATCTTGTAATATTGGATTTATATTTAAGGAATTAAATATTGATATCACACTTAGTGAAGTTTCATCAGTTGATTTAATATCTAAATAAGATTGAATCGAGCTTATATCAATTATTGAACTCAATGATACCTCTGGCTGAAATGGTATAACATTAGCTAATCGGACTATATGATTAATGAATTTCTTATTATTGATATTGAATTGATCTAATGAATTTAAATAATGCAAACTTTTTAATAAATCAAATCTATCTAGAAAATAAATTGAATTAATGAAATTATATTCATTTGGATTCACTAATCCTTCAATAAACTCATCTGCTCTTGTGAATGAAAAATCTTTTAAAATGTAATAAATAATTAAATTCAATTGTGTCTCAAATATATTTTTCAGTTTCAATTCTGTTATAAATTTATCTAATTTGTTTAAATTTTCTGGTGGATAAAATGAATCAATATTGATATCGATATTTAAAATATCATTAATATATTTATCGAAGACCAAAGTCTTTTGATTTTTTAATTTTTTGAAAATTATTTCATTTCTGATATACTTGATTATTAAAAATAAAGATTGACTCTGATTGTCAATTTTCAAGTTTGGCTTGATCTGATTTCGCAAATCCTTGAACTCTTTACTGTAAGGAAATTCCAGATTCTCGAAAAGAATCAATTCCTTATTTTCAAACTTCATTTGACACGAAATAAAAGTTTTTTTATTTATTTGATAAAATAATTTTTTTTTGTTTATTTTTTTTTACTGTGAAAATTTGCATCCAAACACCAACAGAGATTGAATGTATGAAGTGTTGATGATTTCGAGGTTAGTTGGTGCTTCGGGGTGTTTCTTTTGTTATTATCCTTTTCAGCGCACAATTATACTTGACTCACAAAATTAAAATCGTGTTCGTGTTTAAATTTGGATGAATAAACATAAAAAAACAGAATTTCTTTACACCTACATTTGTTCTATGTACAAATCTATTTACATTAATGCTCTAATTTTCTATCTTCTAGTGTGTTATCCAGTGCTTTCAATGCTACTTGGTACAACAACAACATTATACTACTTTGGATACTTGTCCACACGAATCTTGGTCCAACCCCACTAAACAAACCGATAAAACCTTCAGTTTTATAAACGATGGAAATACCTTTGAAGATGGACGAAGTGTTTAGCATTGCAGGTTGTGTGATTGAAGTTGTTTTAGCTTGAACAGCGTCAGGATTCTGAGTTTGAATTCTTGTTTTAATAACATCTAATGGAGTTGTTAAAGTACCAGCTAAACCACCAGCTGCTGCACCAGTTGATAGTTCTAATGAAATGCTTAAATCTTTCTTTTCATTATTAATTAAAAATGCATATTCTCTAAATTTTTCATAAAACGCAAATTGTAATGCACTAAATGGTAAATCTCTAAATAAAGTGGCTTTATAACCAAAGAATAAAGTTCCTGGGCCTTCTTTTCTAATCAACGTCCTTACTGCGTCTATTAATCCTTTGTAATTGTATCCACTATTGAAATGTGGATTATTATATCTGCCTTGTAATTGTAATCTTGTTTTTAAAACTTCACTTGGAACATAAATTATACTAGAAGCAAAATCACCTAAAAATCCGGCTGTTAAATGTGTTAAAGTATCGTTTATTTTATAATCATTAATCATTGTTCTTTTTGTGAATTCGTAAGTACCAAAAAAAATTGCAGTACTTGGAAATGAACCTACCATTGCAGCACTATATCCACCATATAAACCTCTTCTAATACCTTCTTCAATAAATATTGTCTTATAAGCTGTTAACATGTTTCTATATTTAATGATGTTTGGTGAACCTTGTTGACGAGTTTTAACTGTATCTAATGAATGCATTACAGAATCTCCAATGGCTCCTCCAAGCCCACCTGCAACCATACAATGGACGATGGGACTGTGTGAATCATCATATTCCTCCATATGCATCTCAATCTTCTCGAGCATTTGATCTTATCTATTTTAATAACAAATTGACCATATAACCAATAAGAACTTTGATATTAAATTACTGATTAAAATTCCAGTAATTTTGAAGAAATCCAAAAAATAAAACAACAAAAAATATGAATTTCTTTATAGAATAAAACTGAAGAAGATCTTTAAATCTTTTTAAACTGGAAATGAATGAATAAAAAAAGTTTAAAAATTTAATTGATTTTTTGATTAATTTTTTTTTTGTTTTTTTTTCTTCGATGAAAACAATTTTCCGGTTTTAAACGGAATTAGTTTTTTATCCAGTAAGAAAAAAAATTTTGTGTCAAATTTTCGATCTTTAAATTCTTCATGCTTCGAAGAAATTTGTCAAGTTTCGGTCGAAATTACAAAGTTTTGGCAATTGAAACAAGTTGTGATGATACATGTGTTGCTTTGCTTGAAAGAAATGGAGAAAAAGTAAAGTTAATTGAACATATTAAATCAACCTTGAATTCTAAAAACGTTGGTGGAATAATACCCACGAAGGCATTTGATCATCATCAATCAAATATTGCAAAGATCACTAAACAATTATTTGATAATCATGGTATCAGTAGTTTAAATCCACCTGATTTAATTTGTGTGACAAGAGGTCCAGGTATGAAAGGTTCATTATCTATAGGATTGGATTTTGCCAAAGGTTTGAGCACTGCATTTAATAAACCAATGGTGGGAGTTCACCATATGTTAGGACATCTTTTAGTTCCTAGATTTGAATCTAGTGGTGAAACTCCAAAGTTCCCATTTTTGAATTTATTAATTAGTGGAGGCCATACAATGTTAGTTCTATCAAATAGCTTATTAGATCACGAGATTTTATGTGACACCATTGACGTTGCAGCAGGTGATGCAGTTGATAAATGTGCAAGAGAATTAGGACTTAAAAGTAATAATTTAGGAAAAGAATTAGAAGATTTTGTAATTAATAATGAAAAAGATTGGTTTTATAAAGAATTTGAAACGCCAACCCCTTTAATGAATAAACCAGGTAGAAAAGATCAATTAAATTTCTCATTTGGTTCATTTCAAGGAACCATTAAAAAATTAATTGAAAAAGGTGAATTGAATTTAAATAATCCAAAAGAAGTTAAATCTTGTGCTTATCAAATTCAAAATTCGATATTTGATCATACGTTAAATAAAATTAAATTATCAATTGATAAAAATCAAGATTTATTAAAAAATGTTGATCATCTAGTTGCTTCTGGAGGAGTTGCTTCAAATTTTTTATTGAGGTCAAAATTAAATGATTATTTAAATGAAATCAACATTAAAACGAGTTATCCAAGCTTGGAATTATGTACAGATAATGCAGTCATGATTGGTTGGGCAGGCATTGAATTATATGAACAGGAGAAATTAACAACTGAGTTAACAGTTTGTCCAATAAGTAAATGGCCATTATCAGAAATCTCAAAAATTGAAGGATGGAAAAAATATTAGATATTTACTTTCTTGTATATAGAACTAAACTCTTGATGGAATGAAACTGTCTGTAATATTGAATTTCTTGATTAATTTTTGCCAGCTTGAATATTCTAGTTCAAAAATGATATGATTTGATGGTTTATCAAGTCTTCTTGCGACTTCTGCATCTTTTTCTTTTGGATCTTTTGGTAAAGGAGGTAACTCCTCAATTGTTGGGAACCCATTTTCATCTTCATCTAAAAGGAATTTACCGTCTCTGATTAAGAAGCTGGTATAAAACATGTTTTCAATCGTTTGACTAAAACTATGTGGGTTAATAAAGAATTTGAAAATATTCATTTTTTCACCTTTGGCTTTTTTTTGAAATATGTTAAAACATTCCATCACAGCTTTTGTCGTGTTATTTGTCGATTTGGTATTGATTTCATCACCTGTAACGATTTCTGCAGTAATTATGTCTTTTGAAACCTCTAACTTTGTTCTGACGCCTATTTGCCGTATCTTTTTCTCTATCTCTAATGGACCCAATAAATGACCTGTTGAAGGTGGTTTTAGGCCTCTTGAATACATAAATGAACCTAAACTGAACCAATTGAACTCCTTAAATTCATGGGCTTCATGTAAGTATCTTTCACGTCCATTTTCGTCTTCGTCTAAATCATTCATTGAATCCCCTAATAAATGAGTCTTCAATCTTTTAATGAATTGATCAGGTTTCAATGCTTTTTCTGTTGAGCCAAGCTTGATACCTCTTAAACCTAAGTCCATTAAATCACTGATTTCTTTTAAATTTCTAGAATCATAAACTGTAATTTCATTGCTTAATTTA
Organism: Millerago galiae; assembly: GCA_030568845.1. Taxonomy (NCBI): domain Eukaryota; kingdom Fungi; phylum Ascomycota; class Saccharomycetes; order Phaffomycetales; family Phaffomycetaceae; genus Millerago; species Millerago galiae. The sequence goes on along the minus strand of JAJMIZ010000009.1, from coordinate 66,502 downwards.
TATTTTGCCGCTTCTTCTCTAAGAAGATCAATCCTGTTCAATAATTCGGTACCTTTTTCAACACCTCCATCTCTTGAAACCTGGGCTCTTGCATTCTTTAACTCATATTCTAATTCACGATACTTACTTAAAATAGTCAACTTTTTACTATTTAAATCCCCTTCTAACAACCCAATACCAAAAGTATCTGAATCTTCATCTATATCACTATCATCGTCATCATCATCATCATCATCATCATCATCATCATCCTCTTCTTCACTGTCTTCTTCATCCTCCTCTTCTTCGCTTTCCTCTTGATCTACCATCTCTTCCTCATTTTCTGCTTCAACACGTCTCCTCTTTGATTCACCTTTGATCTTCAGGCGAACAGCATCAGAGTCTCTTTTCAAACTCATTTTTGTTAGAACTTTTTGATCTTGTTAAAAGAAGAAAATTAAACAAATATTCGCGTTTCGCGTTTCTTCCATTACCATGAAGATCAAAGTAAGTTTGAGATATGGCTTGGGAGTGTGGCATTATACTAACTTCGTTCAGCCATTGGATAAAACTGTTATCAACAGAATTGCTGCTGGTGAAATTATTATTGCTCCTGCAAATGCATTAAAAGAAATGCTTGAGAATTCAATCGATGCTGGTGCCACCAATATTGAGATAATTGTTAAAGAAGGTGGTGTCAAATTGTTGCAAATAACGGATAATGGGACTGGTATTGAGAAGGAGGATATGCCTATTCTATGTCAAAGGTTCACTACTTCCAAATTGGTTAACTTTGAGGATTTAAACAATTTGACTACATATGGTTTTAGAGGTGAGGCATTAGCAAGTATTTCTCATATTGCACATGTTGCAGTAACTACCAAAACTGAATCAAGTCAATGTGGTTGGAAAGCTTTCTACTCTGATGGTGAATTGATTCCTGCGAAACCAAGTGAATCTTCAAAAGATCCAAAACCTGTTGCAAGTAAAAAAGGAACTCAAATAACTGTTGAAGATTTCTTTTATAATGTCCCATCAAGATTAAGAGCCCTAAAATCCTCAAGCGAAGAATTCTCTAAAATATTAGATGTTATTGGCAGATACTCAGTTCATACAGCACATGTGGGGTTCATTTGTAAAAAATTTGGTGACTCTCATTATTCAATTGCAACAAGACCAAATATCGATATTAAAGAAAGAATCAGAATTGTATTTGGTAATGATGTTGCGAAAAATTTAATTCCAATCGAAATGGACTCAATTGAACAGTTTGGTGTGTTAAACATTAAAGGTCAGATAACAAATCCAAATTATAATAACAAAAAGTCAATCCAACCAGTCTTTTTCATTAATAACAGATTGATTTCAAATGATACTTTAAAAAGAGCTATTATTTCCTCGATCAATCACTTCCTACCGAAAGGCCATAAGCCTTTTATCTATTTAAGTCTTGAAATTAAACCACAAAATTTAGATGTTAATGTTCATCCAACAAAAAGAGAAGTTAGATTTTTGAATGAAGATGAAATCATTGACAAGATTTGTATTCATATTACAAATGAATTCAATAAAATCGATTCATCAAGAAATTTCCAAACAAAATCTTTACCAATTCAACCGGCTATCAATAATGCAGCAAGTAACAATCCTTATAAAAAGGCAAAGTACAATTATAATTTAGTAAGGACTGATTCAGCACAAGCTAAAATCACCACATTTTTACCAAAAACTACTGAAACTGAATCGAGTCTAGAATTAGCAGAAGTTAACGAATTTAAATATATTAAAAGGGATAAAATTGAGGTTAATTTACAAAGTATTTCAGAATTAAAGGATGAAGTGAAATTGGAGTCAAGTAGAAAATTAACTGAAATCTTTTCAAGTATTTTATATATTGGAATTATTGATGAGTCAAGAAGATTAATTGCAATTCAATATGATGTTAAACTAATGCTAATGGATTTTTCGTCAGTTCTATTTGAATTTTTTTATCAAGTTGGTTTGAGAAACTTTAGTAACTTTGGTATTATTCATTTGAATGGGACAAATGAAGAATTAAACATTAAAAATTTGTTATCAAATGTTTATAATAATAAGGAAATAAATCCTGCTGCATCAATTGAGCAAATTATCGAAAATTTAATTAATTTTAAAGAAATGTTATTAGAATATTTTTCAATTGAAATTGAACAAGTTAACGAAAATATTTTCATTTTAAAATCAATACCATTGTTATTGAAGAATTATTTACCATCATTGAGTAAATTGCCAATTTTTTTATATAAATTAGGATTAACTATAAATTTTAATGATGAAAAAACATGTTTAAAGAATATTTTAAAGCAAATATCTTTATTAAATATACCTGATTCTTTTGAACAAAGTGATAGTTTGCATGATACTGATCCAAACAAGCAAATTTTATTATCAAAATATCAACAGTTGAATGAAAATTTTGAAAATATTTTAATCCCTTCTTTAAAAAAAAACTTTTTACCACCCAAGAATTTAGAATTTGACTTAGTCGAAATTGCAAATTTACCTGGTCTTTATAAAGTTTTCGAAAGATGTTGATATTATTTGCTACAAAATTATTTATTCTTAATGAATTAATGAAAAATTATATTGATTGTAAGTCTATATACTTTTTCTTTCTGTAATGCAAATAATTCAATTGAAAAATACTGAAAAAAAATAACAAGGATGTATTTTTAAAATGCTGATTTGATTAATGAATAGATAACTATTCAGGACTAATATGACTTTGATTGTTTTTGAAGAATTTATTGATTAAGATCTGATCCAAGCTTGTTAAATCTTGTCTTATACTTTCTGTAACTCTTGCCAGTCTTTTGGTTTGTAAAACTTCGAAATTGCTATAAGGTTTAGTTTTTGAAACCGATGGAATAACTATTGATTTTGTTTCAGCTTTGTAAAAATTTGAAGTCTCATCAATGTGGGGATATGCAGATTCTGGAATATTATCATCAAATAAAGTCAATTGATCTTCTTGAATGATATTACTTAAAATTGATTTATTTTGATCATCTAAAATGATTTTTGCTGGGAAATTTGATATGTCACTCAACAATTGACTGATTATAAATAGTCTTTTCTTGAAGAAATTGATAATTTTAATTGGATACTCCAATAATTTCTTTTCTGTGACTGATACAGTATCACCTTCATATAATTGAACAACTGAATTTGCTGATCTTGTACCATCTCTACCACTGAATGTAAATGTGAAGTAAAATCTTGTTTCTGGGAAGATCGCACTTAAGGCAGATGTAGTAGCGTGGTAATATGAATATAATAATTGAACGTAAAATGTGTTTTTGCAATTTGGGATATGGGATTCTGTTGGCAAAATAGATAAAAATTTCTTCATTGTGTAAAAGATTACCTGTAATCTATTTGTTGGAGAATTATTATTTCTGATTTCTGCTCAATGCTCAGTAATATTTGTTAAGAATTCTTCTAAATCATTAAACTGTAATAAATGTTCTGTAGATAAGTGGTTTATTAATATTGGCTTGATATCTAATAATTTTGATAACAATTCATTCACAAATATGGTATTATAAGGGACTGTATGGTAAGCCTTAACACACTGAGCAAAGTATTTAATAAAGATTAAAATATAAGCATTATATAAACTTGCTCTTTCAAATAAAATATTGTCTTTATATTTTTGTTTGACATCTTGATCTAAAAATGCTGTAAATTCATTGTTTAAATAACTAATAATGAAGTCAAATAATCTATTACTTAGAGCAACATTATCCCTAAATGTATGAGGACCATAAACGGTTGTATAAACAGCAGTTTGATAAATTTGAAATTTTGAAAAGCATAAATTTATATTTGAATAAAGATTTGAAATATCTGACGTATCACTAATGAAGTTAATCTTGAATTTATTTAAAAATCTCAAAACTATTTCAAAATCTCTGTCTAGTGAATGCTTAGCAACTTTTTTAGCTTCTTCATTTTTTAGAGAATGGCTTATTAAAACTGCACCATGAGACATGAAGCTTTTGAATAAAACAATATTATTATGAGCTTCTTTAACCAGAGCCTCATGATACCAATCATATTCTTTGTATAGGGTTTCACTTTCAAACCCTGCGTCGAATTTCTTTTTTAAATCATCATCAAAAGTCTGCCAATATTTGTTCATATGCTTTGTACATTCAGGATCTAGAACAATATTAACGTTATCTCCATCAACTTCTGATAAACTGTCAACTTTCATTTCGCTAACAAATCTCTTATCAGTTAAAAATGATCTTAATGTGACAAAAGTTTCTTCGTTTGATGATTTAGAAGATTTAGATGAAATTGAGGATTGATTTGAATGATAAGCTGGTAAATTTTGAAGTTGCTGATTATACATTTGTTCGTTATAGACTAATGGAGGAGGTTGATGATGTGGCTGAAACTGTTGGTATTGCATTGGAGGAGGCTGTTGCTGTTGATAATGTAATGGAGGAGGGTAAATTGGCATTTGATTTGGATAAACTTGAAAAGAAGTTCTTTGTAAGTTTAACTGAACATTATGTATATCATTTTGTTGAAATGGAATGCTTGGATTTTGATTTTGATTTTGAAAAATTTTAGTTGGTAAACCATCAGAATAATAAGGATAAATCATTTGTTTACCAGCTTCTCTTGCAGATTCTTGAGAATTTAAAGCTTCAATTCTTGCAGCATGAGCTTTTTGAGCAGATTTTAAAGCTTCAATAGCAGCATCATCTAAAGCCAAATAAGCACAAGTTAGACCAGCTCTTATGCAATTACGACAAGCTTTTAACTGTTCATCACATTTAATCCTACGTGATTTACAAGTTGCACAACCCAAATGAGAATTTCTATGTCTTCTTCTAGAATTCCTGAACCCTTTCTTAACACCATTATCCTCTATTCTATTTTTTTTCAAATTTGAACTGTTTGTAGTTGCAATTGCATATGGTGGTAACGGATTTTTAATAGTGGAACCATTTGTAGCAATTTTAAAGGAATTATTATTATCTTGAATATTTTGGGAATGCTGATGTTGTAGATGTTGTTGCTGTAACTGGAAAGCTTGTTGGGCTCGCTGTTGTTGAAGTTGAGCGGCCTGCGCCTGAGCAGCTTGAGCAGCCTGAGCAGCTTGTTGCATCTGTATATTTTGATAATTATTTCTTTGGTGATTCACGATACCAGGTTGAAAAGATTGGACCTGCCAAGTAGTTCTATTGGCAGTTGGGCGAATCTGATGAGGCATTAAAGCTAGAGTAGCAACAGGCACTCTATTTGAATTATTCCAATTATTTTGAGAATTACTAAATTGCTGATTGAAATCCTCAGCTGGATTTGATTTTGGTATCATAGCAAGCAAAGTAACAGGACCAAAAATGCAAAAGATGAAAAAAAAAAAATTTAAGCGCTAATTAAATTAAATAAAAGAAGTTTAAGTTTGAATTAAATCTGGTTTTATACTTTGGTTCTTTAAAAAAAAATGTAGTTGTAATTTTAGTCTTCAGTTAAAAAAATTTGAGACTTGAAACGAAAACTGGCCTAGACTTGCGCAATATTAAAAAATAATTTAATGTACGTGGAAAATCCGTTTTATACGGTTCTGCAGTTAGTAAATGGGACATTATGCACCTCAGGGAGCGGAAAGTGCTTACATTGGAAAATTAGCTTAAAGATTCATAATATTTGTTTAAATAAGTATAGTAATCTGATACAGAAAATTGGGATACCTTACTCCTAATTTCTTCAACTTTCAAATTCCATCTTCATACCTCTCTGTATGACCAGCTCTGATGACATTTCATGTGCGTACTCTTTGAATTTTTACGGACGATCAATTTTCTATGCATCTTCATGTATTCTAATGCACGGTCGACGGAACTGTAAACTGACTTGATATACACATTACTATTACTTTTCAGTCAATCAAAACCCGTTAAATTCTTAACTTGGAGATTCTATAAACTCTTATTGATTCGCTATCTAATCTGTTTTTTTGGTGATCAGAGGTCCCTTTGACGGAATTTATTTTTTTCGTATTATGCATATTTTAAATTTTTACGAGATTCCGTATTTCACTGCATCAACACATCTGTATTGTCAACCAGTTAATGTACTCGTCTTTTAGTATCTCAAATAAAGCATTGAAACAAATCTGCTTCGAATCGAGTTCGTAAACGCTTGAAGCCGGCCCAATTAAGTCATAGCTTGTGAGAAGTTCCTCTCAATTTCAAACCAGAGTTTTATTAGACAGCTTCAAACTCACCTTAATTCCATATTTGGAAATAGGTCCTTATGATCCTTTAGACCTAGTTACTTTAAATATCGTGAAAAGTAACATTTATATAGCACCCACGAGTAATTCTCAATATATACATACGACATCCATCGTGCTAGAGGTTCACCCCTTTAAACCTGTTAACAATATACAAATTGTAATGAAATTAGTTATTACTAATAAATTCGCTGGTTGCTCAATAATCTGAAACCGATTTGCAATCAGATGGATATGCAAGTAAAGTTTCGTAAATTACTCTACGTATAATGACTACACACCATTCATATCTAGCTGATACACCTCATCCCTAGTCACACAGTAAAACGCTTTTGTGTCACAAATCAACCCATAAATTTGTAGCGCTTTTACACAACAATGAACCACAATTAAATGACCATGTACAATCGTACATAAGTAGTTTCTGTTATCTATATTCGCTTGTTTTAATTGGGTCCTAACTCAAACCACCAAATGTATACTATATAATATAGTGTCCATCAATGTCTCAAACAATATGGTATTTTCCTGCTATTGAGAAAAACATACGTACAAGATTGGCCATCAGTCTCGATTCCAGTTGATCATACCTTTAATTGACTCATTAATTTTTTACACCTAATTGTATTTCATCACCTCTTCTGCGATACAGGCTACATTAAAAATAATTCAATTCCATTCATACCCTCTCAATCAATTGCACATGAAATTCAACCCTTCCGCAAACTAATACCCCTATAAGTCGTTTAATAAATCCTCTAGATTGACATTCAAAACTCATCAACTAACCAACCTCTCAGGTCTCCTGTCCTTGTACAATATCTATCAGCCTTACGGTATTTGAATACTGTGCAGTACGATAGATGCACAAACGTACATCAAGAGTACGCTGTAATAAAAAATTTATTGGTCCCAAATTGGCTGAGTTATTGATGCCCATTTTAATTCAGTTGCATTTATCTCCGATACCTCACATATTTGTACATATTTTATCTGTCAATTGTTGAATCAAAAACTGAGAAATTAATGCCTCTACCCTCGGATCGTTCATACGCTATTAAATTAAGCTATGTAGCTTTCTTCATACTATTTATTCTTTTTTGCAATTAACTACTTTTAATCCATTTTTTGTTCCTATTCTAGAATTTTAAAAGTTATCGTGTATGCGAAGATTTTTAATCGATAAACTACTAATTAATGGTTCAAAAAAAAATTAATCAAATTTCCCAGTTCACTATTGAACATTTCAGGGGATAAATTCAAAATGTAGATCATTTCTAGTATTGCCATTACCGTTGCAATCAACTGTAATATTGACTGAGCGCAGCTGGATTTATTCTCAATTTACATACATGGATTAGTGTTTTTACAACTTTAACAAATGCCGTTTGAAGTGTATTATGATAAGCGTTTTACTGGTTATCAACTATTTATTCTGTAACGGCTATAACATTTTAAAAACTTATAAGGTCGTACCTAATGTACCTCGGTGCTCTTCATGGAAATATGTTTCTAGAAGAAACATTAAGGTCTGCTCTGTAGAAAGTACTAAATCTGCATCGGTTTTCTAATTTCAATCACCATATTTTCTGCATTGTGTACAACAGATAATCTAAACGTATACGCGAATCGATTTACATGTATGAAGGGCTAAGCTCAAAGGATTGATCAATTCAACTCAGTTTCCAAAATATTTCATTAAACTGTACATGATAAGTGCGTGCCCACATGAACGTTTATTTTTATGCAACTTTATTTTTTAAAACTTCAAGTACAAAAATTTAATTGGTGTTCAAGTTCGAAACTGGACATCAAATGTGTGCATCGTGTGTGTAAATTTGATCTGCCTGTATTGTTACATTGCGTAAATATATACGCTTTACGAAGAATTGAATTTAACCGGAATTCTTCTGGTCTTGAACCATTTAAAAGAATCTTTTAATTAAATGCGGCATGAATTTCAAGTTTCACAGGACCTTTAACTGGATTTTACGGATTCAAATGTACATCTGCCGTTGATTGTAAAATCGAAGTTGCAAGCTTTAGCTAAATTTTTAAGCAACTTTATTCGGTACCGGTACCTTGAAATTTCACCAAAGAGAGTTAGAAAGGGGACAGAATTCCAGATTTAAGATTTCAGAATCCAGACCCCAAACAGCTACAGTCTATTGTGTCGTAAAATATTTTTCTGTGTTTTAGCTTACATATTTTATGGTGCAAGATGCGGAAGGAAGACCTATATCAATTTTCAAGAAAGTTCAGAAAGCAGTAAGTTGTAATCATGGCTAACTAATCTTCAGTCTCTTAACTTTATTAACTCTCCTAGCTGTATTGATACACCTGAATTTGCAAATGCAACCTGTGAGTTTGTTAAAAATAGAATTGGTTACATACAGTTGTTTAATACATTTGAAATTTCATGTGTATAGAGAATAATTATCTTTACGAAATGTTCCATGATTACTACGTTCAATATAATAAGTGGTGTGCTATAATGATGTTGATTAATTATCTCTAGTTACGTTTGAATCTGTAGAATTAGGAAAATAAAAAAATATAGTATATACTTTTAATAGATTAAAAATATTTCAAAACAAAAATTTGTAACAAATTAAGGATTAATAATAAGCTTCTCATTGTTCTGGGGATAATAATTGTTAAAAATGGACATTATATCATCAATTGATTATTTTTTGCTCAAATTTTGTGGCTTGATAATTTGAAACCTTGGTTTTGACAGATATTAACATATCTTGTAAATTTTTGCTGATATTTGAAACTTTAAAGGATTATATAGTGTAATTATGGATATTATTTATTATCATCCTTACCAATATTCCGATAATACCAACTTTCACTTATTATATTTGGACTAATTCTGATAATTGATTATTTTATCTTTCTGAATTAAAAATGAGGGATTTCAATAATTGTGCTTCAGGTGGGCCATTATTTGGTATATGATTAAACAGAGCATATTGATATCATTATCTATGAACTATTTTTCTATATCATTAAAATAAATCTGGTTTCTAATTGTTTTTCTTTGATGAACAAGCCTTCGATACTCAATTCCCTGACTGTCTAAGCACAGCCGTTATTTTTAAGAACCGCTAACATTTAACCAATTCATCGGGTATCATATCGATTCAAGGAGCCATTTGCACTTATCTTTCGGTTGACTTTGGATATTTAGAGGTGTATCATTTTGGTAAAATTTTATATTGAATGTGACTGATCATCTAAAGGTTGGAGCCTGTAACATAACATAACACCAAACCATTTAAACCACTGCATATAATTTAACTAACTGGATTTTATCATATAATAGACGTTTAACCTATTAATTTTAATCAATTTTTAGAAATTTGTTTTTTATTCTTTTAATTTTGCGACTCTTTATACTGGAGCAATATTGAGCAAAATCTAGTAATGCTGGAATTAATAGATTTAATTAGATTAATATGATTCATAAATGGATTCTCACAACTGGAAGAATCTTATTAATCTGCATAAAAAATCCAAATAAGGACGCTCAATTAAATAATGAAACACTGTTGAAAAAGCAACGAAAGCAGAATGATCTGCACTCTGCAGTGAATGAAATACGAAGTGAGTTCAACATAATACCATTCAAACTTTGACATAATTTTGAAGGGAAATGACGAATCAGTGAAAACTTAATGAATCCCTCAACTTGACATGATTTCAAATATTAAATACATTAAGAATATCGATTTTATTAATGACTTTTAGTGAGAAAATGCGTTGCAACGCAAAACCAAAATGCGCATTTTCCACTTAATTTAATAATTACTCCTATAAAACTCTAAGTGTAGATCGTTGGAGTATTAATTAAGTAAAGAAGCATATTATGAAGCAGAAGAAATTGATCACTGCATTATTATTTTTTTTTTCTTAGGGAATGTCTCATTTCATTAAATACCTAGAGTAATTAATAACAGGGTTTTATCTCTCCATATATAAGACTTGGAAATCAGATACTGAGTAATGAATCAAGTAAAAAAATAGTTGTTAATCGCAGGTTGAAAAGAATTGTAAGCATTCAAGAATTGTTTACATTAACGTGCATTTTCTCAAAATCACTAACAAATCAGGATCGTTAGTGTTAAACTTTATTCTGAACTTTACGTAAATGTACAATGCATATATGTTCTTTACATTTCATCTGCATCTTGATAGTGTGTAATTAGAAATCTTATAAAAAGGGCGCATTTTAAGGTTAATGTCTAATTCCACTCGAATCTAATTTTCGAGTGGGTACAGTTTAAACTTTACATGCGTGGGATTATGGGCACATTTTTCGAATCTCTAAATGTACTGCAAAACAGGCATGCTGATAAGCTTTACGAGGCTCGTTTCGGGTGGACCACTTTTCAACTGCTGGTCAAAACTCAACGGCTCATGAGAGAGCACTGGTGCTGGTCACTAATACATGTATGGACTACAGATATAACGAAAGAGTCACCTACGCACGGACCAAAAGGACATATGGTATACCCAGTATCCTAAAAGATAAATTTTCATATAGTGAATAATGTTACATGTACGTAGGACTAATTAATACTTTGTAACAGGAATTTACTGATATGATTATTAGCAAGGATGCACGGTACATCTATTTACAATATTTCTTGTTCTGAAGAATTCTGGAGTACAGGAACTTGGAACAGTGGTACAAATTTAAAAAAAGCTGAATATTCGATCAAAGTAATACATCTTTAAACTAGCTAAATGACCTGGAGCGCATATAATTTAACCGATTCTAAAGTTCAGAGTTACAGGTTCGAGCTTTCACTTCCAGCAGGGACTTGAAATTAACTTACCGAGAGAATTTCCCCAACTGTAAAACTTTTATTTAAGCTGCATAAACTGACTTGTGAAAATTTATCTCATCAACTGCCTCATCGGTGGTTCTGGATTTTACTTAAATTACAGTATTTTTGGTAGGCTGAGAATTATTCAAACCGTCACTAGTACCAGGGATGGATCCCCTCGCACTTTACCGCCTTCTTCCTCTACTTTCAAAGTATTTTCTAGACTGGCCTATGTACTGCTCATGTGTCAGACAGCACATCATATTTACAGACTAAGTATATATAAGACTTGAGAGGTTCCCACGAGGGTTATAACAATGGATTAGAAGGCACGATTAGCATTTATTGGTTCATTTTCCAATCTAAATGGCTTTTCGACTCAGTTTTTCAGAAAATTAAATTAATTTTTTGATTATCTGATTTTAAAAGAGATATTTTGAATTATATACATCCTAGAACAATCTAGATATGAATTTCTTATCCGCTAACAACAACTACTCTTTAATATGGTATAAGCGCGGTTTTTGTGGCAACTTTTGGCTGTGCTGTATCGGTGTATAATTTTAAATTACAATCACTTTTACCAAAACGTAAAAAAAATAAAAACATCAAAAAATTATATGCATAGTCACTGGTTACGCCATCGTTTCGTGTACATGCCTACAGAAAAGTAAATGAATTTGCATATATCTACCTCTGAAAGATTTCGATACCAAGCCAGGACTCAAAGTCAATTGATTCTTAATCAAAGAAGGAGAAAAAAATCAAAAAATGTTTCTTTTAAAGAACTAAAATTATAAATCATTACCTAAGTTAATATGAATTGCCTTTGCTTCAGTGAAATGTTCCAGACCATATTCACCTAATTCCCTACCATATCCACTCATTTTGACACCACCAAATGGGATTTTGACATCTGAATCATTATTTGAATTAATCCAAACCATACCTGCTTCTAAGTCAGCAGCAACTTTATGAGCTCTTGTAATATCTTGAGTGAATAAAGCAGCACCTAAACCATATTTAGAGTCGTTTGCTAATGCAATAGCTTCTTCATCTGTGGAGAATTTACCAATTGAAACGACCGGCCCAAAAATTTCTTCTTGGACAATCTTCATATCTTGGGTAACGTCAGCAAAAATTGTTGGTTGAATGAAGAATCCCTTTTCAAATTGTTCACCTTTTGGTACATCACCACCTAAAATGACTCTTGCACCTTGTTCTTTACCAGATTTCAAATAGCCTAAAATTTTTTCTTGTTGTAATTTTGAAACTTGTGGTCCCATAACAACTCCCTCTTCAAATGGATGGCCTTGTTTGTATTCTTCTAAAGCATGCTGCTTTAAAGATTCTAAAAACTTTTCATAAATAGATTCATGAATATACATTCTTGATGAACCGGTACAAATTTGTCCCATATTACTGAATATACCAGCTGCACCCCATTTAACAGCTTGGTCAAAATTAGCATCTTCAAAAACTAACATTGCAGTCTTACCACCACATTCTAAACTTAAGGCTTTCAAGTTAACCGCAGCAGCCCTTTGAATTGCTTGACCAGTAACTGTTGAACCAGTAAATGCAATTTTATTAACATCTAAATGTTCAACCAAAGCATTACCTGCAACTGCACCATATCCTGACACAATATTAGCAACACCTGGTGGAAAACCAGCTTCCTTGAATAATTGAGCAAAATATAAAACTGATAATGGAGTTAATTCAGAAGATTTAAAGACACAACAGTTACCAGCTGCTAAGGCAGTTAATTTCCAACCAAACATGGCTAATGGATAATTCCATGGAGTGATACAGCCAACAACACCATATGGCTCATGTAGAGTATATCCTAATTTAGTTCCTAACGGAATTGTTTTACCAGTAATTTTATCTGCCCAACCTGCATAATATTTCAAAACTTCGATAACTTCCTGGATATCATAAATTGCATTAGTTGCAACTGGTTTACCTGAATCAAAGGCTTCGATCTGGGCCAAAATATCAAAATCTCTTTCAACTAAAGTGGCCAATTTCAAGAATAAATCTCTTTTTTCAGCCCCAGTTAATTTTTTCCATTCAGGAAATGCAGCTTTTGCAGCTTTAACAGCATCGTTAACATCATCAACACCACCACAATGGACTTTTGTAATCACTTCTCCAGTTGATGGATCAATTGACTCAATGAATTCACCAGTTTTTGCAGCAACGAATTCATTATTAATGAATAAACCAATTGGTTGTTTGTAACTTTTACCGTTTGGTAAAGTAATATCAATAAATAGATCAGATGAGGACATTTTAGAATGGAGTAAATTTAGGTTATACGAATTCAATTGACTGGAAATGAGACTAATATATATGGATTGATATGAAATTCGAATCAGCCTTAGTAAATTTCTTATCGTATTTAGTTTTTACATTGTTCCTCCATCGCAAATTTATCGGAAAGGGTAAAAAAATCCCATCTGTCACGTGTTGGTCATTTTTATATATTAAAATCCATTCATTAAATTATTATTTAAGACAAATTCAGATTCGTCAACGATTCCGTTTCCATTAAGTTGAAAATCCATTTGGTTATTCCAATTTCCTGCTGGTCCATTTGGATTTCTTAAAAAATTGCCAGAAGAAACGTTAAAAGTGTTTGTATCATTTGGGAATAATTCCATGAAATGAGTATTATTGATCAATGGATCAGTTTGTAATGGGTCAATTGCAATTGATGAACCTCTAGATTTCCCTATTGGTGAATTTGATTTCTTGTTTAAATTTGTATTACCTCCATTAACATTATTAGGAGTTGGGTTTGTTGGATTATTATTATTCTGAGCTTTCGTTTGGTTTTCTAACATCATTAATTGTAATTGGTAATCTTGTAATGCATTCGAATTGTCAACTCTTAACCCATTTGGATCGATCATATTATATTGCTCGTCTTCCGGTTTTTTATTTTTTGAATTATTGAAACCTGCTGATGAAGCTTGTTGGTAAGATTGATCGTTTTGGCTCATACTTATCTGGTTTTGATTAAACTGCTGTGGTTGTTGTGGTTGTTGCGGTAAATTTGGTGGCATCATTCTACCATTAATATTAGGATTTGATCCATTCATCAACTGCTGCTGTTGTTGAGGTTGTTGGCCACTGATATTCTGATGCATTTGCATTCTATGCTGTTGTTGTTGCTGTTGCTGTTGTTGTTGTTGTTGTTGTTGTTGTTGTTGTTGTTGCTGTTGTTGTTGTTGTTGTTGTTGTTGCTGCTGCTGCTGCTGTTGTTGTTGTTGCTGCTGATGTTGGGCTTTCAACTCTTGTTGTTGTTGGTTTAGCATTGGATTACGTAGTTGTTGAGGAGTATTGTTTGATATAACAGAAGGTGATGGATCATTGATAGGAGTATGAACAGCATTCTGTGGAGGCCCAACTTGTTGTGGTAAGTTCTGAGGTTGTTTTTGATTTTGTTGAATACCAGGAGATGGAAGGTTATCAATAGGAGCAACCGACATTGATCTATTTGAGGTAGCAAAACTTAAATTTGAATTAGCAAAATTATTTGGAAATTTAGATAAATCAGTAGTCATATCATTCTTATATTGATATTGTTGATATTGTTGTTGAATACCAGGTGTATCTTTAACATAACTATGTAAAGCCCATAATGATTGCCACCACTCCAATAAAAAAGTATCTGGAGAGGTCATCAACATATTTACACCTAATATATCTTCACCTTCAGCTTTCTTATCGGATTTATCATTGTTTTCTAATGGAACATCAGCTTCTTGTAATAAAGTTTTAGCAGTATCAGTATGGCCATTTTCGATCAAATAATTATAAAGATGAGCATATAAAAGTTGCCTGGAATTCTTAGCCATCGCATCAGAAACCAAAATTGGCTTATTCTCATCAAACTCAGGCAAATCAAATTTGTTATTTTGTGCCATTTTGACCTTTTTGGAATAATTGAATTTTTGTGTTTATCGAAATTTTAAGGAAATTAAAAAAAAACCGCGAATTTCCACGTGACTTTGGTTTTTTTTCTTTCTCTGATTTTGATTTTTTGTCCAAAACTGAAAAATTAATGAAAATTCAAAATTGATTAAAATTCAATTAAATTTTGTTTTTTGTCTTTGTTATTTCGATTTGTTTGATTCTTTTCCTGTTTTGGCTTTATTGAGAGTTGGATATTAAACTTATATTACTTGAATTGGATCTACTGTTGGTGATCTTTTTTGCCCCTAATTAACAAGTATGTCGGAAAGAAGTTATACAAAAGAACAAGAAATCATTGTTGAGAAGATCTTAAAACATCCTCAACATGAATATTACAAAATATTGGAAGTAGAGAAATCTGCAACAGATTCAGAAATCAAAAAAGCATACAGAAAAATATCGTTAAAAGTTCATCCTGATAAGAATAGCCATCCAAAGGCAGATGAATCTTTTAAGAAGGTTGCCAAAGCTTTCGAAGTGTTAGGTGATTCCTCAAAAAGAAGGATATACGATCAGACAGGTGCTGATCCTGGCTCAAGAAGTAATAGTGGATTTAATTCAGGTACAAGTTCAGGTTTTGATGCAGGTAATCATCCTTTCTTTCAAGCTGGTGGTCCATTTGGCTTTACTGGCCAACAAGGCTTCAACTTCCAAACTGGTGGTATGGGAGGCGGTCCTGATTTATTCGATATCCTATTTGGTGGTCAGCCTGGTGGAATGGGTGGTGGTACAACTTTCACATTTGGTGGTCCAGGTGGTGTTAGATTCACAACAGCTGGTGGTAATCCTTTCCAACAAAGAAGAAGACAGCCTCCTCCACAACAGCAACAACAACAGCATCAGCCTCAAAACTTTTTTGATTCAATAAGGCAATATATACCAATGTTATTAATTCTAATTATACCTCTATTATCCAACTTATTTGCAGAAACTCCAGAAAAGTTCCAATTAAGACCTGAACCACCTTTCACAACTGAAAAAATCTCAAACAATTATAAAATTCCATACTATATAACAACAAAACAAGCTGAAACTTTACCAGTTAATAAAATCAATAAATTAGGCAGAGAAGCTGAAAGATTATACATTGGAAACTTACAGGAGCTATGCCATAGAGAAACCAATCATAAAGAACATCAAATTCAAAATGCGTATGGTTGGTTGTTCACAGATGAAGAGAAATTATCTAAAGCTCGTCAAATAAAATTACCAAATTGTGAAAAATTATCTCAGTTGGGAGTCAACTTGTTATAGACAATGCATTAATAGATATGGGTGTATAGTATATGCTGATATTGGTACGGACTACTGAGATATTTGTAAATTTATTTTATCCAACATAAATTTTATTGATAAAACGCCAAGAAAAATGAGTAAGGGAAAATAATAAAAATCCTTTAACCACTACTTCAATCCATATATTACCAAACTAATAACAAATAAATGGAAAGACTAGCAGATTAATGAAAGGAATGACAATTTATCAAATATGTAATTTACTCCGAATCAGGAAATTTTCCCCTTTTCGGTTAATTCGTGCGCAAACCGAGGAATTCGCGACCGTTTTTGTTTACTCCAAAAAAAATAAAAACAAAAACAAAAACAAACAAAAGTTAAAAGTTTAGACTTCCCAATTGAAGTTTGCATAACTTTCCAACTAGATGAGCCAGAACAGTTTCAGTCTGCTGGAGGGATTGCGGCCCTTTGCTAAATACCTCTCGATATCGCAACAGCCAGTACAGCAAGAAGAGATTGTGGTAAATAAAGATCAGACAATGAAGAGTCGATCCGATGAAATGATTTCAGATTGGGGCTTTGACATGGATAACACCAATTCACCTACACTGGTCAATATAGATCTAAATAATAACAAAAATTTTCATTATGGTATTCATTCAGATGATGATTTGACGATTTCAAGTATGCCAAAATTCATTTTACCATCATCAAACCTATCGATTCAACTACTATTAAAAAATATATTCAATAAATTTAATGATATTGATTTGAGTTTCCAGAAATTTCAAGATGAATTCAAATATATTTTAATAACCTCACAATTATTAGATGAAACTATTTTAATTTCAAAATATAAAAAAAAGATATCAACTTTACAACTAAATCATAATTCAAATACTTTAATAACAAAATTTGGTAACTTCTTCATTAATTCAGGCTCGAACCTGCTAATGAATGATAATTTAAACTCGTTGACTTATATTCATTTGGTTTCATTTATAAGGCATTTATTCAAAAACTATACCAAATTGAATAAATTACAATCAAAATCTTTATTGATTATAATATCAGTCAATCTATTCATATTATCCAATTATAAGTTGATTTGTTATAAAATCATTGAAATTACAATTTTAAATAACTTGAAAAAATTCATCAAAAACTATCAGAGATTTGATATTTCGATTATTAAACTTTTAAATAAATACAAAGAATTAACAATTTTCCCAAATATGCTACCAAATAACATACCCAGTCGATCAAGTGATATTTTAAAATCTGATAAAATTTATGAAATCTTGAATAATTCTGTTAATTTATTGACTTCAAATATTTTAAATAATATCAATCAGCTATTTAGTTCGATAAATAGCTCCGATTTAGAAAACTATTGTGGTATTTATAATATTGATTTGAATGAATTAAATTATTATTTATCAAATGAATTCATCTCAAATAATTTATCAAATTATGAAAAATTATTAATTAATTTAAAGAAATTTCAATATTTAAGAAGATTTTTGATTTGTTGCTTACTATCATCAACAAATGAGATCAACATAAACTATTCGGAATTTTTAAATAAAGTTATTAAAATATTTCAAGCTGATAAAATGATTCCAAATTCAATCAATTTATTCAATAAGCTTAATTTAATTTCGTCAAGTTTACAAAATATCCAAAATTTATCACATTTACTAAATTTAAATATAATGGAGTTTATAAAATTCGAAAAGATTTCAACTTCAAACACTGAAGATTCATTAAAAAATATAAATACAACTTCATCAAATTTATCAAATAAATTAAAAGAAGTTCAATTAAACCTATCAATTTTGGATAAACATAAATCAATTGATAATCAAATTGAAGATTTTAACAAAATTGGAGAATTAATCAACTCGATTAATCAAATTTATAATCAGGATTTATCAAATTTACAAAATTCTGTTGAGAAGACTTCAAATAAACCTTTTAATTTAGTTCAAAATAATAGTGTTTCACCATTAACCAGTTCATCATCAATCACTCTTTCAAAAAGAAAAAGATTTTCTTTACCACCACAACAGCATTTAACTCCACAGTCAAGATCAACCCCAAGAAATAATACTAATTCAATATCTCCGTCAACCCCAAACTCAAACTCTTCAACTCCAAAAAATTATAAAAGATTGAGTACAGGTTTATCAATTTCTTTATTAACAGTTATGGAAAACGAATCTGATATTTTTGACGTTACAAATCATAAAAAAGTTTCATATGATGATAATTATATTAATATTACTCCAAAATTGCAGTCACCTGCATATTTATCAAATGAATCTGAACAAGTCGAATCCAAAAAAAATTACTATATCACTAAGAATAATTTATTATCAAATGAAAATAGTGTTATTATTAATAAAATTGAAGAGGATGATGACTCTTTGAATGAATTAGATTCTAATATTTTAGATAATATTGAATTTAAAAAAAGATTAGAAAAAAATTTTAATAGAGTTCTGAGTAGTTCAACAGTGATTGGAAATACAACTGTTGATACTGAAGAAGATAATTTTGAAATTAATTACAATAATTCAAAAATTGATGAGATCCAAGGTGGATTATTAATAAATGAGCTAAAATCAAAAATTAATTCAAATGTTTATAATTAATAGATTCATGCAGGTTCATGGAAAAGGAAATACATAAAAAGTTCAAATAAATTATATTTATTCATTACAAACCAACATACAGCTTAATAGAACATATTTAATATATATCAAATTTATTATATAAAGTAAAATCAAACAATTTCTAAGTTCTTAAAGCTTTTACCATTAAATTGTTCTAAACCTTCACCGCCATAAGAAGTTAAAGAGCTAACTTCAACTCTATCATCATTATTTAAAATACCACCTACCTTTTTTAACCATTTGGTTGATAAATTCAAATAATTATCAACACTTGATTCAGGTGTATCATTTTTGGAGCCTGGTGCGTTTTTCAATGGTGAGAATTCTTCTAATCTATCTACTTCTAAACATCCAAACTTCGATAATTCAATATCTTTAAAAACATCAAATATGAATTGCTCTAATTTAATACCATTTGGCTCTGTCGGTTTTGGTGAATCAACTGTTGGAATCTTTTTAAATGCAATATGAAATGGTAAAAATTCTTGATTATCAATCCATTTTGTGATTGAATTATTTAATAATTCAACAGAATAATAATGATTAACAATGTTCGCAGCTCTGAATGATAATAAACCGTTTGAATCTAACTGTTCGCTTAATTCTTTTGAAATCTCTGAATATTCAATGACAGCAGGTCTTTCTAAGTCATCATCAAGAACAATTAAACCAACAGATTCGGAAGCTTCTCTTTTTCTAACAACTTTAGTTGATAATTGGAATTTCTTTTGAATTGAAAATCCAATAAATGTTGGATCTGCGACTTTAACTAATACGTTATCAACACAATACATATGAATGTGTTTAATTCCCTTTCTATCGAAGTCTTCTAATAGTCCATTGGTATAGATAGCCTTGTACAAACCACCATTCCCATCAGGAGATTGAGCAATTGATGATTCAGATTCTAATAAAATTTTAGAGCCCTCCTTATCAAAACAAGGTAAAGTACCTTGGTTAAAAAATGTAATTTGATCTTTTTTTAAACCAAAGTAATTGTTTTCAATAAAGAAATTTTCAGTATCATTTCTTGTTGGTTTTGAAGTCATTATATACCAATTAATATCTGAGGTTGTGTTGAATTTTGAATTTGCTAAATTTTGAATTTTAATCAATTTTTCAGCTTGAATTTGAAATAATGATTTTGATGAAGGTAATCCAATATTATAACAACCTTTTGGGCTTGATGAGCCTAATCTAGTACCTTGACCACCTGCCATTAAGATAACACCAACTTCCCCCTTAGAAATTGCTTCCAAACCGGTGTTGTACCAAGATGATTTAGTTGCATCATCAGATGAGATTAGTGAAAATGATGAACTTTCAGGTAATGGTTTGAAATTTTTACCTTGAGTTGCAGTTTTAGAAAGATGGATTGCTTGCTTCACCACAGGAGATAATTTCTCTTCTAATTGTCTCTTTTCCTCGAGAATTGACATTTTAAAAGTTTGCGAAACGTTTTAAGTTTGTGTTATTTTTTTACGTGCACCGAAAACCACATACAGGAAACAAGATAAAAAAGACTCCAAATTTATTCATCCTTTTCGATTTTGTAAATGGTTTTTCTAATCTTACGAGGAGGTTGCTTTTTTGTTTCTTCAACTGCTTTTAAAACCGCATTTGTCATTCTTTCGATTGCTTCATCTGAATTTTGATAATGGAACGAGACTCTTGGTAACCACATTTTGACATTGAATTCTTCGCAGTATTTTTCAGCTAATTCTGGTAAAATTGGTGTTTTAATAAAGATAAAATTAGTATGAACAGGGGAATCAAGCTCAATTCCATTTGATTCAAAAATTTTAGCAACTGTTTTAGCATTTTCATGAGTTTGTTTAATTTTTGAATAATTCTCATCAATTGCAACTGAAGCCATCATAGCCAATGACCCACTTTGTCTGATACCACCACCATTTTGCTTTTTGAAATGGTTTGCTTTTTTAATATATTTAGAGGCACCAACCAAAACAGAACCAACCGGAGCACCAATTGACTTGGATAAACAAATTGAAATTGAATCAAATAAGGTTCCGTATTTTTCTAATGAAATACCAGTTTCAATAGAAGCATTGATTAATCTTGCACCATCACAATGAATTCTGATGTTGTGTTCTCTTGCAAATTCAGAAATTTTAACTAATTCATCCCATGGATAGATAATACCATGTAAAGTATTCTCTAATGAAATTAGCTTTGTTGGAGCAGCATGAATGTCACCATCATCAGGAATTATGTGGTCAATTATATCGTCTAAAGTCAAGTAGTCACCGTTTGATGGTTTAACAGGAATAACTAATGCATTTGATAACATAGCTAAGCCAGCAGCTTCGTGAACATAAATATGAGATCTGTAATCGCATAGAACAGAAAACGGTGGGTTGTTCAAATGAGTTCTGACTGCTACTTGGTTTGATAAAGTACCTGAAACACAATACAAACCTGCTTCTTTGCCTGTTAGTTTTGCAATTCTTTTCTCTAATGAAATTGTGTCATCGTCCTCATTGAGGACCGAATCACCAATTGATGAGCTTAGTCCTGCTAACAAAATTGACTCAGAAGGTGTCGTGACTGTGTCAGATCTGAAATCGTTGTCTGAACTCTTGTAACTGCCTTTCACCATAACTCCTATTAATATAGATGTATTAAAATTGAAAATAAAAAATGCAGTATATAACCATCAGGGCCTAAAAGCCGTAAAACGCATCGTATCCGGGGCTTGTAACTTGTTATCGAAGATTTCACCTCTTGACTTCTTGATAGGTATTAGCTTATCTGTACTTACGTTTGAAATTCTCTATGTAAACTAAAGCTGTATGAATTACTCAGATACTCGGTATCTCAATGTGAGGGCCTTTAATGGCTCATTACTCTACTCAATGTTTCTCCTATTTATGGTCCAGGCACGTGAGTGACACAATATAAACCATATTGATTAAAAGAGTCTTCAGCAGTAAGAGTAATCAAGTATCCAGTACATACTATAACTGCAGGACTGCTTTATTTGATATTCGATTGTATTTCGAAAATCGTCACTGGATCAGAAAACCCAGAATTTGAATCACATTTTTAAAATTCAAATATTTCCCATCATTTGAGTAGTTTCGTTCCCAAAAATCTATGTTTCAAAACCTTTATAATTCAACTATCTAAATCAATTATCCTTTATTTACCTCTGAGAGTCGCAAATCCCCAATAAATTATATTCACTTTCAAGTCATGTGACCAAAACTCGAGATGAGAAAAAAATTGTTAGTCAAATTTTCAAGCTTTCATCTAATTTAGAAGTTAATCTGGTTTTTATTTTCTTGTTTGATGTTGTGGGCGATCATCGTGAGTTTTCTTGCTCTATCGTGGCTCCTGCAAAGGTTTTACACTTTAACAAGGGTTCCTGTGGACGATTTGGTCAAGATCTTGAAGATCGAAATACCGAAAGCATCTAAAATATCAATCGATAATATCACTAATGATAAAGCATATTTGCATTGGGACCTTCCCTCAATTGAGCAGAAGATTGTCAATTTCATCGTTTACTTGAATGGTACTCAAGTCTCTTTATTAAGTGGCACAGAATCCCACGTCTGTTTACAAAATCTTGAATCGAATACAAGTTACAAATTAGATTTGGTTTGTGTGAATAATCTTGGTTACAAAGCTAAAAGTGATTCGGTTTATATTAAAACAAAATCTGATGATTTAGAATTTAAGATTAATAAAGTTTTATTAGAAAATCCAGATACTCTATTTAAATATTTAACTGAAAAAGATTCTTTAAATGTTGAAAAATTAATTACTCCATTTTCTGTCAATCCAAACGTTGAAGGTAGATCCTCAAGATCTAGATCAAATACAGTTAATTCATTAAATGAAAATAATATTACTTCAAACACTTCGACTTATGCAGAATTATTAGACCCAAAATCAATTGATGATATTGAAGAGTTGAGATATCATTTAGAATCTGGCCAAGAAGAATTGCATACAATTTTAGGTCAGCAGTCCCAAATTTATCAAGATTTTAAAGATTATGAAGCTACATTGATCCAAGAAAGAGATTTTTTAAGAGAACGTAAAAAATTAGAAGATGGTAGCAGACAATCAATGAAGAATGAAATAAAAATGCTGGACGAAACAAGAAGATTAACTGAATTAAGGAAATCGAAACAAGAAAAATTATTAAGTGATAAAATGAAATCAATCGAAAAAATGGAAAGTGATTTGAAATTATGGAATGAAAAAATAGATGAATTCCAGGAAAAGAAAGATGAAATTGAAAAAAATGATCCAATTATTCAAAAAGAAATCGAAATTGATATTGAATTGAAGAAATTAAAAATTAAAGAATGCAACTCTGAAATTTCAGAATTAGACGATAAAATTAAATACTTAAATGCTCAAAAAAAGCAGCAAGAAAATCTATCAAGCTTCACAAAATTATTTAAAAAATTATCAACCCATACTGATGATCAAGGCTCTGTTGATAATGAAGGTATTAAAGCCTTAGAAGCTATGAAACTATTAAATATTGATGTTTATAATAAAGTGAAAGATTCTATTAGTACTGATAATAAATTAGAAGCTGAATGGAGGGCACAACAACAGCGTGAAGTCAATAGATGCCAAAAATTAGCTGAAATCTATAAGAATTTAAAAACAGAAAACCAATTAATCAAAGATGGTAATTATCAACCAAATAATATTCCAATTCCACAGTACAATAATAAATCAAACAATAACAGTTTTCATTTATCTTCACCTCCACCCAGCATTAATAATTTTAATTATAATTTTAAATCTGATAGTTCGCCTTCAATCAATTCAACGACAATCAATCAATCGAATAATTCATTTAACTCAATTCAACAATCTTCCTCAATCTGGAATAGAGAAAACAATATTAATAAGTCAAATAACAATATCCCTTTATTAAGAACTAATAATCTTAATAATTTCCAATCTTCAAATGAAATTGAGTCACCTTCTGTTGATCATTATTTACCAACAAATTTAATTACTGAGGATCTGTCAGATTTGCTATTAAATAAAAATAGAGATAGTAATATTCTTACAGAATCCTCAACTCCATCACAAGAAGATCATTTCCAAACTTCAATTAATTACACAATTAATGATTCAAATTTAAGCTCAAAATCAATCTTTCAAGCCGCATCTCATCAACAATCGCAGCCATTATTTAACCCAACCTCACCACAATTGTCATTTCAAACTGATTTCTTTGGTATTCATAGCTCACCAAATACAAGTTTAAATGCTCCAGTTAATGACATTAATTCAATCATTTCAAATATTAATCAAAATGATATTCTAAAGTTAACTTCACCACAAGCTTCACAAAATCAATCACCAGCCGCGTTAAAAACTGTTAATCTCGATGAATCGGTTGATAGTGAAAGAAAGGAAACTTCATTAAACGCATTTTCACCAAGAAGGCTTTCAAATGTTTTCAATTTTGGTCGAAAAAACACAGATACGAATAATACTAATAACAACAATAACAATAATAATAATACAAATCATACTATTAATAACCAATCGTCATCAGCCTCAAAATTGTTACAACAAAGTAAATTTTTCAACAATCATAATAAAAATTCACATTCCATTGATTCAACTACTGAAAGTCATAATAACCATCCGTTTTTTAGCTTCAATAATAATAATGGTTCAAAGAAATCAGTTATTGAAGATTCTGACAAGAATAATGATGAATTTTTAAACTCGGTGTGGGAAACTCAAGGATTGAAACTTCATACAAGAAATGTTTCATTACATTCAGGTAAATCATTAGAAAAGGATAATGCAAGCTGGTTTAAGTTCCACAATAATTCTATTGATGAATCAACAAATCATCATCATCAAAATTCTACATCATCCACATCAAATGATCAAAATGATTTACTGTTACCAGTTGAATTAACAAATACAAACAAATCCGCAAATACAATGTCAACTAAATCAGTTAAATCAATCACAGACTCTTCAGTTTCATCACCATCATTCTTTAGAAGAAAAAGCTTTTTCTCATTTGGCAAAGATAGTACAGAGAAATCACCGATCAAAGCAGCTCCGTCTCCAATTCCACAAATTGAAATTGAATCTGAACATGCAGTTGAGGATAATTCAACCGCAACCAGCACCCCAATTAAAATGTTCTCAAGATCAAATAAAAGAACTTTATCTCAAAATAGAAAGCAATCTAATTCATCATCATTTCAAGATTCACAAAATGAGTCATTTCATGAAAACTCCTCAAATAATAGTGCTCGTAGTGGTTCAATTGTTAAAAAATTGAACTTCTTCAAAAATGGTAAAGAAATTAATGATATTGACGAGGCTGTTGAAGATGATTAAGAAACATTGATAATATAAAATGAACTGTAAAAAATACACTGTAAACTTTCAAACATTACGAGGGCATGATGGAGATTTCCGGAAATTTACTTAGCTCAAGAGTAGCGATTCTGACTCTTCCAATTTTTACAGTTACCATAATTTCAAACCTGCATAATTCTCTAAACTTGAAGACTTATATTAATAATTAAAAAAAAAATTATAACACTTAAAGTTTTGTTTAATATTCTCTCGCTTCTAATAACTTCCAAAATTTTGGAAAATAATCTAAAAGCTGAATATCAAAAGATACAATAATACTTAGTTAGTTCCCTTGATTCCAAAATGCTGTGAAACTTTTAAATACTTCTAGTACCTCGTTTTCATAGGTGATTCATTATGTAGTTTAATGATTTATCATAGGTTATTTGCATTTAAGAATATTATCACCTTTGAATTCTTAGTTAAGTTCGTTACAGAATCTATTCAGCGAAGAGTTCGTGTGAGTAACAGCATTTTGGGACTGCTGGTAATTTATATACTCATACAATATATTAAATATAAGGTTTTAAAGCAGGATAATTTAAAGGGTAGTGTGTATAATTCCATGTGACTCCTTGAACGTATTTCTATACATTTCTCTCCCTCAAAACCAACTTAGGCACAATAAATTATTAGCGATGTTGCATTTAGAAGTGGCTGCAAGTATGATTAATAATTAACATCATCAATAATTAAACAATTCTGAATCCAGTAGAACGAATCATGCTACGATTACTTCTGAATATTCAAGAACGTAATAAAAAACTAGTACAAAGCATTTCGAACTAAAGAAATCTTAGTTCATACTGAATGGCACGTTTAAATTCCTATTTATATACTTGCAGTGTTTTTTTCTCGAATTAATTCATCAATACTTTTCTTAGATGAAATCCTTGGAAATTATTTTTCTGAATAATTTGAAAACACATTTAGTACCTTAAAAAAGGTTAGACACACTTTCTTAAATATACTTATTAAAACCGCAAATTCCGTTCCACATAGTCTTGGTATTTGCATTAAAACCGTGAAAGTATATATTTTTATCTATCAAAATTATACCATTTATAAGCTTTTTACAGTTTTTTTGAAAAAAACGATTTTTACAGTTTTTATATTGCATAAATCTCTGATTGATTAGAATGTTCATGAAAATTTGCCTCTCAGCTCAAATCATTTATAAACAGAAGCAACTCCTCATGGAATTCTTTTTAGAATCTTTAAATCCAAATGAGTTTTAGTTCAAAGGTCTTGGAAATAAATCAAAAATTAAGAAATATAATTCCAGTAAGTAAAAGGAATAAACATGTAAGTTTCTTTTTAGTCTTGTTAGCAACATGCTGTGATAATTTCAGTGTTGCAGTTGGTATCACTACATTATATTCCATTATGGAGAAGTTTAATGCTTCATCAGTTCTTGCTTCATGGACTATATCGGCTTATACTTTAACTTTAGCTTCGTTTATTATGCTTGCTGGAAAACTAACAGATATACTAGGCCCTGAATTAGTTTTCATTAGTGGCGTCTTCTTAACTGGTATATTTTCTTTAATCAATGCTGTTATTACAGATCAAATCATCGTGTTGATTGTATTTAGGGCTTTCCAAGGTATATTTGCTGCTGCTTTAATTCCATCATCATTTGCAATTGCAGGTTCTTATTACCAAGGCAAATATTTAGGTTATGCTTTCAATGCTCTAATTATCTGTTTAACTGCAATTTTTGGTGTTGCAATTATCTTAGGTGGTGCTTTCTCTTTGACCAATATTGGTTATAAAGGTGCCTACTATTTTGTTTTTGCTTTTGCCTTTTTCATTTCAATTGCCTTATATTTGACAATTTATCCAATTGGAAGAACTGAAGGTCATAAAGATTTGAGTCTTAAATATTTAGACTATCCAGGTGCTGCTCTATTAGTTGTTGGTGTCTTATTAGTGATTCTTGGTTTAACTGAAGGTGGTGTCTCTTGGAAAAAGCCTTCAGCATATGTGCCATTGGTTATTGGTATTTTAATCATTATTTTTGCTGTTTTATTTGAAGTTGTTTATATCACCAATTATAAAGAAAAAGTCAATAAACAGATTCAAGAGCTTAATGATCTAAAATCATCTAATAAGACTTCACTCCAAGGTTTTTTGAAGAAAGAAGAAGATGAGTTAAATTCAATTAATTCAAACCTTTCAGCAGAATCAAAATTAACAAAAGATTGGAGATATCAAGTTCAAATATTATTACCAAAAGAAGTGTTTACAATCCCAAGTATTTTACAATACATTGGTGCAACATTCACATTGTTCATTGCATTTATGGCTTTTATTGTGGTGATGTATGACTACTACCAATTCGCTGTTGCAGATTCTCCATTAATGGCTTCACTAAAAATTGTCCCAATCTCTCTAGGTTTAGTATTTGGTGCATGTATTAATCAAGAAGCAATAATTTATAAAATTGGTATGAAGCACTGTTTATTATTTTCTCAAATATTAGGTATTGGTGTAACAGTCTGGGCTTGGAGACAAGATCTTACAGAAAAGCATTATTATTGGAAATATGGGGCATTTAGTCAATTTTTATATGGTTATGCTGCCAATTTGTATTTTCAAATCTACATTAATGCTATTTTAAGAAGAACTCCTGTTCATTTACAAGGTGTTGCTTCAGGTTTATTACAAACAGTTGCCCAAGTTGGTATCAGTTTAGGTAATAGTATATTATCGTCAATCTTAGGTGATCTTACCACTCCAACTAATTTAGCAGAACAAATAGCGTTGCAAAATAAACTGAAGAATCCATTTTATTTAATAATGGCATGTCATGCAATTTCTTTTATATTTATTATTTTCATTAAAAATCAAAAATCAATTGAATCACCAGAAGCAAATGATGGTGGAACAGTTGAAGAAATAGTTCAAGAAGCTTAATATACTACTGATAATATAATTTAATGAATGAAAAGGATTTCTTGTTTATGTTTGTGTAGAATTTTCTATAAAAGGTATTATTGTTAACATAAATAAAATGAATTGAAGAGAATGATGTTAGTTTTTTGTTTTTTGTTTTGATGATTCAAGTAGATGGATCAAATGCAGCTAAGACTTTATCTTTATCAGCCTTTAAGGGATTTTTATTGAAAGAGTCAACACCAGACCAGTCAACTTTACCAGGTTTAAATTTATTTGTATCAGTGTTTTTGAATATATTAATTTTGTCGTTATCCCAACTTTGAGAAACGTCTTCAAAACCTTGAAGCCAAATTTTATCATAGATAACCTTTGATTTACTTTCTTCTACTTGTCTTTGTTCTTCTTTTGCCATCCATTCCATATGTTTGATATCATCAGAGGATGGTTCATAAATATGCCAAATAACATAATGGGGTAGACCAACAACTGAGTAGCCCATTCTTTTACATAATTTGCCAAATGCTTCAGTTTCTGCATGCTTCTCAAATGAAAAAGCAGGGAAATGACCACCAGATCTGAAAACTTTGGCTCTTGCTAAAATTGAAACACCTCCAATACCATCTAACTCCATTTCAACTTCTGGGTCGCCATAAGGATCTCTTAAGTAAGCTAAATGAGGTCTCCAAGTAGCATATTCTGCATAACCTTCAACAATAACAGCATCTTCACCTAAAGTTTTAGCTAATTGTAACCCACCTTCACTTTCTTGCCATGAATTCAAATCATAAGGTTGTTGATTTCCTAACCAATCTGGTAATGGTCTCCAGACGTTTGGAACTATAACATCTTTACCATGATGCATTAAATCTTCTAAAACGGTAGTTGGTACAGTTTCAACATCAGCGTCTCTCCAATAAACCCAAGAATGATAAGGTTTTATAGAAACTGTCCACAACCAATTTCTCGCTCTTGCCATTAATTTTCTTCTTGGACCTTGAGCTTCAAATCCATGTCTATCAGAAAAACCTTGACCAATTGATTGACCAAAATCTTTTTCAAAAATTTCTATATTACCGAATTTCAAGGACTGATCTTTACCATTTTGAATTTCCTTTAAATTTTGTATTAAAACTTCCATTGTATCATCTGAGGAATCAGATACTAAAAAAGACAAGTCAATTAAATGATGAGGATAAGTTAAATTTTTCATATGACCAAAGAACATTTTTAAGTGAGGAGCAGCATCTCTCAAGGGAACACAAAATAATATTCTTTCTTCATGCTGCCAACCATCAGCTAACCCTTCATAATTTTTTAAATCGTAGAAGTCAGTATTTGGAATGTTTGATAAATTTGGATGATAAGGCTGTTTAAATATAATTGATAAAAAGAAGTTCAACAACACGAGTACTGTTATAACACCAGCAGCTACTGCTGATATTAGTACCGGTTTCTTCTGATTCAATATATTATTTAACGAAGACAATGTGGAAAAAGGAAATGTGTTAGATTTTGATTTGATCTCTTCTCTTTTTCAAATGATCTTAGAAATGAACCAAAAACGATTTTAAATAAGGTTTAAAGAATCAGGATTGATTGGTATGCAAAAGATTATTCAAAATTAAAAAGAAATCGATTTAAAATCAAAAGTGTTTTTTTTTAGTTGTAAAACTAATTTTTGTTTTAAATTTTTTGTTGATTTCTAAAATTTTCGCGAAAAAAAACATTGGCGGACAAATTTTGGCGCAAAAATTTGTCTGAATTTCCTTTTTGGGATTCGAGTAAATACAGAAATGTTAAAATAAATCAACTTTATTAAGTAAATTATTGCTAAAAAAATAAAAAAAAAGGAAGGGAAAATGCTGGTTAGTTGTGAGATTATATCACAGGGATTAGTTTATTCGAAAAGAATCAGTTCTTTTCTAGTACTCTGGAAATTTATACCAGTTCTCAGTGCTTGATCTCAGTCAATTGACCTTAAAACCCTTTCATAAAATAAAAAACATGCAATTTTTCATTAAAAACATCATTATTGTACCTAAATGCCATTTTAATCATCCTCACCATCCACACAACTCAGTATTTAACTGGAGTTGGTGAACGATACATTTTATAAGGACCATCGTGAAGATGAGGATGTAATTTTGAATATTCAAAAGCCTCTAAAACTGCTTTTTTAACATTTTCTAAAGCTTCCTCGCTGATTTGGTAATGGAAAGCAACTCTACCACCCATTAATTTAACGTTATTTTTGTTACCAAATTTAATCATTGTATCATCTTTAATATGATTTGCTTTTAAATCAACAAAGACGAAGTTTGTATCAACTGGAGATTCTAAAACAATACCGTTTTCAATACAGAAATCACCCAACTGTCTGGCCTTTTTATGAGATTCTTTCAATTGTGGTAAAGTTTCATCAATGGCAATTGAAGCCATCTTACACATCATACCACTTTGTCTGATACCACCACCACATTGTTTTTTGAAATGGTTACATTTCTTAATAAATGGGATTTCACCAACTAAGACAGAACCCATTGGAGCACCAATAGATTTTGATAAACAGATTGAAATTGAATCAAAAATTTCACCATATTTTTCCATTGAAACACCAGCCTCTTCAGAAGCATTCCAAATTCTTGCACCATCACAGTGTAATTTGTAACCGTTTTCAATACAGAATTGCTTGATTCTTAATAATTCTTCATAAGGATAAATGATACCATGTAAAGTGTTTTCTAAAGAGATCAATTTTGTTGGAGCACCATGGATATCACCATCTTCAGGAATAATATTTTGTTTAATATCTTCCAAAGTCATGTAATCACCGTTTGATGGTCTAACAGGGGTAACCATTGCATTTGATAGCATGGCTAAACCTGCAGCTTCATGAGTATAGACATGAGCTCTGTAATCACATAAAATTGAGTAAGGTGGTTGAAATAAATGAGATCTAATGGCGATTTGGTTAGATAAAGTACCAGAAACACAATATAAACCAGCTGGTTTACCTGCAAGTTTTGCAACTTTTTTTTCTAATAAAATGGTATCGACATCTTCGTTATAAACTGAATCACCAATAGTTGCAGTCAAAGCAGCTTTAATCATGGATTCAGTTGGAGTAGTAAAAGTGTCCGATCTAAAGTCATTAGATGCACTTGTGTAAGGAGTAAGATCAACAGTCATATCGAAATATAATTTAGTAGTAGATTAAGTTTTCTGTCGAGAAATTTTTCACTATGACACATTAAAGGCCGTTTACCTGTGCGTGCGTGTACCGGGCTTTGAAAGGGGACTCTGTTCAGCTCTAGGCGGAACTAGAAGGAGCCGTTTGTAAAGGGATAACATTGAAGCGATCCGATTGGTCAAAACCCGATGAGAAATGGTAGTCACAATTGTATTCGATGTGCAATTGAAGCATTTATTGGATTTCACTTGAATTATTTAAAATAACCGAGTTTTACAGTATTTTCTTATCGTTTTAAACTATTTTGACACAAAATTTATTTAATTTAATCGTTTTAAGTAATTTTTCTTCTTTATTGCCCTAATTTATGACTCCAGTATGACTCGGCTCGGTCGTTCGGTGGTGTCCGGATTATTTATTCACCGCCTACTCTTACTATCACATATTAATATATTATACTATACTCATTTGTATTATTCACATGGCCGACATACATACCATTGCCAACCAGAACAACGTCACCCTCAAGTTTAAGAACCCTAACCCTGCTCCTTCTAACAGAAGAGTCAAGGCTGCTAAGCAACTACTGATTGAGGAAACCAAACACATCAAATCCAACGAGGACAGATACAAACAGGATGCATTATTCTTCAATAGCATAAACAGCCCACCTAATTTCAAACCAGCGAAAAAGTATTGCGACGTTACAGGATTGAAAGCCAATTACAAGAACCCTTCCAATAATTTACAATATCACAACCTAGAAATCTATTCTGTTGTTAAAAATATACCGCAAGGTGTCGATCAACAGTATTTGGAGCTAAGAAATGCAAACGTCATATTAAAATAAGCCTATATACACCTCTATTTAGGTACTGGTGTTGGAATCAAGCTTTGTTCAACGATTTTTAATATCTTCTCATCTAATGAATCTTTATTGATTTTAATTTCTTCTGTTTGAAATGGATTTATAATTAAATTCAAATAAACTAAATGGATCTTATTGAAAATCGTAGAATTCTTGTCGACCTCAAAATTCGTACCCACTATAATCTTTAATCCTGTATTTGTTTGATATCCATAGACATTGATCAGATCTTTAACGAATAGCAATTGTACTGTATTCTGTACATTATCAAAGGATGGAGATGTGAATACATCTAATGACATATTTGATAAAAAGTTGTATTTAAGTAGCTTTTCATTATCTTTAGAATTGGATATATCCTGAACATGTAGAGGTCTGTTCTGTGTAATGTTAGTATCTACGTACTAGCACGATCTCATACATACATCTCTAGTTATCAATGATACGAAATAAATCTCTTTGGACATTTTTATGGGTTGTTAATTGAAGTTCAAATTGTTTTTATTACAGCAGTTTCGCTATTGAGTCACGTGAAAATTCTTTAACTCAGTTAGAATTCAGACAAATTATATCAAAATTAGTATATATATACTATTCTCATTTCACTTATTACCTTCATCTACTTTGTATCGTAACTATAAGACTTATCACAACAAATTTCATTGATGTTCCATCTCATCGCCGATGACTAAGCTTCCTCCAATATAAAATTGCTCCACAAATTTGAGCTTTGCATCCTTAATTAATTTAATGCACAGAGCTATAATTCGTGGTGAAACCAAGTCAAAGAGCAATTCAAGAAGTGGTTCAAGAAGTAACTCAAGACCTCCATCAAGAGGGCCTGGTGAAAATGATCTATTATCAGAAATTAATTTTGATAATATTGATCAGTTGATATCAGAAAGATTAAATGCCTTATTAGCTGATGAAAATGAAAACACAAAAGTCAAATACAAATTGAATTCAATTCCTGATATCATCCAAACTTTACAGAAGCCTTTGAAAGAAGTAAATTCCACTGATAGAGAATTATTATTGACTCAGTTATACAATTTAATTATTAAGAATACAGACTTATCAAATATTTATTTAAACGAAGATGATTATGAAAATGATCTCGTTTTGCTATTTAAAAATTTAAATAATTTTAAGAATTATGAATCAAATGAATATTATTTATTATTAAAATCAGTAACCAGTTTTATAATTATTAATTTAGAAAATTCATCAATCTTATATTCCGAAGATAAATCATTAAATATTCTAAATTATTTGGAAAAAAAGATTAAAGATGATACCATCAATTCAAATATTAAAAAGAATTTAATTTATTCCTATTCGATTTTAGTTTTATCAATTTTTGATGAATCTGGTGGGTTTGGTATTGAAAATCATTTTGAATTTTTGCAAGAATTTTTAATTTCAAATTTGAATGATATTGAAGATGATTTTAATTTGATCATTTCAATATTATATGGTTTAGGTTCTATTCTAACTCTATTGATTAATAATCCCTTATTTAATGAATATTTAGAAAATTTATTAGACCCTGATTTATTTGATATTTTAAATAACAGTGAGAATTTAGAGTTATTAAAACCTGTTTCTATGTTATTTGGTTTCAGTTTTGAAAACTATAATTACAACGATGATATCAATGAAGATTTGTTAGATTATATTGAGGAAGATGATTTTGATTACCCTTTCCAAAGTAAATATCAATTAATTGAAAGACTGAATGAATTATTCAAGAATTCCAGTAAAAAAATCTCCAAAAGAGATAAAAAGGAAGGAAGATCTGTTTTTAAAGATGTTTTGAATACAATTGAATTTTACTCTGATAAAAGGCAGAGAATTAAGAAATTATCATCCAAAAAGAAAGCTGATGAGATTGAAGTTGAAGAAACTGATGATTTAGTTTTAAGTCATATTAAGTTAAGTAAATCCAGATCTTTGGCAGTCAAGTCCTGGTTTGCATTCTTTAGATTAATCCAATTTAAGTGGTTATTCACCTCAGGCCTTCACAACCAATTAGCTAATAACAAGCAGATCAGTTCAATCATTAGAGACAAGCCGGTTAAATCATACTCGAACAACTTCAATTTCGACGATGAAGAACCTGAAGAAGCTTATGAAACTAAAAAACAATCGTATAAAAAGAAACAAAAAGAAATTGAAATGAAAAGAATGGAAAAATTAACAATCCAATTGAATCAATCAGGCCTTCAATAAACAACCTTTCCCGATTAGGAAGTCTACGTAATCCGAACACCATTTGAACAGCTCGACAAAATCCATAAACAAAAAAGCGGTTTAAGGAAATCAAAATACATTCAAAATGGATTTTGAAAGCAACGAAGACGTCAATGGAGTCCGTTTCTCCTGGAATGCGTTGCCTAAGTCCAGAGCAGATGCTAATAGAATGGTTGTTCCAGTTGGTTCCTTATATACACCATTGAAAACCAACCCAGATCTAAACCTCGCAAATTACGAACCAATAACATGTGCCAATACTTCATGTAAATCGGTCCTTAACCCTTATTGTGCATTGGATCTCAGAACTATATCATGGTCTTGTCCTTTGTGTAATGCTAAAAACAAACTACCTGCCCATTATTCACAAATTACTCCTGATAATTTACCATTGGAATTACAAAATACATCAACAACAATTGAATACATTATGAGCAGAGCTGTTCAAAACCCTCCAATCTTTCTATTCGTTGTTGATCTTTGTCAAGATATGGATAATTTAGAAGCCTTGAAAGAAACTTTAGTTATTTCTTTAAGTTTATTACCACCAAATGCTTTAGTTGGTTTAATCACATACGGTTCAATCGTTCAAGTCCATGATTTAAGAAGTGTAATTCCTAAAAATTTCGTATTTAGAGGTAATAGAGAATATTCATTTGATCAAGTTAAAGATTTATTGAGTTCTTCATTTGAACAATTTTTCAATCCTTTATCAGACGTTGAATTTCAATTAACAAGTACTTTAGAAAATTTAAAACCTGATGCTTGGCCTGTTAAGTCTGGTAACAGAGCTTTAAGATCTATTGGTTCTTCTTTAGCTATTGCCATAGCTTTATTACAATTGAAATATACTGGATTTGGTGCAAGAGTTTTATTCTTTTCTGCTGGTCCATGTACATTAAACCCTGGCTTAATCGTTGGTAATGAATTAAAAGAACCAATTAGATCTCATAATGATATTGATAAAGATTCTGCAAAACATTATAAGAAAGCTGTGAAATATTATGAAAGTTTAGCTGAAATTGCAAGTAAAAATGGCCATACAATTGATGTTTTTGCAGGTTGTTATGATCAAGTCGGTGTTAATGAAATGCAATCATTATCAAATAAAACTGGTGGTTGCTTATTATTAACAGATGCCTTTACAACTTCAATCTTTAAACAATCATTTTTAAGATTATTTGGCAAGGATGAAGAAGGCTATTTATCAATGGCTTTTAATGGTAAATTAGAAGTTAAAACTTCAAGAGATTTAAAAGTTTCTGGTTTGATTGGTCACGCCTCTGCTGTTAAACCAAGTAATGCGGTTAATGTTGCTGATGCTGAGATTGGTGTTGGTGGTACAAGTTCTTGGAAAATGGGTGCATTATCTCCAAACCATTCATACGCAGTATTTTTTGAAGTTGCAAATCAAGTTGTTTCCCCAAATGCATATATTCAATATGTAACAACTTACCAACATAGTTCAGGTACATATAGAACAAAAGTTACAACACAAGCATTACCATTCTATGATGAAGGTGATCAAAACATTTCAAATTCATTTGATCAAGAAGTTGCAGCTGTATTAATGGCAAGAATTGCAATTTTTAAAAGTGATGATGATGATTCAGCAGATATTTTAAGATGGATAGATAGAATGTTAATTAAATTATGTGCAAAATATGCAGATTATAGAAAAGAAGAGCCAATGAGTTTTAGATTATCACCAACATTTTCATTATATCCACAATTCATGTATTATTTAAGAAGATCTCAGTTTTTACAAGTTTTTAATAATTCACCTGATGAGACTGCATTTTATAGACATGTTTTAACCAGAGAAGATACAAGTAATTCATTGATTATGATTCAACCAACACTAACCTCATTTTCAATGGAAGATGAACCACAACCAGTTTTATTAGATTCTGTTTCAATTCAACCAGATAAGATTTTATTACTAGATACATTTTTCCATATTTTGATTTATCATGGTGAAACAGTTGCCGCATGGAGGGCCAAAGGTTATCAAGATGATGAAAACTATGCCTCTTTCAAAGAATTTTTAGAAGAACCAAAACATGAAGCTGCTGAATTATTGTATGATAGATTCCCATTGCCTAGATTCATTGATACAGAAGAAGGTGGGTCACAAGCAAGATTTTTGTATTCAAAACTAAATCCATCCAACACTTACTCACAAGATAATCAATCAATTCCAACAGGGGCCGCTGTTGTTTTTACTGATGATGTTTCATTACAAAAATTCATGGAACATTTACAAAAATTAGCTGTTAGTGGTAATAATTAATCTTGTATACAAAAAATATATAAAAGTTTCAACTTATAATTCATAGATTGGCATTGTAAAATTATCACCATCAAGAATCAAGACGTTATTAATTGGTAAATCCTTCTTACTTAAAAAATTAATAACATCTTGTGCTAGTGTGCCACCTAAAATTGCAACAACAGGACTTATTTCTGTATTTAGCTGATTTAAAAATTTCACATAAACTGAATCATCGATTTCATTAAGATTAAATTTTTTAATTAATAGATCTGATTGATTCTTCAAATTTGAGAAATTTAATTCAGAATTATTTTTTTCTAGATCAATTAGTGATAAAAAGATTAATAAATTACTTGATAAATTTTTCTTTTGTCTCTTTGTTAAATTGAACAAATTTTTAGTTTCTTTCAACTCAATTATCTTTTTATAACTTGATTTAACTGTGAAATTCTCAAAAATTTCATTTGTTTCTTTATTTTTTTCAATTTTAACAGATGTGATTTCTCTATTTTTAGAGATTGGGCCTATTTTCCGACTCACTGGCATTCTCTTTTTGGAATAACTGGAAACGTCAATAATCAAGTCATTAAAAATCAATCCATTTAGACCATGATTTAATGTGGCATGTAGAGTAATGTTTAAATT
Source organism: Millerago galiae (assembly GCA_030568845.1). Taxonomy (NCBI): domain Eukaryota; kingdom Fungi; phylum Ascomycota; class Saccharomycetes; order Phaffomycetales; family Phaffomycetaceae; genus Millerago; species Millerago galiae. The sequence continues at coordinate 28,967 of JAJMIZ010000009.1, read as the reverse complement.
CCTCGTGATCTCATTTAATTCAATTAAATCGATTGAATTCAAATTATTTGCAATGATTAAATTGAACCGTTTAAAATATTCTAATTTTTTTAAATTCAATGGATTTGTATTAATTGTTAAATTGACTCTTGGATTCAATTCTTTGATTCTTGATTCTGCTGGATGCAATTTCAATAAGCCGATATCCTCTTCATTTGAAAAGAATTGGCACGAGAGTTGAACGTCTGTTAATATTGAATCGTCTTGAATTTCTAACGAACCAACACCTGCTAAAACTAAATTCTTAACAATTTCTGTCCCAACTCCATTAAGACCAATCACCAGAATTGAACTATTTTTCAACCTGTTTTGACCCTCAGCACCCCAAACACGTAACTGTCTATCATACAACGCCAATTCATCGGCTGAAAGTTCTGCCATCTCGAAATTCCTTTTTTGTTCGAGTTGAATTAAACTGAAAAAAATCAATTTTCACATTTTCAACTTGATAAATAAACAACAATGGATTTATTTAAAATTCTTGATGGGACCCCTGAACCTCCAATCGTTCAGCTGCACACAAAACAGAATACTTCTGGTGACTATTGGCTGCCTGTGCCCATGAGTGACTACCAAAAGGAATTAACTGACCAAGTCATTTCGTTGCATTATTCAGATATCTTAAAATATTTTGAAACTGATGATAAAGATCAATTGCTTTTAGATTCGTTGGAAACGCTCTATTTGAACTCTCAATTAGTTGCAACTCATCCTTTTTTGCTAATTAAACAGTACTTCCCAAAGAATTTAACTGCTAAAGACGTTCCAATTCATTTAGCTCATACAAGTGGTAAATTCCAAGTTTTAAAAGATGTCGTTACATTATTAGAAGACACAAGTCGTGATGTCGCTATTGTTGCTAGATCCGGTCAAACTTTGGATTTGATTGAAAGTCTTCTTTTAGGTTGTAAGACAAATATTAAAAGATTTGCAGGTAACCATATCAAAGATCCACTAAAGAATACAAAACAAATTAATAAAACTTTAAACACTTATATCATTTCTTCGGATCCAAAAGAGAATAAATTCAAAAAGGTCAAAAGATTTGATTTGGTTTTCTCTTTTGATATAACAACAGAAACTGAATTTTTAGAAAATTTGAAATCATTACCAACATCACCCATTTTAAGATTTGTTACTTCCAATTCAATTGACCATGTTGCTTTATACTTCAGAAAATCACATAAAGAAAGATCTAGGGATTATTTGGTTGATGTTACTGCCGCAACTGTTGTTTTAAGAGATAGAGTTGGTGTTCTACCACCTGATTTAAGACCAATTTATGCTAAGAATCTATCTTATTTAAAAGATTGGTTCCATAATTATTTAAAACCATGGCCATTACCAGAATTATCCAAGATTAAAAAATATGATTCATTGGACGTTGAAAGATCATTATTAACTGAAGTTGTCTTTGAAAAAAAAGATTTAGATGAAACTAAAAAATCGTTATATGAAATCAAAAGATTGAATAAAGAATACACTTCCAATCCACTAAAAACATTTAACACAGGTATCCTACAAACAAATTCAAATTATAATGATACTTTAACTCATAAATTAATTCAAGAATTAAATTTATCAGTGAATGATTTAAATTTACAAAAGCAATTCTTTAACAATTTAAAACAATTTGACGAAAATAAAAACAACTTTACAACTGATGATAATACGAAGTTAAACATAGAAATTAATGAAATTAATGAAAAATTATCTAATTTTGACAATAGGAATAAAGATTTGTTAAATGACATTGAAATTAATAAAAATAAAATCATTGAATTAAAAAAATCTAATGAAAATGATGAGATTAAATTAATTAAACAAGAAATTAAAAATGAGTTAAATAAATTTGAAAACCAATCAACTGAAAAACAATATATGATTAAAGAAATTGAAAATGCTAACAACTCAATAAATGATTCAAATAACGAGATTCTAAAAATTAAAAATTCAATTGGTGAAAATGAATTAAATTTAAACAATTATTTCCAGAATTTTAATGATAATTCAATCTCAACTGATAACATTAATAATTTACAAGATGAACTAAAGGACTTAAAATTGAAAATTGAAGCTAATTTAAATCAACTAAACTCCTCGAGATCAAGACATTAAAATCTCCCATTTTTTAATCGATCTATCCCAACCACTACTTATTATAAACTCATCCGTTATATCAACGTTCATAACTTTATCGGAATGCCCTTTTAATTCATTGATTGAGATCCAATTATCACAGTTGAATATTTTGATTGTATTATCATAAGAACTTGAAATTAATAAATTATTAAAAAATTTAACCTCTGATATTAGATTATTATGTGCTGGAATATTCGTAATTTCTTTTTGTAATCTTAAATCCCAAATCTTAATTGATCCATCTCCGCTGCCTGTTGCTAAATGATATCCATTGTCTCTCCAATCAATCCCGTAAATCGGTTTAATATGCCCATCTAAGGTCATAATCGATTTACCAATTCTTAAATCCCATATATAACCAATCCCGTCTAAACCACCACTTGCTAATAATGAACCATCATTGTTGAATGTTAAACAATAAACTTCTTTAGAATGGCCTTCTTGTAATAATAACTGTTGTTGGGTATTAACATCCCATAATCTCCAAGTCAAATCAAAAGATGATGATGCTAAATATTTACCACTTGGATGAAACTTTGATTTAACAATTCTATTTGTATGGCCTTTAAGCTCAATTGATTCATCACTTTCTGCATTGAATAATTTCAATTCATTAGATGCAGATAGGAATATATTGCAATCAGTTGGTGACCAATCCAATCCACTTACTTTACCTTCAGAATTGAACTCTTTAATTATTTCTAAATTTTTATTTAGAATTTTGATATCTCCAGACCATGAACCAGTTAATATATTCTGGCTGGTCTTATTGATTGTTACATTTGATATCGGTCTTGTAGATATTAATTGGGATCCGACCAATTCAATTGATTTATATTTGGAAATCACTTTTCTTCTATTAATTAATTGTTCAGTTTTATCAATTCTCGATAACTCTGACAATTTATTGATCCTTTCTTTTGCTCTATCCAATGAATAGTAAGTTATGAGCTTGCGTGCTTCAATCAGTTCGTTTGATCCTGGTGTATAAAATTCTTCGTCTTCTTCAACCTCATCAACAATCTCCTCATCTTTATTTGTAAGATCAATGCTGTTTTCAATAATGTAACTGGTCAACCTTTCTCTTCTATCTGCTTTATCTTCTCCAAAATACGTTATTGGCTGACCGAATTCACGTAATTTCAATTTAACTTCATCATCATCAGTGGGTATTAATTGAATGTTTTCTTTTCTTTTGGCCTCCAAACCCGCTAGAAAATCACCAACTTGGACACCATTGTTCTCAAAACAAGTATCCTTTCGAAGATCATCGAGTTCAACCATTAAAGCAACCTTATGTTCTATAATTCACCAAAACTTATGTTTTTGCAAATGAATCTAATAAGAAAAAAAATAATTTTATCTCTTCCATAATTAATGAAGTTTTATCGTGAAAAACACATCAATTACATCAAATCGTTGGACACAAAGCAGGATGATCTTCAGTACTGGTTCACTGAGCACCTTAGAATGAATGGGACTTACTGGGGGCTAACAGCTTTATGTTTTTTAGATGCAAAGGACACTTTCAATAAAGAAGACGTCATAAAATTCGTTCTAAGTTGCTTTAATGATGATGGTGGGTTTGGTTCATTTAAAGATCATGATAGCCATTTATTAAGTACTTTATCTGCACTGCAAATACTGTCAATTTACGATTCTTTATCAATTCTATCAGAAGCTGATGTTGAAAGAATATCAACTTTTATTAAAAGTAACCAATTGGATAATGGAGCATTTCAAGGTGATAGATTTGGTGAAATTGATACTAGATTTGTGTACACTGCAATTCAATCTTTAGCAATTTTAGGTAAACTGGATTCAAAAGTTGTCGATGGTGCAGTCGAATTTATTTCAAATTGTGCTAATTTTGACGGTGGATACGGGTTGGTGCCAGGAGCTGAGAGCCATGCTGCCCAAGTGTTCACATGCTTAGGAACATTGGCAATTCTCAACAGACTAGATCTAGTCGATGTTGAATTAACAGGTTTCTGGTTAAGTGAGAGACAAGTAGAAAATGGAGGATTGAATGGTAGACCAGGTAAGTTACCTGATGTTTGCTATAGTTGGTGGGTTCTATCTTCATTATCCATTATAGGCAAATTAAATTGGATAGATTTTGATAAATTAAGAGAATTCATATTAGGTAGTCAAGATGAAATAACTGGTGGTATTAGTGATAGACCTGATAATCAAGTAGATGTGTTTCATACAATCTTTGGTATTGCAGGTCTAAGTTTAATGAATTTCGAAAATTTAGTCCCAGTCGATCCAATATATTGTTTACCTACTGAGATAAGTTCAAAAATTAAAAAATGGCCATATAATAATTAAAAATATAATTCTTTTAACTCTGACTTTTTATTTGACAAATTATACTCAATATAACTTAATTTTCTCTTTTGTATTAATGGACCAGGATTTAAACATCTGCAACCATTATAAGTTAAATCAAAGGGTGGAGAAGTTGGATCATTTAAAATTAAGACATTTGGAATCGGTGATAATGTTAAAACATGGTCTAAATGCCAAACAATTGGATGTACAGTTTTCGTGAATGGTGATAAATGACCTTGATCCAATATACTTTTAATAACTTTTCTAGCTTCTGAAATCTTTGGGGGTAATGATTCTAACTTATCGATCTCTTTTTCATTCTCAATATCTTTTTTGTCTTGCTCAAGTTTTGGGAATAGAATTGAATTTCTTCTAAATCTTGAACCAATGTCATCACGCATCAGAACTATTTCTTGTGATAAATAAACCAATCTTGTTGGGTTTGAAGCCCATTGAACATTTCTTGCAACTCTGTTTAGTCTTGAACCGAATAATTTTGGTATTGATTGTTTAGGGAAAATTGAATTATTCCATAAATCGTTCTCTCCTGGCATAAATATTAGAGAAATATTACCTGCTATGATTGGGAATTCGTCTAATAAGTTTGCTAATGAATTGAATAATTGTTTATACTCTGTTGAATGTTTTGGTGAAGAGACAAAAGATCCTTGAAAAATGATTGAAATTGGATAATTATACTCGTCTTCAGAAAGTTTAATAAACAATTTTTTTAATGCATCAAAAGTTTTTAAATCATCTAAGTAACAGTTTGATCCCAGTATGATGATTTTATGTTCCAGCTCCATTTCTAGTAATCGCAATCTTCTGCTTAGTTCTTTATCGATTCTTAGATTAGCATGAATACCTAAGAAATCAATATTACCATTTGACTCTAAAGTTTCACTTCTTCTTTCCCCAGGTGGATGACTTATTGATGAACAATAAAATATATTTGATGAATAGATACCATCACAAATAACAAATGTACCTTCTGTATAATAAGCACCAATATTCGGCTCAGTTTGATTTATATCTAATTGAATCTTATCGGTATTGTCTTGTAAATACCAATCACCATTAAATAAGGTTAACATACCAAAAAGTAAAAATCTTTGATTATTTCTACCCAATAAATTCTTAATTGAAGTTATACTATTGGTATTTGTGCTGCTTGACATTGAATCAAATATATTTTCTTGAAAGCTTTCATTTCTAAACAATCTATCTTTAATGATGAAGAATCTATTTAAAAATAATTTAATGTTATAATCAATATTTGATGATAATAAAGTTGATTTATTGATTTTTGATAATTCGTACTGTTTTGTCATGTTATTGTAATCAAATAATGGCTGTTCATATGCATTAATTAGTTTAAAATATTCTTTCCAATCCATTGTTTCTCTAATTGGTGGTGGGCTTATGCTAGTCATTGGGGTTGTTCTTAATTTAACATTATTATTTTCTTCGTCATCACTTTCCATTGTTTCTGTACGCTCCATTTGGACTTCTTCGTTATTATCATTATTGTCATTATTAATAAAAGAATCAACTGAAGCTTGACCATGGTTTGAACCAGTTCTGCTTAATTTCGATTCCAAAGCTTCCAATTCTTTTAAAACTTCGTTTAACCCATCACCTTCAACAAATATCCCTCTTTCTTGTTCTTTCCATAACTTAGCAATATCTTCTATAAATATTTGACTTCTTGCAGATTTCCATTCAGATCCAAATTTTGGTCCAATGTAATCAGCCAGGACCTTCAAAGCATCAGATTTCAAATTCAAGCCATGCTTCTTTGATAATATACGGAATGCTAGAGGTCTAAGATTAGACGGCTGTAGCTTTATGGGAAGGACAACCGGTGAATCCATTGAATTATAACTTGTTTATTAAAGATGAGACGCGAAACATTTTGTTAAAAACGCGTTTGAATCTGAATTCCGAGGTAGAAGAGTGTCGGTTAAATCTGACTCTATTTGAGTGGTGAAACATTGTTTAGATACCTTTAATCGATTCAACAGATGCTCATGTGTATATTTGGTAAGTTTTTCTGGAATAACATGGCTTATTTTTAAGTAAAAAATATGTGTAAAATATCAAATATTGATAACCAAAAAAGGAATTCAGAGAATACATAGTTCTAATTCATCCATAGAATGTTTTCGAAAAGCTTTAATAATTATATGTAGTATCTTTTGGAGTTCTACACTTTCAATTGATGTTTTAACAGTGTTTGTCGTAGGTGTTTTTAGACGTTTGAAGTCGGTTTAAGCCGGGTGAAAGTGAATAATGAGAGCATTATTCAAATTTTCATATCCAATAATTAAAATATTAATCGTAATTTAAGAATGCATTAATTTCATCGACGGGTCATAGAATAATTGAGAATATTGATTAACTCATTTAGTCATGAATTAGGTAGTTATTTGAGTATATCTTATAACTGTTTGAAAAAATCGGCAAGAAACTGTGCAAATTCTCTTGATTGATGTTTAGCTTTGCTTGATTCAGTTTGATTATTAAACTTCTACTGCGATTCTCAAATTGCTCTTGTTTAGTATTAATGACTTCAATTGATATTGGATTTATGAGAGATTATATACATTGATATTTGACTACAATTTAACAATAATTTATTACTCCTTTATAAATGCAAACCCATAACCTAAAAAACCAATTATTTCTCTACTTCTTTGAATTCATCCATTTCATAAGATTTATAAGAATCATAAGATTCGCAATCTTCTCCAAAATTCTTTGTATACTGATTTTTGATAAAAAATGGTGCAAAAATTAGATACAGTAAAACCAATAATACGAGAACATCTAAACCTACAGTTACCCAACCAATGACAGTTAAGTTTACTGTAAATGTTGAAGTTATTCCCAAACTCGAATAGTTCTGTAAGATATAATTATTTAAATTTGAATAAACCGATGTTGATACCGTTATTCCTATGATTAACGATATTATTGTTGCAATATTAATGCAGAACGCAGGTATTAGTAGACATAGCAATATCTTCGAACCAAACAAATGTAATATTAGGATCAGTTGCATCAAAAAGAATTCCGTTATTGATAAAATGAAACCAGAAAATATACCATTAAATCCAGTACTTTTATAATAACTCATGTCAAACACGAGGCCTGGTTTCACTGAAGAAACTGCATTCTGACGTGAAATATAACTCGATGCTAATAGATATCCAATATTGATTTCGTACCTTTCTCTAGACCCTGAACACTTGTTGATAACGAATTCACCATCAACTAGCTTTCCAGAGCAAAATCCCCACAACCCAAACCTATAAAGAGGATCCAGCCTCGTATCTGTAATATCTAATTCACGGTACGGTCTTGGATTATAAATGGCATTGAAGTCCGTTCCAGTAAAATTGACTTCGATAATATAATTTGAAGCCGTATTGGAAGGAGAACGAAATAGAATTTCTCCTGACAGCACGAGACTTACCAAAGACAGACAAAATGACAAATAAAATGCCAATTCGACTGATTTTATCAGCATTTAATTAAAGTTTTAAAATACGAAGGAAAATTCAAACTAAAATTTTAGCCTGTTTTTTTCGCACTTCTTTTTTAGTTTATGCCTAAAATTGCGTCACTAGAGAATTTACAGTAAAAAATCACTAATTGTCGTATTCAAAAACGTTTCTGATGTACTCATAGACAAACGCAGTTAGGTATAATTGGTTATTGATCGTCGTGCGTTCGTTAACCCCATGAGTGTGGCCGTAGAGGATCCCATTCAATGTAGATAATCTATATCTGTAAATGTTATTTGTTAAATCCCAATATTTCTCAGTATCTGTATTACCAGTATTTAGATTTGGTGCAACTACTGATGGTTCTGTCAAATTTGGATAGATAAAGTCTTCAATTATATGTTTAATTGAACCTGCAAAGATATCCCAGTTCAATCCAGAAGTCGGAGTTATTGGAGCTGGATCAATTTTATTTAACACAGTTATATTGAAATAACCAGATTCAGTGATTGGTATCAACTCTTCATTATAGTACACACCTAATTGAAATTCATTTGCAATTAATTTAATATCTTCAATGATTTTATTGATTGTGAAATCAATTGATGTACCTAAGCTAACTCTGTGGTTGATAATAAATTCTGAATATTCAGGCAATGCATTTGATTTAACACCACCTTTAATGACATCAATGGCTTGACTTGTTCGAACAGTATATTTATACTCTTTCATAGAATCTAAATACTTCAGAACGTTTAAATTTGAGAATTTATCATATGAAGCTTTAAAGATATCTTTAATTAAACTTTTATCAAATTTATTTGAATGCTTTGCAACGCATTGCAAATATGTTAATGTTGGATCACCTTTGTTTAGAACTGGTTCGAATGGATTATCTTCAATTTGTTTAATAACTCTCGAAATTAATCCAATGCTTGTATGAATTGGTGGTACTGAAGAATGACCGCCTGGCGTATTTAAAGATACCTTTAAGTTGATTGAGCCCTTTTCACCAATTGAAGGAACTGCAAATACTCTGTTATCAATAGTAGAGATTGCATTACCACCTTCATCAATTAATGAATAAATCGAATCTTTACCATATCTTTCTAATAGCACTTTGCTTATTTCAGCAGCACCTAGACTTCCACCAACTTCTTCATCGAAACCAAATGCAATCAGTACAGTTCTTTCAGGCTTTACTTTATCTAGGAGTAACCTTTCCATCGCAGTTAGAGTTGCGATGACTATACTTTTACAATCTGATGAACCTCTTCCCCAAATATTTTCACCATCGAAATAACCACTGAAAGGCTCATATTTCCATTTATCTCTGGTATCTTGATCAATGGGAACAACGTCGGTATGACCAGTTAGTAATATTGGTTTCAGATTATTAGAACTTTCCCAAGTGTATAATAAACCAAACTTATTGATTCTTTCAACCTTTAAATTCTTATAAACCAATGGGAACTCTGCTTCAAAGTATTTCAGTAGGTGTTCAAATGATTCCCATTTATAAATATCTTCATTTGGAGGGGTATAATCATCATTAACTACGGTTGGGAATTGGATAGCTTTTGAGAGTCTATTTGCTACCAATATTCTGAAATCTGGATCATTAACAATTAAATCTAAGGTAGAATTATCGTTTATAAAGGAACTTGGTCTGATTGTTTCACCAATTGGACAGATATCTGATTCAATTTCCAACTCTTCATACCCTTTAAACACCTTATATGTCAAATAAAGAAGTATCAACCACAAAATAGCTTTCTGAATTTTTGAATAAATTCTAAATCTATGATAGCTATTGTCAAATGGTATCAAAGACTCGCATTCACCGGATCCCATAACGGAATTATAATGAAGTTATTAAAGAATTAAAGAATTAATTTCGTAAGAGAATGTCCGAATCAGGAAAAATTCGCGAAAATTTATATTTGTTTACATTTACGTGAATTCGTTTTGTACTTAAATTTATTGAAAATGTTTGATTCGATCTCAAAAGTTTGGAACGAAGTTGCAGAGGAAGGAAACGAGAGTAGTGTTGAATTTCAACCTACAAGCAGGAAAAGCTCCCATTACATGCACTATGATAAACCTGGACGCACTTTATTGCGAAAACAGTCTGGGGCAGCAAGAAGATTTGGATCTCCAAGAATACTGAAACCATCTACCGAACAGAAGAAGAATACGTTTTGGGGAGCTTTAGGTAAAATGTTTACTGGCGGTGAAGATGAAGAGCTGGGTAATATGAAGAATTATATGAGTGGTATGATTAAGAAAAGGCCTAGACAGATTTCAGTTACAAGTTATGATAATAAAATTAGTAGAACATTAGATTCGGGACCAAGAACTGTTAGTGATGAACTAGAAAGAAAAACATTGGATATTAATGAACGAGCAGAAAGATTTACAGCTGAAACTTTGTATCCAGATTTGAAAAAGATCAGGAGACTGGAGCCAACAGATTTCCACACAAGCAGTGCTGGTTACACTGATCATTTCAACACTGTTTTAAATAGAAAACCACAATATAGTTCTACTCCAAAGGAACCTAAGAGATCATATACCAACAAAATAGTTAAAATGAATGAATTACCATCTTCACCATTTATTCCAGTGGCAGACAATTCTAAAGAGAAGATTGACGAATTGAGTGCTAAAATAAAATATTTGGAATCAACTGTGGAAACTTTAAGAGATGAATTAAGATTGACAAACGAAAGATCGATGCAATTAGAGCAATCATTTAGACAAGAAGAAACTAAGCAAATAAGACACGATATAAAACATGAAACGAGAAAAGAAAACGAATTCGAAGATCTTTCGCCTGTTAAAATCAATTTGGATAAATTTAAATTAATTAAATAGGACAATTCCTAATGAGGGAATTTTCCCTTTTTCAACACCGTAGAATTTTGGCAGATACAAAAAAATTTCCTTAAAAGATAAACATAACTTACACCAAATTTGAGCAATGTCTACTGGAGACTTTTTAAATAAAGGAATCGAGCTTGTCCAGAAAGCCATTGAAGCAGATAATGCCACGAGGTATGAAGAAGCATATGGATTATACTACAACGGATTAGATTATTTGATGTTGGCAATTAAATATGAAAAGAACCCAAGATCAAAAGAGCTTATAAGAACTAAATTCACAGAATATCTATCAAGAGCAGAGCAGTTAAAAGAGCATCTAGATAAGAAGGAAAAGCAACCAGAAAGCAATAATAGCAGCTCAAACGGTGCCACAAAAGGTAAAAAAGATGGTGAAGACGATGATGATTCAGAAACAAAGAAACTAAGAGGTGCATTATCTGGAGCAATTTTATCAGAAAAGCCAAATGTCAAATGGGAAGATATTGCAGGTTTAGAATTAGCAAAAGAGGCACTAAAAGAAGCTGTTATCTTACCAGTTAAATTCCCACATTTATTCACAGGAAATAGAAAACCGTTATCAGGTATATTGTTATATGGACCTCCAGGGACAGGTAAGTCATACTTGGCAAAAGCAGTTGCAACAGAAGCAAACTCAACTTTTTTTTCAGTCAGTTCTTCAGATTTAGTTAGTAAATGGATGGGTGAAAGTGAAAGATTAGTTAAACAATTATTTACAATGGCGAGAGAGAACAAGCCTTCGATTATTTTCATTGATGAAGTTGATGCATTATGTGGACCAAGAGGAGAAGGAGAAAGTGAAGCTTCAAGACGTATTAAAACTGAATTATTAGTTCAAATGAATGGTGTTGGTAACGATGCAAGTGGAGTTCTAGTCCTAGGTGCTACAAATATACCTTGGCAATTAGATGCTGCAATTAGACGTCGTTTCGAAAAAAGAATTTACATTGCATTGCCTGATAAAGACGCAAGAACAAGAATGTTTGAATTAAACGTTGGTTCTACCCCATGTGAGTTAACGAATAAAGATTACAAGCTATTAGGAGAAATGACTGAAGGTTACTCTGGTGCAGATATTGCGGTTGTTGTTAAAGATGCTCTAATGCAACCAATTAGAAAGATTCAAAGTGCAACACATTTTAAAAGATTAGAAAATAATAAATTAACTCCATGTTCACCAGGTGATTTAAATGCAATTGAAATGAATTGGATGTCAATTGAAGCTGATGAATTACAAGAACCTGAATTAACTTTGAAAGATTTCATCAAAGCAATTAAAACTTCAAGACCAACTGTTAACGAGGCAGACCTAAAGAAACAAGAAGATTTTACAAAAGATTTTGGTCAAGAAGGTAATTAGCATTAATAGAGTTTAATTATAAGATGAAATATGATTTTCTGAATCACAAACTTTTGTATTTGTAACCGTAACTAAAATAATTGCATTTTCATCTCCATCAATATAACATTTTGCATCTGGGTTCTCCTTTTTCAATAATTCTTTATAATAGGTTAATTCACTTGAGTCATCAACGATTTTCGCAGAACCTTTCAAAGTGGCACTGACTTGACTTAATTCTGTATGGTTTAAACTTTGTAATAAATTCAATAAATTGGAAGATGGGTCTGTGTTATATAAAGTCTTTGCAGTTGTCCAATCATGGAATAACAAGGAAACATTTGGATTTTGTGAGATATTTTGATATTTCAATGAGCTTTTACCTGTTGCTAAAATAATATATGGATTTGTTCCATCTTCTTTCCTGTATAACTCATTTGAAGGTAAGTAATAATAATTCATTAAAGAAACTTCTGGAATTGCCTCTTTGCTTGCTGTTCCTAAATGAACAAATTTGCCATTCTGTAATAATTGAATAACCTTTTCAGGAAGTTTTGTTGCTGAAGTCATGATTAAATTAATAATTAAATTAATAATTAAAATGATTTTGATTTTTGCCTTAAAGAAAAAAAACCGAACACCAAAAAAAAGTAAACAAGCAAAAACTTTTGGTTTACAAAGAATTTGGCTTTATTTCAGTTAGTTTGCTTTGCTGAAGATGGAAACGACTCCTCAGAGACGCGAGAATCATCCTGCTTCTTTTGGTGGTGAAAGAGTGGATTTAGAACGGGATTTTGATGGCGAGTTTGACTCAATTAGAAGATCTAATGTTATGGTTGATGCTCAGAATCTATTATCTACAGAAAGAAGTTACAAACATTCAATTTCTCCAAATAATAACATATCTTCTTCAAATATAACGGAGAAATTGCCTTTGATTAGAAATGCTGGTAATATTCCAAGAACTGTCAATACTTTACCTTCATCTCCATTAAAATTACCAAGGTTGATTAGGATGGAACCTACAAAAAAGTTACCTGCTTTGATTCCTATGAATAAGAACAGCTCTTTGAAGGTACCATTGATTCCAATTTCGAAAGAAAAAAAAACTGTTTTACCAAAGCTAATCCCAATCAATAAGTCTTCTTCAGCAAAAAAGAGTTTACCAATAATACCAGTCTCTAAAACGGTTAAGCAACCAACTACGAAAGATGTTAGTCAACCAATTAGTGAAATAGTGAAATCAATTAGTAAACCAACTCCTGCAAGCAGAATACCCATTAATCAAACTGAAAAATTATCACAGTTAGTTCCAAATTTAATAACAAACTCACAAACTCAATCTTCAATTCCATCAAATAAAAGAAAACAATCCCTAGAGACAGCACAAAAAAAAAAGGCCAAAATCGATGAAAGCAAATTGATTTTCATTCCTGATACTGAAGAAGAAGAGGAAGATGATGAAGAAGACGACTTTTATGACGCAACTGACCAGCTGAGTGAAGAATATTTAAATCATATTTCAAATAATACTAAAGAAGAAGATGAAATTGAATTTGCACAAATTTCTAAAAATCCAAAAATTAGAAAAGTTAATTTGGATGGTGAATTAGAACTTCAGGAAACAACTCAACCAAATGAATCTAAAGAAAACAACAAAGATAATGATAATAATAATGAAAATATGGAAGAAGAAGAAGAAGATAATGATAAAAGTAATAACGAAAATAAGTTTAACGTCAGTGAATCTGAAATATCGAATGTTAAATCTAAATTATATGAAAAATTAACTGGGTTTAGTAAAGAAGGACCGTATGGATTAGACAGCAAGATCGAAGAGATTTATAAATTATTAGAAGAAACTGTTATTAATAAAGGTAAAAACTCATGCTTTATATTTGGACCTCGAAGCTGTGGCAAATCAAGTTCATTAAATAAAGCTATTGATCAAATTAAAATGAAAACGGATAATAAAGAATTGATTGAAATTAAGTTGAATGGTAATATTCAAGACGATGATAAATTAGCAGTTAGATCAATTGCAGAACAATTAGATTCAGAGATTTCAAGAATTTATGGCATTAATCTCAATGATTTAGAAGCCTCAGAATTTTTAAGCAGAAAATCATTAACTGCAACAATGTCAAATATATTAAAAATTTTAGATACTGAAGTCTCATTAAAGGATGGTACAGTGAGTAAATTTGATATCCCAATAATTTTTATCATTGAAGATGCTGAAATTTATGCACAGCAAGGTCGTCAAACTTTACTTTATAATTTATTTGATTTGGTTGAAAATAGTAAAACTCCAATAAGCGTATTATGTTTTACAACAAGATTAACACTAAAAGATCTATTGGAAAAAAGGGTTAGAAGTAGATTCTCACAAAAATCAATCCAATTTCAAAAATTTACTAGAGATGAATTCTTAGAAATTTGCGAAAAGATATTAAAAATTGATAAACCAAGCTCAAAATATGAAATTCTGTTTAATTCAAAAGTTGAAAATCTCATCAAAGAATCATCAAATTTAAGAAAACTAATCATTTTTAATCATTTGACAGTTGCAAACTTGAAAGACTTTCAAAACAATTGTATTTATGCAGTTTCACAACTATCTAAAACTGAACCATTTTTCAATGATTTAAACTTTGCTAAATACAATAAAAATGTATCAAAAGGTTCACTAAGAACTATTATTAATTCCTTATCAGATTTAGAAATTTATTTATTGGTGAGCGCTGCGAGAGTTTTGATTAAAAATGATTTGAGTTGGTGTAATTTGAATTTAGTTTACCAAGAATATGAGAATCAGGTTAAATTGAAAAGCAAGGAGACTTCAAGCACAGGAGGTATTGATGCGGTAACTACAACCGGATACAAAGTCTGGTCAAAAGATAGCTGTAAACATCCGTGGGAAATTTTACAGAATATTGGGTTATTGACAAAACCTGTCAATTTGAATACGAGTAAATCCAGAGAATTTTCCAACAACTCATTCGAAACGAAAATGTGGCATGTTGAGTTGACATTAGAAGAACTCAGATTAGTTATAGAAAACGACAAACCAGCAAAGTCCTGGACTCGTCTTTAATAATATTTTTTTTTCCATTATTTTTATGTATCAAATTTAGCCATTGAAGTCCCAATCGGGAAATCACAATAATTAAAATTTACTGAATATGAAACAGATTTTCACCAGACCCTTTCTCGGTTAGAATTTGTTTCATATTTTAGCATATCTTGGTTCTTTTTAAATAATGAGAATTCAGCTGCTTTTTTTATTTTCTCTTACCTTTATCTAAAATGAGTATGCTTCATGAAGCAGTTTCTAAGACATTTGATAGAACTCCATCTGGTGCTCTATTCACTAAAGACTTGAAGATCATATACTCATTGTTGTTGATATGTCTTAATCTAGGGGAAAAACCTAAAAAGATTGTTGGTTTTTTCAAACAGTATGATTATTCATTTACACTGCAAGAAGCAGTTCATCAAATGGAAAATCTATCTTCAATTGTTGAATCATCAGCGACCAAAACTACAATTTCATATTCAATCAAATCAGATTTGGCATTAAAATTGATAAAAAAATTCATGGATGCAAAATTATTGCACACACCTGCTGATAGAACAAGAAATGAACCCAAGAATAAGGTGATGTTACAACCAACTCCAAAAGGTGTTGCAATTTTACAAAGTTATTGCAAAATGTTTGGCCTAAAATCACAATCTGAAATATTGATATTCAATTCTAATTTCAATTCAATGGATTTATTCATATTTGAAAGATCTTCAATCACTGACACAATTATTCATTCTGAATACTTCATTCATTTATTATTTTCAAGATTTATCGGTCCATTTCCAAATGTTTGGCACTCAAGCAACCCTCCTGATGAATTACCTTCTTTAGATCACAGGGTTGAGATAGTGGATGAATTTGATTTCTCCAATTATCAAAATGAATTCAAACATAAAAAGGTTGAAAAACCGATAATTTTGAATAAAAAGAAAGCAGCATCAAGAGAATCCCCATTTCATCATAATTTTTTCACAAATCCTGATTCAGATTCTCATGTCCAATACTATGTTTCAAATAAAGGCATTAGATTATACAAAAATTTTCAATTTATCAATAATTTAAAAGTTCAATACTGTTTTAATGCAAAAGCTGCATGGCAATGGTTAATGGATTGTACAGACATTTTATATCCAAAAGAAGCTATTTTAATATTGAATTTATTTTATAAATATGGTTTGATTGAACCAATAATTGTTTCACCATCAACAGCAACTTCAAAATCTGAGTTTTTACCGTTAAAGACTTCAATTTATACTTTAAGCAAGAGAGGTTTAGAGATCTCTGACTGGACCGACTGTAAAAGAGATATTAATAAACCAAAATATGATGAGATTTTGAAAGATGTTAAGGCTTTAACCTTAAATGACTCTGTAAGCATTTTATTCAATGATGATGAGTTAAATATTAATAATGAGATTGATATCAAGAAGGTTTTAAAAGATCCAGGAATGAGATACCTATTTAGAAATCATTTAGAGAAAGAATACTGCGCTGAGAATTTAGATATCTATATGGATATTAAACAATTCGATAAAAAAATGATAATCTTGGAGAGCTTATTACAAGCATATAAGTTTAAAAAAGATGTCAAATTATCAAATAATACAACAATTAAACCTCCAACTAAGAAAACTTTGGTTAAGCTAGTCAATGAATGCTTATCATTGATTTATCACATTTATTCATCTTATATAACAATTGGTTCTCCGTATGAAATTAATATTGATCATTTGCTAAGACGCAAAATTACTTCATTGATGCTACATTCTTCATCCCCATTAAAAGAGAACTTAGATGATGAGAAATTTGAAATCATCAAATTACCAGAGAATGCACACATTAAATCAAATAATTCAGTTGATTTACCAACTCTAAATCCAAGAACTTTAAACGTTAAAAATTTATCAATTGACATAAATAATGATATTATTCATAATGAGTTTGCGAATGATTTTCCAAAGACTCCAACAATTGAAGAAATGAAAAAATCTTTAAAGGTGTTATTTAAATTAAACCCATTAATTGAATTAGTTGGTAAACAGATTTTAAAAATGTTAGAATTTGATTCATTTCCAAAATTTATTAAATCAAAAACTTTCTTAGATGCAAATATTACAAATTAAATTTATAATTCATTATATACTTTATGTAAACTACTATACAAAAACACTAATCATTAAAATTCATTCTTAATGAATATGCAATTCTTTTTTTCCTTCTTTTTTTAAAAAATAAATAATTCTATACTTATTCAGTTAATGGTTCTAATGTAGTACCTTTTTTAATAGTTGCCCAACCAATTAATCTCCAATGTTTTTCAATACGTCTTGACAAAGCAATTTTTTCATTAACTTCAGTACAAGCTGGTGCAGTTAATTGCAATCTAGCCATATCAGCCTTAACAGCAACAACTCTTGCACCTGTTGCAGTAGAACCAATATTAACCATAAGAACTTCATTTGTTTCTAATTTTCTAACTTTAGCTTGTTTTTGTCCATCTGTTTTAACACCTAATAAACGACGTAATAAGAAATAATTAATTTCAATATCAGTATAAATGCTTGGTAAATGACCTTTAGCACCAACAACTTGACCAACTAAACGATCTGCTCTACATAAAGTTGGGTCGACTTTTGTACCAACACCAATTAAACCACCTGGAACTGCAAATTTCAAGTCATTATGTTCAGCAAATAATGAAACAATATTTGAGAAAATTGGCTTACATTGAATTTTACCATTATCATCTTTTGTAACAATACCTGGACGAATTTCAATTTCATCACCTAATTTGAAAACACCGGTTAAAATTGAACCACCTGCAACACCACCCTTTAAGTCATCGATTTCAGAACCTGGTTTATTAACATCGAATGAACGAATGACAATTAATCTTGGGGATGCTGAAAAATCTCTTGGTGGAATTGGAATGGTTTTAACAATAAATTCATTGACTGCGTCAATATTGTATTTCAATTGAGCAGAAATTGGAACAATTGGTGCACCATCAGCAATAGTACCCCTAATGAATTTTAAAATTGATTTTTGATGTTCTAATGCACTTTCTTCTCTCATTAAATCAACTTTATTTTGTAAAATAATAACATGTTTTAATTTCATGATTTCAATAGCAGCTAAATGTTCAGAAGTTTGAGGTTGTGGACATGATTCGTTACCTGCGATTAATAAAAGGGCTGCATCCATAACAGCTGCACCTGATAACATAGTACTCATTAAAATATCATGCCCTGGACAATCAACGAATGAAACATGACGAACTAAATTATAACGAGCATTAGAACCTGGGACTTCAGATTTAGGATGTATTTCTCTGTCTGAACTAAAAGAATGATATCTAGTTGTTTCATCAATATTTGGATCATCTAATTCATAAATTTTTGCATTAGCATAACCTAATTTGATAGTAATATTACGTTCTAATTCATCTTTGAAACGAACAGTTTGAACACCTGAAATAGCTTTAACAACAGTAGATTTACCGTGAGCAACATGACCAATGGTACCAATATTAATAGTCGCTTGTCTATTGATGATTTCTGGCGATAAGGGTGTTAATTTGGAGAAATCTGGGTTGTCTGGTTGTTCTGGTAAACCACCACCAGCTTCAAAGTCTTTCTTTCTTTGCTCTTCTTCATCAAATTCATCTAAAACTGCAAATGAAACACTCTTCTTACCACTACTTTGTTCTTCTTCTAAAACTTCTTCGTTTTCAGATTCTTCTTCGTCCAAGAAATGTTGTTCTGGAACGTTGTCGTTATTACCATTTATGATAATGGAAGGAGTGGCGTCCTGGAGATCTTCTGACATGATTAAAACGTCAATTTATTAATTTCTATGATCTTTTTAATTCACTTTTTTTCAGTTTGAAGAAAAAAAAAATCAAAGAAAAAAAAAGCGCGAAAACTACCCTATCTAATTCACGTGACTATGAATCAAATTAATTAAATAAATAAATTATACAAATTATTGTTTTTTAAATAGAGACTGTGTGTGTTGCTCTTTTGGATGTTGTGAAGGGACTGTAAATGTTCCTTCAAGATTTGCAGTTTTTGCTAAATCATCAATATTGAAACCAAAATCATTCATTACCGAATCAACATCTTTCCATAACATATCAGAAGTCCAGTCATCCATTATATCTAAAGATGGGATATTAGTTGGTGAAACGCTCTGTTTCTTATTTAATTGCTCTTTTGTTCTGATTGGTAAACTATTCACTTTAGTTTCTGGTGTTCTTTGTTCATGGTTTGTTGGCGATTTATTGACAATATCTTCTAATGAAATTGATTTTGCTGAATCATTTCTGGCCTTCAAAGAGATTGGAGTAGGGTCTAATGGAATGGTTCTGATAATTCTTCTTGCTGATGTGCTTGCATCAAAATTATTTGATAGTGTTCTCGGTCTTTTCTTTTGGGATGATGTGGAACTTTCTGATCCAACTGTACCTGGATCAGTTGGATTTTTATTGTCTTCTTCTTCATCAAACACATCATCATCAATATTGTCGTCTTCATCTTCATTGTTAGAGTTTTCTTCACTTACATTTTTTTGGTTTGGGTTTAATTTAATCATACCAACTTGTTCTCTTAAAACCCATAAACAATCAAAAAAGACACTTGATGACATTCTTGATCTGATTGTGACCCCTAAATTATCATAATCTTTATTATTGTCAACCAGAGTTTTAAATAATTGCCACATATTTCTCATTATACCACTTGCCCTATATGACATATCATGCTTTAAAACTGATGCTTTTAAAGTTAACTGAATTGCACTTATATATAACTGTCTCCCCGCTCCAATATCAATAACATCAGATAGTGATGAATGGCATAATTTTGCAACAATAAATGCAGCTTGCCAAATTTTTAAAACAAACACAATTGGTACATATTTAATAAAAAATGGATCTTTTTTAGTGACTGTATCTGCATGATTTAATAGGGTTAAAGCTGAGTTATATAATGAAACCAAACCACGACGCAATTCAAATGGAGCAACTCTAGAATTATCTAAAAAGTAATATGTTAATAAATGAACTCTTGCTGCATATATTTGAAATTTTCTAATATCATCGATTTCATCATTTTCTAATTTTAACTCCAATTCGTCTAATTGTTGAGTTAAAACTTTAATTAATGGTAATCTTTCAACTGGATCCACTAGCCCCATACTATCAACTGTGTTTGAGTTTAGCACTTTTGCAACTTGATCTTCAAAATTTGAAATTTCAACCATGTGCTTTATACAAGTTGGTATATAATTTGAGGATTTACCACTTGGCCTAGTGCAATCAATAACTGAACTATCAAATGAAACAAATGATGGGAAACCAAATGCTGTTGCAATTGTTTGAGAAACAATATTACATGAAATCCAAGTTTTGACATGTTCCTTTAATAAAGAGTTTGAACTTTCTGACTGAAAATTATAATTGTTCGTACCTGGTCCATTTAAACCTAATCTAATTGCCTGGAAAATGGCAATACCAACTGTATTCCATGACGAATCTGCACTTAATGATGAAGTCAAAGGAGGCCAGAATGAATACAATAATAGAGCTTGTACCGAGTAAACTGATGAAACGTTTAAAATTGGTTCATCTTTTTCATTTGGTAAATATCTTGTGATTGGACTTATTGTTATTTCTGCTAAAGCAGATTTTAATAAAGGAGCTAGCTCCATTAAAGTATTTGTAGATAGATGACGCAAAGCAATTGAAACTATAACCCAAAACAATATTGGGCACAATCTGTGAATTAATTCAGGTCCTTTTGAAATATCAACAATTGGTAAAAATCTATGATATTTATTAACAAATTCTAAGAACAGTTCTTTAATTTGCTTTGATGATAATTGAATTTCGCCTAATTCTTTTGGTGTGCAGTATAATAATTCCTCATTAAATTCAACGAATAGCTCTAAGTTTGTTTTACTTGGAATTATTACATTCGGGCTTGATTCTCTAATAATTGATGGTCCATGGATATTACCTAAAGGAGAAGGAATACTAGTTTGATGTAACAGTGGTAATGGTTTAATCTCTTGGTATGGCGCAGGTGAGATTGACCTACTTATATCCTTTTCTTTAAATTGAATCAATAAATTATCAGCGCCAACTTCTGTTAAATTTTTCTTCAAACTCTCTAATTCTTGTTCAATTTTCTGAAATTTTGCTCGTTTATAAGTTCTTTTATAATCTGCTTGCATCACACACATCGCTTTCCTCTTTGAGCATCTTGTGCATGGATTTGGGTATAATTCTTGAGCATCACATCTTGATTTCTGTTGTCTACATTCAACACAAGCTAGTTTTTTACTCTTTGCATTAGAAGCTCTAGCTTTTTTGGGCACAGCTTTATCATCCTGCTGTATTTGAGGGGGTTGTGGTTGAATAAGTGGAGGCTTTACCTGTACTGGAGTGAAGGACATTCAGTTTGTTTGTTTATGTAAAGCGAAAATATTTTTTTGTGCCAAATTTTTTTTCTCTCTACAAAATTAATAAATATTCATCATAATAAATAAGCTATAAAATGTCGTCAATAATTAGTTTTTTACCAACTAGACCTCTATCAAATTTAGGATCAAAAGTCACTGGATCAGTAGAAGAAGATTCAGCACTTGAAGTTGGAGTTGGTGATCTGCGATGATAGTTTTCAAAACTTTCTTTTAACTTTTCAGTAAACAACTTCTTACCAAAACTTTTATCTAATTGCATAGTTGCTAGTTTCAGTAAATCTGATGCACTATTACGAGTCGAAATTGCAGGCGTGTGATCTAATGGGGTATCAACTGTTGAATGTTGAACTGATCTTTCAGTCAAATCATCAATATCGAAGTAACCATAACCACCTAAAGCTAAATCAACTTCTTCTTCTGAAGCAGAACCAACAGTTGTTGTTCTTGACATTGGATGAGATTCTAATTTCAATTCTGGCTGTTTTGCATCTTTCAAATTGTCTAATTCATAAGCCAATGGTAATTTTTTAACACCAACATGATGTTTCCAAATATGGCTGATCTGATGTAATACCCATTCTAAAGTTGATAAAAATCTATCACCTTGTCTATATTGACTAATTAAACAGAATTCAGTCTTATCAGGCTTGATGATATAACCGATACCAAACCCATTCGGAACTGCTGGAGTTAAACCAAATAATCGCATTGCAGGATTACCACAATTTGAAGCAACTAGGTCAGCTGAGAATAATGGAGCTAAAATGTTATCAAAGATTAATGGAGGTAGGTCTTCAGGTATTGTTAACTCTGGAGATAATTGATTAAAGATTTCTCTTTGCAAATAAACGTTTTGTAGAGCTTTCAAATGTTTTTCAAAACCTTCACCTCTTGAAGCTTGTTTTAGCAATTCTGAATGTAATCTGCAGCTATCAATAAATGATTGCCATCTTGTTAATGGATTTTGGTCACTAACGAAAATTTGACATGTTCTTGTAATTAAATCATTTTGGATTGATAACAATTCAGATCTTGAGTTTTGAAAATATCTTGTACTAACAGGTTCAATTGAAGAAATTGGCTTACCGTATAAGGCATAATGAGCAATTTGCAATGAAACCTGAATCAAAGTATCAGATTTGATGCCAATTTTCTTAGCAAAATTTCTACCATAATTTAAGATATTTGTATTTGTTGCATGAGAACAAATCAAATCAGTTAGTCGTGTTTCTGATAAGTGCAAGAAAGTTTTAGAATCAGAAGGAAAATTCCAATTAATTTTTTGATAAATCGGTTTTTCATTAGTCGCAATTTTAACTTTTGGAAATAATGAATAATTTCCATCTGCCAATCTTAAAACTGAATCAGTATAAATATCTGAGGTAAATCTTAAGATTGCAGTACCATCTTGAGTGAAGGAGTCCCAAACAACACCAGCAATTGCATTCTCAGTTATAACTAATTGTAGTTTGTCGTACCATCTTGAGGTACAAGAACCAGTTTGAACACCACGTTCATTAATGTTTAGAGTACCTGTTGAGATTGATTTAGCAATTTCTGCCTCATCTTGATCATTAGGACAGGAATGATCTAAAACTAAAACGAATAAAGCTGAATCAATTTTATTAATGATTTGTTTATGATCTCTATTTAAGAAATCCCTTGCATGTTTCCAATTTCTGTAATTGTCAGAAGTTATAGCTCCAATAGCATTTGTAAACAACGATTCATTATGGCTTGAATCTTCTAAAATTTCTCTTAAAACTTTTGCTAAAGCATCAGAAGTGAATAAAACTTCATTATTATCATTCAAAACTTGTAAAGTATAGAATTGAGATCTTGAAATAATGATGATATGCTTTGAAGTGTGATTAGTTGAAGTACTAATACTGTTGAACTCAGGGATTCTTGAAGTACCAAACAAATTCAAATAAGGTTTCATTGTTAAGAAATCCCCAGATCTTGTTTGATCCATTGTTAGAGAACCATTTCTTAAAGCAGCAATGAATTTGAAAGCAGAAACAGCTAGACAAGAAGCTCTATCGGCTTGATCCTGCGGTAAGATGTAATTCTTCCAAGGATCATTTTCTAAAACTAAGAATGGGTTTCTAGGTAAAGCCCTGTGCTCAACTAAAACATGATCTAAATTCAAATGCTGTAAATAACAGTCTTCGTTTTGATAGAATTTCAATAAATGATTTTGCAAAGTTGTTGATACTGGATTCAGTTTAAACTCTTCAATTTTAATTAACAATTCATTGAACTGATCTTCATTTAACAATGGTTTTAAAGCAATGATGATCTTCTCGAAAGTTGAATCTAAAGAAGGAACTGGCAGCCGAGGGAGATTTTTTTCATGAATAAACAATTCATTATTGTCAATTGACTCTTTAACTATCTGAGCAGGCATTTTAATAATAAGTCTACTTATTTTTAAGTTATTACAATGACTTTTTATACTTGATTTTTTATGTCACATTTTTTCCCCACTAAAACTTTCGGAATTTGACTCAAGTTCGATTTCTGGTGGAGGAAGGAATAATTAATTGAATAAGGGAACAAATATTGAATTAATATTGGATTGAAATTGAATTGATATCATTATATTATTTATTGATGTGACATCAGAGATAACTACGTATTACTTAAATTACACATACATTTTTATTGATTATTTATAAGCGTGCAAACCCAAAAATAAAGCATCCCCCAAATAAAACTAACATTCTAACGGTTAGATTTAGCAACACGTTCTAATTCATCTTTCTTTTTGATAGCATATGAAGTGGATGAACCTTTAGCAGCGTTGATTAATTCTTCAGCTAAACATTCAGCAATGGTTTTGATGTTTCTGAATGAGGCTTCTCTAGCACCAATGGTCAAAAGAGCAATAGCTTGGTTGACTCTTCTTAATGGAGAGACATCAACAGCTTGTCTTCTGACGGCACCAGCAGAACCAATTCTGGTGGAATCTTCTCTTGGACCAGTGTTAACAATAGCATCAACAACAACTTGTAATGGGTTTTGATCAGTTAAAACGTTAATGATTTCTAATGTGTGTTTAACGATTCTGACGGCTTTTAATTTTTTACCATTGTTTCTACCGTTCATCATTAATGAGTTGGTTAATCTTTCAATGATTGGAGCTTGAGATTTTCTAAATCTTTTAGCAGCGTAACGACCAGCAGTGTGGGAAACAAAGACTGGTTTAGAGATTTGAATGTAATCAGTTAAAGAGATATCTTTAACAGTGACTTCTTCAAATGACCATTTGTTAAATAATTTGATTTCAGCTTGAGCTTGTTGAACATCAGCTGGAATAGCAGTAGCTAATTTGATTTGTTTGACTTCGACTGGTTCAGCGACAACGAATTCTTCTTGAACTTCTTCTTGTGGGATTTCAACTTGTTCTTCAGCCATCTTGATTGAATTAAATTTGTTGTTCTTAATAAATTCAAATTTCGTTTTTCAATTTTCCACAAAAGTTTGAAAAAATTGGGATTCTTCGCGAAAACAAGAAAAAAACGCACTACCATTTGTGACTGTTAGTTTATAACATCTGAACACCGGACAGATTAGGTGTGTAATTTTCAGCCCTGAGAAAAAATAAGAATGATCACGTGATGATATTTGTCTTTTTAATTCTGCCATTTCAATTCCGGTCAAAGATTTATGTGTCAAAAGAATTCTGGGTATATAGCAAAAAAATCAATATTTATTAAAAGAATTATAAAAATAAAAAAGAAATTCAATCTTGTTCAACTTCAATTTCTTCTACAATCTCTTCAATTTCTTCATTAACTTCTGCGGAGGTTGGCTCAGTGGTTTCACCTGATGCAGTTAAACTTAATGCAGCACTTGCGGCACCTTTTGCTTCCTGTTCTTGTAATTCTAATTGTTTTTGTCTAAGCAGTGCAGCTTTTTTGACAGCATCAATTTTATTTAAATAAGCAGGTTTTAGAATAATCCTTTTATCTTTCAATTTAATTTCTTTTAAATCATTTAAAACGTCATCTAAAGTTTCAAATTCTGTCAATGTAACTAAAGCTGAAACATGACGATGTTTAAAAAATCTTTTACCTTTTGGTGAACGACTTTTAAAGATATAAATATCAGTTGGATTATATTCATTGAAATATTCACGTAAATCTGCATCATTGATTCTTGGTGATAATCTTGAAATAAATAAAGTATCTTTAGAAGTTGGGATTAATGGTTCTTGTTTTTCTTCAATTGGTTCTTCAACTGGTTCTGAAGCAATATCATCTTGTTCAACAATAACTTCCTCAATAGTTTCAACTGATTCTTCTTCTTTTTCTTCTTCTTCTTTTTTAGATTTTCTATGGAAAAATGAATGTGATCTGCTTGGTTTCTTTGATTTAACTTGGACTTTTGGCTGATATGGAACAAAATTCTTAACTCTTAAAGGTCTATTATGTAACAATTTACCGTTAATTGCAACTTTTGCCTTTTCAGCATCTTGTTCAGTTTTGAAATCAATATATGCAATACCAAATGATTTTTGTTGAATAACTTTAAAACCTCTAACAGTTTGAGATGGAATTAAAACTGATAATCTAAAAAGTTAGTGAAAATAAAATACAACAGTTGATTCTAAGTATATTCAAACATTTCAAAATCCTTCAATAATTCATTAAAATCTTCTTCAGTTGCAAAATAACTAACATTGTTCACATATAAACGTTTTTTATTTGCAATAAAAGAATTTTTAACTTCATGTAATTCGTCTGTTAAATCTTGAACTTCTTCAGTCATTTTAAGCGCTTTGATAAATTAAATTGTGGTTAAAAACACAAAATTAAAAAAAGAATAAAATTTTATTTTACACAAAAAGCTACATTAGAAAAACCACAAAAAGGTTCTCTGATTTTCTTAAACCATTAAAATGATACATTTGGATAATATACAAACCATCCTTTGAACACAAATAAAATAAACAATAATCATAATTATTTATTTCATTCAAATTTTAATATTAATAATTTTCTTTTTTCTTTAAATATAATTGTATGTTAAAAAAGGCAATTACTAAATCTATTTGGCAGCAGCACGGGCAGCAGCTAAAACTTTAGCAGTACCGTGTAAAGCATGTCTGTGGTTACGTTTGAATTTTGGATCAACACCTTTTAATGAAGGATATTTGTGGGTCTTTGGTTTTTTGATACCGTTACGGTGAGCTTTTTTAGTTTGATTATGGTTTGTGTGATTTTTTGATTTTGACATCTGTTACTTTGTTAGTATTAACTCTTTTATTCTTGAAAGTCTGAGGTATGAACATAACTTCAATATACGACATGTTAACACATTCATATGATTCATATTTGTATGATTCAGATTGTGTTATAATAATATCCGCTTTCCATTGCTTTATTACTTTCTTGGATACTTCTTAAACTTATTTCATCTCTATATTTACTTCACCTCCACTTTACAAAACTAGATTCAGTGTCAAATACACTCATTGGCGAATGCATGCTATCATATTCATTCAATAGTTCATACTCTCATTCTTTCATTCATGGAAACTCCACTTACTTTTAATAATCGCTACCTTTTAAATTCTAAGTGAACAGAATTATTCAATTTTCTTGTAAACTGGCAATTCGCGAAAGTTTGGTGGTTGAAAAAAAACACATCGCGAAAACCCAAACATCTTTATGTGACTGTCTGGTCAGGGCTTTCAAACGTGACAAATTATAGGGTTAGACAGATCAGTCCATTCATTTATTTCTGAATATCAACAGAATTTAAATCAATTCATGAAAATAAGTTTCTACATTTGTCAGATATATAATAGTATATATTATGTACATAAGTAATTGAAATTTTTCATAATAATAAATCAATAAATAATTGACTTCACACAGCTTCATGATTCTCCCTTGTAATGAAATAAATATAATAATTTATTAACCCCTAACAATAAACGTTTGTGTCTCTGGTTAAAATGTATAAATAAATAAAAATAAAACGAAATTAATCTTAAAATATCAAGACACAAGTAAAGATAAAATATAAAAAAACAAACACAATGCTAATAAACCTCTCCTTCCCTTTCATTAATTAAAAAAAACTATTTTAATTTGGTGAATAATCTTGGAGCAACACAGTCGTTGATGTGATGTTCTAAATGGAAGAATTCTTCAACACAGTCTTCTTTGTAAGCTTTGTTTTCATAATCTTCTTCTTCCATTTCTGCAGTGACTCTTTCAATACATACGTGGTAGTGGTGAACGTATGGTTTGATAGAATCAGTGTTGGCACATTCAGCTTTCATTTTATCTAATGGGTCACCAGCTCCTTCTTCTTCATCTTCATCTTCATCATCTTCGTCTTCTTCTTCTTCTTCCTCTTCCTCTTCGTCGTTTTCAGCTTTGGCAACAGTTGGAACGAAAGCTTCCTTTAAGTCTTCAATGGCTTCGAATAATGTGGCAAGCATCTTTAATAAATATCAAAGTATAAATTAAATTAAATTAACTTCTTTTTTTCGATTTTTTTATTTTCGAAAATTACTAAATTGGATTTTACTTACTTTCTATTGGCTGGAAATTCGCGAAAAAAATTACACGTTATTAAACTAATCGTATTTATTAATGTACAGTTGGAATTCATTATTTTTCAGCAGAAGCAGCAACGGCAGCAGCTCTGGCTCTTTTAGCTAATTTAGCTTGAGATTTAGCACCTAAAATACCACCACCCCAGTGTTTTCTGTTTTCTTCGTATTTTTCAGCAAAGTTAGAGTTGATGGTTGAAACTAAAGTAGCTAAAGCAGATTCATCTTCTGGTTTAACTTCAGTTAAAGCAGCAACAGCTGAAGTTTTTTGGTGAACTAAAGTACCTAATCTAGCTTTACCTTTAATGATAGCATATGGAACACCCATTTTACGACATAAAGCTGGTAAAAAGATAACTAATTCAATTGGGTCAACATCATTGGCAATTAAAACTAATTTAGCTTTTTTGGATTCGATTAAAGAAACAACGTGGTTTAAACCATACTTGACAACAAATGGTTTTGGTGAAGCTTCTTGTCTAGTTTTACCTTCAGCGATGGCAGCAGCTTCTTTGGTTAATCTTTCTTTCTTTTCAGCTTTGTTTTCTGGTC